>JBAPLH010000011.1:650000-1087500 GCA_037897445.1 Ceriops zippeliana
TTTTTTTTTTATTTTTTTTTTTTTATTTTTTTTTTTTTTTTTTTTTTTTTTTATGGTTTTGGTTTTTTTTTTGTGTTTTTTTTTTTTTTTTTTTTTGTTGTTTTTTTTTTTTTTTTTTTTTTTTTTTTTTTGATTTTTTTTTTTTTTTTTATAGATAACGTGGGTGGTTGGGGGGGTTGGGGGCAATGCAACGGTTGTGGCTGGGGGGGTTGTTGTTTTTTGGGGTGTGTGGTTTCAAAAACCTTTTTTTTTTTTTTTTCAAATTTTTTGGTTTTTCAGGTCCTTTTACCCCCTGGGGGGGTTTTTCTCTCCTCTTTCTAACCTTTATTTCAGCTTGCAGGGCGGTGCAGTGGTGGGGGGGGGGGGGGGGGGGGGGTTTCCATGGGGGGGGCTTGGCCAACCTTTCATCTCTCTTTTTCTTTTGGGGTGAAAACCCCAAAACACACATACCTCAAAATGTGGGGGGTCGTTCTTGGGGGGGGTTGTTTGCATGTAAACCCCTCTGTCTTTTTCAAAAAAACATGTGCTCCAACGCCGAGAAGCCCCACTTCTCTTTCTCTTCAAAAAATCCCATATCTGCCCATTTTCCAGCAATGGTAGGGTGACGAGGGTGTTGGGTTTCTTTCAGTTCTTACTTTTTTTGTTGACGATAAGGGGGGGGAGGGGGTGTGGTGTTGTGGGCATCTATGGGGACCCTGAGGCCTCGCGACTCTGCTATTTAGCACTTCACGCTCTGCAGCATCGCGGTCAGGAAGGAGCTGGTATTGTTGCGGTCAATAACAAGGTTCTACAATCCATTACTGGTGTTGGGTTAGTTTGTGATGTGTTTAACGAGTCAAAACTTGACCAGTTAAGTGGTGATTTAGCTATAGGTCATGTCAGGTATTCTACGGCGGGGTCCTCAATGCTTAAAAATGTGCAACCTTTTGTTGCTGGGTATCGGTTTGGGTCTGTTGGGGTTGCCCATAATGGGAATTTAGTGAAAGAAATTAAGGGGTATGCTTGAGGATAATGGTTCAATTTTCAATACTAGTTCTGATACCGAGGTGGTTTTGCATTTAATCGCCATATCAAAAGCTAGGCCTTTCTTTCTAAGAATTGTTGAGGCTTGTGAGAAGCTTCAGGGGGCATATTCTATGGTGTTTGTTTTGAGGATAAGTTTTTGGTTTGAGGGGGTGGGGGTTTTTGGTTTTAGGCCTTTAGTGATGGGAAGGAGGAGGAGTAATGGAGCTATAGTGTTTGCCTCTGAAACTTGTGCTCTTGATTTGATTGACGCTGGAACTTTTTTTTTTGAGGTTAATGGGGTGAGGGTTCTGGTGGTGGACAAAGATGGGATTCAATCACTTTGCCTGATCCCTCATCCTGAACCAAAGCAGTGCATATTTGAGCATATTTACTTTGCTTTGCCTAGTTCAGTGGTGTTTGGTCGGTCTGTTTATCAGTCAAGGCATATTTTCGGTGAAATACTTGCCACAGTGGCACCTGTTGATTGTGATGTGGTGATTGCTGTACCAGATTCTGGGGTGGTGGCTGCTCTCGGTTATGCTGCTAAAGCAGGGGTACCATTTCAACAAGGACTGATTAGGTCACACTATGTGGGGAGGACTTTTATTGAGCCATCGCAAAAGATCAGAGACTTTGGTGTCAAGCTCAAGCTATCGCCGGTGAAGGGTGTATTGGAAGGGAAGAGAGTTGTGGTTGTGGATGATTCGATTGTGAGAGGAACTACCTCATCAAAAATTGTCAGGTTGCTTAAGGAGGCTGGGGCAAAGGAGGTTCACATGAGGATTGCTAGTCCACCAATGATTGCTTCGTGCTACTATGGAGTTGATACCCCTAGTTCTGAGGAGTTGATATCTAATAGGATGAGCGTGGAGGAGATTCGAGAATTTATTGGAAGCAATTCACTGGCCTTTCTGCCATTCGATAGCTTGAAGAAATTGTTGGGGAAAGATTCTGCCAATATTGTTTTGCTTGCTTCTCTGGAAATTACCCAGTTAAGCCAAGCGAAGCCAAAGTAAAGCGCGTTGGTGATTTTGTGGATGATGGGTTCCATGGGAGTATTGACTCCATTGATGGCGGCTGGGTTCAAGCTCCTCAAACTCAAAATGTGGAGAAAGCTAGTGACGAGTGGAAGTTGTCTTCTGTTTGATGACAATGCAGTTTCCTCAGAACTGCCCCCTTAATGGATTTTGTGCTCTGAGAGTTTTACAGTTAGCCGAGTGGTTGGTAACATGTATGCCAAGGTTCCAACATATAGAAGTAAAAACAAATTTTGGGGTTGGCCTTTAAATTTTGTGGGATTTAATCTAATAAGCACCACCCTGTACTTTTTCTTTAATCCTTCACAGGTATAGGGTATGACTATTGAACTTTGATATAAATTGTTATCAAATGGAATTTGTTACAGGATTCGGCTATGTCAATTTTATAGTGATGACTGTATTTCCTTTTTGCTGAGACCAATATTTCTAAGTCTATTTGTAATTTGACGTGGTGGATTTCTTTCATCTGACAAAAATTAGAATATAAGTTCATCATGGAAGTGCAAGTGCACGAGAAACAATGTCTCTAGATATCTCAGTATCTGGATGTGCCTCACCTATTTGCACACCCACATAAATAACTCTGTTCATAAATTTGCATATAGAACTCCGAATGTGCAGAGTACAAATAACTTTTGCAAGAGCCTGCAGGCAATGCCACGGCATTGGTACTATCATAGAGAGCAGAAAAGATAGCCCTTCCAATGGGCCTTCCGAGCCTATCGGTTCCACCAATCCACATACTCGTGGATTTAATTCACTACTAAAAGAGTTTCTAATTTAGCCTAACTGGGTACAACCAAATAAATACAGGAGTATCAGTTGGATTCTCCAGTCACATTAAACGAAACATACAGCTAGTTAGTTTCTAATGAATTTGATCAAATATCAGTTGTGGAAGTTTATTAAACCCCCGTAATATCATATATATTTTTATATAGGCCAGTATATCTCCTTAAAACCAAGAAGCTGGACATTTGCCATGGGTTGCTCAATTGTGGAGTAGGACAACTTGATCCTTAAAATATATTTTTTTGGAAACTTCAAAACTAATGAATGAATACGCCGGAAATGCCAATAGGGCGCATGAGAATTCAGTAAGATGATAAAGGAAGAACAGCCATGCCATCCTCCCAACAGGCTATTGGTTTGGCTCTGGCTTTGAGCTTCCATTGCCACTTTGCTGTTGGGGCTGTGGTTGTGACTGCTGCTGTTGCAACTGATGAATGTTCATGTGGGCAGGAGATGGCTGCTGCAATTGATGCAAGCTAAGCTGAGAAGGCTGTGTCTGCTGCAGCTGGAACATCTGGGCGTTCATGGAAAGCTGCTGCTGCTGCTGCTGAACAATGCCCTTGGATGGATCGGATTCCCCACTGAGCTCTGCAGTGGCAAGCTTCAACCTACGGACCTCAGCAGTTAATGCCTCGTTTAGAGCTGTAAAATTCAACCCAATTAATTATATAAGTCCAGTATGTTGTCTCTCTGGAGAATACAACATTTAACTCGAAAGAAGTTTTAAAACTGCCTGCAAAAACCCCATCCCAAAATCCTTGGGCCCTAGTTTGGAAACAAGAACACATAATAGAAAAGCAATGAACAAAAATCCAAATCCCCCACCAGTGATTGTAGAAATTCATCTGTAGTATTATACAAACACATCAAGATGTTGGACCTCTCAGGTTCCAAGTCACTATGTGCTTTACTAGGATAAATATGTCAAACTTTCTTTCCAAGAGCATTATTTTCCAATAAAATTCAGAGAGGTTGGAGATTTTGTTATGCATGCGTGTCCATGCTTGCGAGGCCACTTAAGACTTTTGGCCACTACAGGAATGCTATAATGTTCTTACCCGTGAACATCCTTCACAAGAAAGGCAATCTGAATGACAAGAAGTTAATCAACCAAGTTTACATGTACAGCAGAAGTCTCCGCTTCAGAAACAAATGCTAATAAAAGTTTGTTATTTCACACAAGTTCTACCCGTGGATAAACAAAGTTCAACGACAATTCTCACTGGTCAATCAACCACAATCAATGGAAACAGAAAATTACATCTTACATTCCCCAACTGATGGCCAAAAATTGGCAATGGAAATCTGCATCATCAGCCAAAAACTTGAAAACTACTAATTTATTTGGAACATGCAAGACAACATAAACTTCATGCACAAGAAAGTTAATTTTTAAACTTCTAAATCAATCAAAATTAATTAGCACATTTAAATACAAAATAAGCTTTCTCATTAAGCATTACTCAACAGAATATAAGGAAATGCAGGATTTAAATTAGTGGACATCCCACATTAAGAGCTCCTTACCGTCAAAATGCAATAGCACAGGCCCAAACTTCAATAGGATGAGCCTTTAATACGAGTGATTATTTTACCAAGTACATAATTATAAAGAACTTGATGACTAACCATACAAGATGAACACTAGGTTTGCCATTGACAGAAAATTACTGTGACACCCAAGTCAGATGAGTGCAAAGTGGAGTTCTTTACAGCCTTACCTCTGGCTAAGAAGTATGCCATTGTTTCAATGTGCAAGTAAGCACATGCACAGGTAAACATAATAAGCACAAATTATAGTGGCATACCTATGGAAAATATAAATCAACAAAAACCTGAATGCAAAGCCAAAGACCAATTCTGAGTTCCAATTCTAACTTTCAATACATATAAATGTAGAGGGGCACGTATCAAAAAGTGAGGAACCATAATCATACCATCTCGTAGTTGTGCCTGTTGCTCCATGGCTTGCAGACGAAACTTTAATTCATTATTCTGGTTTGTAAGACTAACAGAATCTCTCTGTACATAACAAATAGAAGACATTAACCAAAACATTTAGGAAAGAGACAGCAAGAAGAAAAAATGCAAACAAATTACTTTGGCTATTAAAATTCCACCTGTAAAAGAGTAAGCTGTGCAGACAATGTTGTAGCTTCTGACTGCAGAGTTTGAACCTTGTGCTCCAATTCTGAAATATATCTCATTTTCCTTTCTTTGGAACGAGCAGCTGATTGACGATTGGCCAAAATCCTAAAACATGCCAACCATTAAAGAGAGTGACCACATCCAAGCTGCGTGTAATTAAATTGATTATATGTAAGGCATTTAAGCAGAGTTGAAACTCCTACCTTTTTGCACGCTTTGGGTCAGTTGAAGCAATCTCAGCAAGTTTCACATTTTCCATAATTTTCTTCCATTCAGCACCATTAAACTCGCCATTTCCAAACTCCAAGCTAAAGGTATTCCCATCAATTGAGTTGCTAGGTGATAGTTGACCAGGGCAAGCTCCTGGAGAAGGTGGCAGCTTGGGAGACTCGTCAATTAAATTCAGCTTGCCCATGAAGCTATCCATAGAAACACTTCTACAGTGTCTGGTAATTGGCACAATATCACTCCCACCAGTCCGTTTGACGCCTTCCTTTTTCTCTGTTGAAGAGCTCAATCCTGCTCTTGGCAAGCTACTCCCACTTTCATTCACGCTACTTTCTGCCTCATTATCACTGCTATCACCTCCATTTGTCTTTGTTCCACTAGCTCTACTATCCATATCCTCGCAATTTTCATTAAAATTCTTGTCATCAGTCCCCGAGGAGTTCAATGCATCAATATTGTCAAAATTCATATAAGTTGAAACAAAATCATCCACAACTTCTCCTCCAGATTTTCTCTCACCCATCCCCTCTGCATTGCTATCAGTACCTTTATCCAACTCCCTTTTCACCGACTGAGATGGATTAGCTGCTCTAGGAGTGTCTCTTCCAGACACTGAGCCTTGAAAACGACCTGGACTGGCCAACGGAAAAAGAGGAGGCGAAGACTGCATCGCATTAGCAAACCCAAAAGGAATATCACTATTGGACCTTCTATGTGCTTTGCGTGGAGGTAAACTCTCACCAACGCGCAAATTATTGCCCCTGCTAAGAGGTGAAGGTGGCAACAGTGAAGGAGAACCAGCATCTCGATCCTCCATGGGCACATCAGTTGACACAGGGTCCAGAGCAGAGGGTGAAGAAGCTTGACGGAAAGTTGCCGGACTCAACGGAGGCAACGAGTCAAGTGAGAAAAACGATGATGGTTGCGATAAAGATCGGGAATGGGTAGGTCCCGGGCCGAAATTCTGGGAACCCATTTGCTGAATCACTGGCCTAGACATTGGGATCTGGGAATATGGCGAAATAGGAGGGATCTGGTTGGGGTGTGAGGGTGGTATCCCCACTCTTGCCACTGTCAACACTAAAGCTCTGAGCAAAATGCTTTCCACGCATTTGGGTTTGGTTCAGCTGCGCAATATCAAGTTGTTTCATCGATGGAAAGGCTTGTTTTGCCGCTGAAGACGATGATTGCGTTGCTCCAAACGAAGATTGGAGCCTTTGCATCAAATCGCCATTAGCAGCCTCGGTATCACCCATTCTCTCTCTCTCTCTTCCCAACACCTAAAAGCTAATTGTACAAATAACGCTAACTCAACCTCAATACAAGCTCAATCCAGTTCAGTTTTGGTCTCAATAAGTAAACCTAATCAAACCCTCAAATTAAGCTGATATTGAGAAGAAACAAGGCAAAAATGAAAATCACGAAAAGCTTGATGACAAACAAAAGAAAACAAAGCGAGCAATTTCACTGTTGTAGCACTACCTTTTTTTTCCTTCTTTTTTATTTTAAAAATATATATATAATAATCTACCTTGTTGACTACTCCGGAAATTTCGTGCAAATGGCCTCCCACACAGTTGAAAATAAGCTATCGAGATGCTAATACATGTACTTTTTTATTATTTTATCTGCGACGGAAATGGCGAAGATCACCGTAATAATTCTCTCTCTCTCTCTCTCTCTCTCTCTCTCTCTCTCTCTCTCTCTCTCTCAGCACACACACATTCTCCCAATAATGCAATGCAAAACAATGATGACGACGAAGACGGCGACGACGACGATGAGGATGACTAGGACACGGATTTCATGACATGGGAGGATGTGGAGCGAAACTGCGTGTGGACGGACGCGTGAATTTAATAATAAATAAATAATGTCATTCGAATTTCAGATGGATTTCAATTTCATTCCGACCTCATCTCCTTTCGCCTCCATCTCCGCAGCTAATTTTGCGAAAAATGGGAATTTCCAAAAGTTTGGATTATTTGCCTTTTATCCCTTTTTCTTTTCCTTTTCTTTTTAATTACTGCCCTTATATTAATGTAAACATGTCTCTGACGCGCTTGCTTCTCCGTGAAGTTCAAACATCACGACTCTTTGTTTCCCCCCCCCCCCCCCGTCGACTTCCCTCTTTTAATTATTAAAAGAAAAAAAATCCCCTCTTACTCTTTTTATTCATCCACGTCATAATGTATCCAAGTCATCAATGGCCTAAATTGAAGATCGATGGCACATTTTTTGTTCAAGCATAATTTTGTGCTCTCAAACTCTTAATTCAAAATTTTAAATTTTCATTTGACTTATCTATAAATTATTTTTTTTTAGGCAGCATAGTCTTTTAGTTCTTACATACTATGTTATTATTGTGAAATTATATATATATATAGATAAAAAAAAGAAATCATTATTGCTGTTTCTTTTATAAAAAAAATAAGATTTTTTTATTTTCATTAACATTGTGTTTTTTCTTTTGGGAATCATTAAAATTGTTATTATTGCTGTTTCGGTATTCAGTTTCAGTGCTTTTGTAATGTATATTGTGATGCCATGTACCCTGCCAAGGAGTGTCACGGTGTCTAAATCTTGATATATGTGGATTCAATGATTTTTCCATGTTATTTTTTGTTTTGGTTCCTGAAGCTACCGAATCCATGCATCTTGCCCTTTTTAAAAAAAAAAAAATGTTTTTGCATGGATAATGGACATATATGTTGCCCCATTTACAGGAATAAATGAATTTGGAATGCCAGTGGTTTTCTTGCTGTTGTCTTCCATTATCCAATTTGTATTCTTACACGGCTCCTCCCATATTTTCCTGCCCTATGTACTAGCCCGTTGAATATATTTCTCATTGAGCCTCTTTTTCTTGAAAAAGAAAAAAGGTAAATAAAGCTTTCTTGACTGGAAGAAGAAGAAAGAAAAAAAAAAAAAAAGACGATAAATAGCACCGTGGTCTCCGAACCCATTTTAAACGACAAAAATGGCCAATGGGTTGCTTAAATTATCCTCTTCCCTCTTGTACTTTATCGGCACCGAATTCTCCACAATTAGTTGTTACA
The DNA here is from genome assembly GCA_037897445.1 of Ceriops zippeliana. NCBI lineage: Eukaryota > Viridiplantae > Streptophyta > Magnoliopsida > Malpighiales > Rhizophoraceae > Ceriops > Ceriops zippeliana. The sequence continues at coordinate 658,273 of JBAPLH010000011.1, forward strand.
AATGTTCCGTAAGTAAAGATCACTCCGGGGTCCTACACATGATGTCATTTTGAGGAGATTTTTTGCAATTGGATGCTCAAGTTTTTGGTCTCAGCAATTGGTTTGAAAATTTGTGCCAGTACAGCACCAGCTTAGAAGCTTATCTGCATTCCATTGGAGTTGTATGTACGTGACGAGAGGGTGACATCCGCTATCATCTTTTCAATTTGTTCGTTGAACTTGAATACGTAAATAATTTCCAGTACACGTTTCCGATGCAGCAAAGAAACGGGAAAAACATAGACTATCGCTCTTTAAAATTGCTTACAAATGTAACTAAAACTTTCCCAGCTAACTGCCGCACCGTTCGTCGGAGTTGACAACGATAGAAGAATATAAAACCAAAAGCAATGGTTCGAATTTTGTGAGATGGCGTTTCAGTTTCAATATGTTTATTGTAAAATATAAGAGACTTCAAATAGATAATGTCAATGCGATACGATGCTCATTCAGCCATTGCCAAGGAACAGCCATGTCAATGTGATATGATGCTCATTCAGTTTTTGCCCAACGTTGTTGGCGATTAAGCCATTGTGAGCATAAATTCCAGACAACTACGCTACCTTCCGCTTTCCCCAAAACAAAAATGGATCCGAAAATCAATAAGACTTGTACCAAGAACAAAAGAAAGACAGAGTGGGCGAGAGATAATTTAAAAAAAAAAAAAAAAAGTTGTTCTTGACCTCGGAGAAAAGTGGGAGTTCCAATAAGGTTTACACAATTTGCTAGATGGGTTGATGATTGCGAGCTTTATTGATCAGTAAGCGTCGTGGACAGAGAGATTCCTAGACCTCAAAGGGAGGCTTGCCGTTTCTTTTGGAGTTGAAGTTATATACACCGGCCGTTTGGGCCTCAGCATAGGTCCACCAAAACCCGCCGATTTCAAGTATTTATTTACACTGCTTCACTTTCGTTGTTTGGGTTATAACTATGTTGGTAATAGAATCTTTTTAACAAAATAAAATAAATTAATATATTCATGATTTATATTCACATAAATGATTATTAATATTTTTGTGCTTAATTATTAAAAAAAAAATTGCGTCTTGAACAATGTAAACGATCGAGATCTAATCTTGAGAGCAAATGTACGTTTATGGCCATAAGCTTGGAATCGTCCAACCGGAACAATCACCGACTCTAAAGAAGACAAAAACACACACACACAAGAAACAGAGAGAGAGAGAGAGAGAGAGCGAGATCTACCACACAGATGAGGTTCCATTAATGACACCATGTGCTTGGGTTGTTGCTACCCTACGTGGATTGGCGGTGTCCACTAAGAAGAGCATGTTCCCTTAAAACAGAAGCGGGGGCTCAAGGTCAATATTGATTCACAAATGAAGCGACAATTGATATGAAACAATGAGCTTTAATTTTTATGTAAATAATTCACAAGTAAGACTTCCGTATGGTATGGTGTACAGAGAATTGCAAAAATGCTCCAGCGCGTTGCGATAAATTATTTCTATCCTCAATATTGTTCTCTTTGTAAAAGGTGATAACAAAATTACCCCCCCCCCAAAAAAAAAAAGGGGTCTTACTTGATTTACCTTTACTCCTTTTATTCTTTTTGATGTTTGCTTCCCTTCCACGCATACCATTTCCCTTTTTCTTTTCTTTTTTTTTTTTAAAAAAACCCATTAGTCAAACAAGAAACACAAAAAGTCAAATATAAGCGTAATGAGAAGTAATTGGAAAAGTACAATGGGGGACTCGTTAACTTCAGCGTTACCTTACTTATATAACTGCTTATATAATAATAATAATAATAATAATAATAATAATAATAATAATAAAGTATATCTTAAAATGCTAGTGGAGCGAAAATTGTAAAATCCACACAAAGACTTTTCAAACATTATAAAATCCTTCTGCTTATGGTGGTACGCAGAACCAAGCAAAACGCAGGTGTGCAAAAACTTCTTCTCACAAATTATATTGATGTGCAGTTAGAATCTAGAAAATTTATTCCATAAATATGATTAATTTGATAAATTTTAAATATCATGTAAATATTATTATTATTATTATTTCCGTTAAAGATACATTTTATAATTTGTATCAATAATTATAATCACAGGTCAAAATATTAAAATTATACGATCAATAATAGCGCTAACATATCTATGGTCACATGAATCTCACTGGAGGAGGAGTAAATGGGCCTCCACAAAACGGGTTTCTCTAGTGATTGTATCAAACAAAGGAAGAATAAGAGAATAAATAAATTCATGGTTAGTTAGATCATTTGGTCATCAATTTTGTTGATTTTGTGACTAATGGCCAAAGTTGAACTTTATCCATAATTTAACAAGATCAGATGGAGGCATGCCTTGATGATATATATATATATATATATATATATCACAACAATTCATCTCTATATTCATTTTCTTAAAAAAAAAAAAAAAAGACTATTCAGTTAGCAAATAATGTTTTATCCCAAATATTTTTCATTTTTTAAACAATAAAAATAAAACTTTTTGTCAAATTCACGATCCAAACGTTGGATTAGTTCAAAATTAGGACTCCTGTGAAAAAAAAAAAATGTTACATTTTCAGAACTAATCCCAATGGGATGTATAATCCCATCTCTCTCAATGGAATTGGTCGCATGTCTGATATATCATGTGGAGCTACATTTAATGTACACGTGGCATGTAGAGCCCACTGATGACGTTTCTTCCGTTGACCATAAAAATGGGCCCAGCAGGGGCACGTGTTGAGTGGTACCTCGGATGAATTTTAAGACACGTGGCAACTCTGTAGTTCCCCCGAGCTTATCCATTCCCGTCGAACCAGTTGTCAATCATTAAATCCAATTAATGCAAGAACCAGAGGCTGATACGATGCAATAAATTGGTGCATGCTTTTATGGAAATATTTGATTGGGCAAGACATGTATTTGAAAATTTTAGTTTTGAATTTAATTCTATATTAAATGTATTGAGAAATTTGAATGAAATTTGTGTTACTAATTCTAATTCTATGGATGGAGATGGAATTACATATGGGGTCATGTTCGAGCCCTAAAGTTTTCTGATATTGAGGCCAATTTTTTGTTTTTGGTAATATTAGACTAAAAAATCAATGATAATAATAATTTCGATTCGGTTTTTGCTCCACAAGGTACATTGCCAACATACACCCATTTTGATTTTTGTTCCACAAGACAGTGGCAGACATGAAACATACGATCCAGGCAGAAACAGAAAACGCGACAAGTGATGGAAGATAATAGGCAGTCCAATCACAACCAGGGTGATATTGACTGTATACAAACCATTTTGGCAGTGATCAGGGGAAGTTTGCAGTGCTGCTAATGACAATCGACAGGGGAAAGAAACAACATTGGTAACCCAGAGCGGTGGCTCGGTTACAGTGAGAGCTTCTGGGTTCATGTTGACTTTTTACCAACGAAAAGGAAAATGGAGGGACGCAGAGGGTAGGGAAAATTCAGGTCATAGGAAGGCAATTGAAATTCAAAGTAGGCAGCAAGAAAATCTTCAAATAAAGATTCACTTGCAATGGATTGTTATGCTTATAAAATTCCAGGCCTGAATATGGGCAAGTCCATAACAAGCATAAAAATTGGCTAATTAGCCTTTGATTTTTATTTTACACGGGACTAGATTGCATGTATTAGACTCTATCTATTGTCCAAAATAGTCAATTTTGGATGCCTGAGTTAGAAAATGTTAATTACCGTTTTAGACGGCGAATTGGCTCAAAATCCCTATGATCGGGAGGCTTCAAAAGAAAATTGTAATTCAACCCATAGATAAATAGAACTGAAAACTGGAGAAAGTGAACATTACGCACTGCTGCAGATGCCCCAGGGCTGAAGATTGCAGTTGCGCAGTATCGGGCCCCTGGCATGGCCTTTTGAGCCTCCAGACCTCCTAAATAGATTACAAAACCCCCTTCAATGGTACAAGTTTACTAAACCTGAGTACAACAGCCAGAGGATAACAGATGGAGATGCGCCATGATTTCCTACAATGCAGTTTAGCCATAAACGATAGATAAAGACATAAAAATTAAGACCCGAGGAAATCTCAACAAAAACAAGCATCTATTTTATGGTGATGTAGCGATTTGTCCCATGTCTGGCCCAATAATCCTTGAGATCAACAGGGATCGAGAGATCATGGCCTTCAGAAGCCAGCCGACTGAGCAACTTTGTGAAGACACTGCCGCTCATCTTTCTGCCACCTACTCGGGCATGCCGTTTATTTGGCATCTGTGGGAGTGGATATGAAGAGATGGTGGTGGTGCAACATGAAGATTGCCAGCCACCATTACCCCATTTGTAGCATTGGTGAGGAATTCCAGTGCACGAGCAAACAGGCACTGGCATGGAGGACTGATCAAAATTGACCAAGTTCAAGCCCACTTCCTGACTATCCCACTCAACTTTGATCTTCTTTCCATTGGAAGAACCTTGTCTATTCAAGTCCTCGCCCATTTTACTCCCTTTCTTTGGTGACTTCATTGCCTTCAGTGATGCTGCTTTATTCTCCTTTGATCGCTTCGTCTGGTGTGATTTGACAGGCTCAGCAGAAACAGTTGTTAAAGGGTAGGCATCAGTGATGTGCATTTCTCCACTGGTAAGGGCTTCTCCCATGTCATTTGACATGTATACATTGTGTGAAATGCGTTTTGATCCACGCTGACTTCCCCCACTCAAACGGAAGTTCATTGCATTTTCTCTGTATTGAATTGCTGCGAGGGCATTGTCTCGCTCCATCAAGGCCTTATCCCGCTCAGCAAGGGCTTTGTCTCGCTGCTGGATTGCTTCGTCCCGTTCAGCTAAGGCTTCCTTTTTCTCAGCTAGCACTAAATTTCGTTCTTGCAAGGCAGCATCCCTCTCGGCAAGGATGGCCATAATCTTCTTATTCATTACTAATGCATTGGTTTGTTCCTTAACTTGATGCTGGGGCATCATATTCCACTGCAAACCATATGCTTGTAGGTTAGATTGCTCTACAATTGTATAGAACATATACAATAACCTCTAAGGATAACTGTTTCTTACCGGAGAATGTGCTGCCTTATAGTAGTCCATCTTATATCTCCCATTTTGATGTTGCCCACCATCATCCATTTGATAATGTCCACGTTGCTACAAGTGAGATAGGAATAGATCCACACAACTTATAACTTTAAGTGATAAGAATCCACCGCATGAACAAATTTTCCAAAACAGGGCATGCCATTCAGGTCCTTTGCAGTAAGCCAAAAAAGAAAAGATTCCAGCAACCTAGAGAAACAGTAAATGAAATTGCCAAATGAGTAGAGGAAGATAAATATAGAGGCATATAAAATTACACTCTAACCAACACAGACCTGATGACTGTAAATCTAAGACAAAATTTATGCCAAGATTCAAAACTGAACCCACCCAAGAATATTTGTATGTGAATACTACCTGCTGTCAGCCTAACCAACCATGAGAGCATACCATGTGGCTGGCAGATAAGAAAAGGGGTTATGCTGGCAACCAATCCAGCAAACACCAAAAGGTGAAATTACCTTAAACTCCTTGAGTACCACGTTTCACCTTTAAATTTCCTCAACCCAAAAGATTACAAACTGAAACAATGATCATGGTCTCGGATATTTAAAAAAATGCAGCATACACACAAATGAGTACAACAGCAACAGGTTAATTGCCACACAGTGCTCTTACAGCATTTAAGGTCACTGATTGGATACCTTTTGCCTCTGAACTAGGACAAACTGATCTGAGAATGTAACCTAGAGCAGTGCAAATACTAATCAAATGGAAGAGAAGCCAAAGCAATTATCTTAACAACCAGTTCTTGAATAGATGTGAAACACTAATACTCTGTAGCAACAAGTACTAAGCTCAGAGAGCCACCATACCATTTTGAAACTCCAAAGGATTGTAGCTGTTATGATGGTAATCCGACAATATAGCTGTAAAATGTGATGTGTGTATTTTGGGAAGAAAGGGTCCAACAGAATCAAGCTAAATCAATGATATTGCTTGAGTCGCTAGCCTCATAAAATTGAAAATATAGTCAACAAAATAGCAATACTTTTGTCTTACGATAGAAAGAAAATAGATGAAGATGCAAGCCACATAATGCAGTATATTACTCACATTACATGACTAGAAACGATGCAATACGAAAAAGCCTATCTCCCCTCTTTAGCAACGTTAAAATGCAAGACCCCGTGAGTGTGCACTTCATAGTAAACACACATTCTGAAGATCAACTGCGCGTTGCATACCCAACCCGAAACTAAGCATTGTAAAAGTCAGAGCAATCTCAGTCAAAACTTAACCAAATTCCACTACATGACAAAGAAATTCAATATCCACGCGAGATGGAAAAAAAATCCAAAATTATCAAAAAAAAAACCCGATCGGTAAGCCTAAGAAATTCAATACAATCTAGTACTAACCTAAGTAAAGTAAAAAGTTTTATCGAGCGGAAAGAGTAATATAACCAACGGCTGAAGATAAAGTGAAGAGAAACAATGGACAAAGTCAGAGTAGCATAAAAGCTAGGGTTTCGCGCGGAAATCGAAGTTGACAATTAGAGAACACAGAACATATAATCTTAAACGGGTCGAAATAGGAAATGTATATAGGCGAGAGAAGAGGAACAGAGAGATCTAAGAAATAAGCGAGCTCACCTATGGATGTTGACACGGAATTGGGAGGGGAGAGGCTTCTGCTGCTTCAGATTTTCTGGATTAACAAACAGCCGATAGAGAGAGAAAGGACGAGAGAGAGAGAGAGAGAGAGAGAGAGAGAGAGAGAGAAAGAGAAAAGGGATTAAGGAAGACGGTCGGTGGGCCTTAAATGATGATGATCCGATATACCACCCGGGTTCTTTGTTTTCTCAAATCGAAAACGAACCGTTTATGCACTCCCGCATTTCAACGTTTAACTCAAACGACGTCATATGGAATTGTGGATGTTTATTTGCACAAAAAAAAAAACTATATTAACCCAAAATAAGAATTGAAAATATTATTGCCTTAATTAAATTATATTATTTGTATTTCACTTCAGTTGATATATAGGATCTTAGACATTGCACGCTATATATATATATATATATATATATATATATATATATATATATTACAACATTGCTTCATTAACCTTTCCATGTCTCCATTTTTAAAAGAGACCTTAGATAGACGGTAATAATTTATATATACATATATATATATATATATTATTTTTTGTTGATACTCAATTTTGAACTATTTTCTCAAACTTGAGATTCTGAGTAACATGTTTTCGTTCTCTAAAATACTTTAATACTTTTTTTTTTTTTATGTTGTCTATATACTCTTAAAAAAGAAGAGAGTGCTAAAGAACACCTCAAATCAGTAAAAAGGAAAACTGCGAAATAAAAGAAATGGCTTTGTTTCCGCCGGACATCAACGGCAATACAAAATTGAATGGGAAACAGGCAGCCATGGAGCCAAAAACTACAAGCAAGCAACTAATCACTGGTTTGAAATCGAAGCCCCTCCTTGCACATTAATTGTAATGGTAATCCCTCGCATGGAGTGATTGCATGTTTTGCTCTTATTCTTTAAAAGGGAACATTCACAAAACATTAGAGTCAGCCACGAGGTTAAGCATACAAATTAATCCCCCAAAACTTCGCAGGTTGGTTGGTTCGGTGGCTTTTGTCCAGCTTCTTGACCAGGTCCATGTCGTCTCTGCTCAACTCAAAATTGAAAACTTCGAAGTTCTCTTTCAGTCTCTCAATCTTTGATGACTTGGGGATGACCACCGTGTCTCGCTGAATGCCCCACCGAAGAACAATTTGGGCCACAGTTTCTTGTACTTATCAGCCAAGCCCTGGCACAAATAATTGGGGCCATGGATTTTTGGTGAACAAGGCGTGATAGCTTATGATCATTCACACAAGGAAACCTTACTTACTTTGAAGACGGGATCATCCAAACATGATACCGAGCCAAACCATTCAGTATTGGCAGCAGCGCCCCCAAGAGGGGTGTGAGCTGTAACAACAATGTCATGCTTCTGACAAAATTTGACAAGAGATTCACGCTGGAAGTACGGGTGTGTTTCAATTTGATTCACAGCCGGCTTAACTTTTGAGTAGGCTAAGCAATCTCTGGTCAGAAAGATGTCATAGTTGCTGCAAGTAACTCCCTATCAGAGCACAATTCAACATCCCTTGAGATCTAAAAATGTAAGTAGCTCAAAATTTATGCATGGGCAGATCAGAAATGTTTGCCTTTGTATTCTGCTGTAATTCAGGCAGACAATGGTGATTTAACTACTTAATAGCAGCCATAGCCATCTTTTTAAATTCAAAGCAGCAATACCAGAAAGGTTCACTTTGAACACTACTGATGCAATCTTTTCAACTACAAGTGGTTAAGCAGTTTCGCCAGATTCATTCTTGAAGTGAAAAGCAACACACACACGAGCACCCACATTCATAGTACAATAAGGGTGGCTCAGTGCATATGGAAGCCTAATAAAGACTCTGGGTCAACTTGTCCACTTTCGACTGTTTTAAGATTACATAACAAAAAACATGTCTCCGTGGAAAAATTAAACTACAGAAAGTACCCTATAACACGAGAATGGTAAGCAGTTTTTTTGGAGTGCACTGTACATGGGATTCTAAGTTGCAATTTGAGAGTGTACCTGATGCCAATGCTGCGAACTAAACCCATGGAAACCAGATCTTCCATTGCATGCCAAGTAGTCTCCAAGGTTATAGTTGTGTCTATGTCCAGCACACCATTCTCATCCAAAGCACTATCAGTTGTACCCACGCCTGTATGCATGCCCAGAAAGATATTGCCAATTGTCAGTATATAAAGAAAAACAGAAGACACTGACTCTAATGACAATTTCTCCAACTGAAGCAGTGCATTGGAGCAGATGATGAAAAAGAGGAAATGTGGAAAACATTTTTGTAGGTGACTTCCAAGCCTCTTATCTTACCAACTCATCCACAAGTTGCATATAATGTAGCTTTGGTCTCATTAATCCACAACCAAGTCTAAACAGTGGGTTGGGGGGGGGGAAATTGTCACAAATGAAGGAAGCGAGGAAACACACCAGTATGCCTTGTAGCTACAGGGAAGTGAACAAGGTAGAGGTCCAGATAATCAAGCTGAAGCTTCTTCAAACTATCTTTGCAGGCCTCAATTACATGTCCATGGTCTGAATTCCAGAGCTGGAAATGGTATGGAAAGAAACAAAATCAGCACTAAGCATTAAACCAAGAAATTGGATTAAAAACTTAAAAAAAAAAATAAACGAAGGAAAAGTGACCAAATCAACCTTGGTAGTAATGAACAGATCCTCCCTCTTTACAAGCCCTGTTTTAAAAGCCTCTGCAAGTGCTTCCCCCACTTCTGCTTCATTCTTGTAATCAGCTATAAAGCAATAACATCAATTTGTCAAATCCCACTAACCCATTATAAACATGTCTCAGACATCCCCGTATTATGCTTAAGCATCTAAATCGTTAATGCACACGAAATCAATTTTAGCAGTTGAGAAAACCCTCAATAACAACGGGAAACGACCCATTTGTTTTTTACCAAACAGCAACTAAAAAACAGTATTATTACATTAAAACTAGGAGAGAAACCCAGAAAACGCACCAACAAATATATATATATATATATATATATATAAATCTCAAAAAGAGAATGAAGCGAAAGACAGGTTACCAGCACAGTCAAAATGGCGATAACCAATTTTGATGGCGTTAATAACGAGGTCTCTGATTTCTTTTCCTTCCATCCGCCACACACCCAGTCCAATTACAGGCATTTTGAATCCATTGTTGAGTGTTATTGCCATTTCTTTCAACTCCTATGCTCTCCTCCAGACTGCGCTAAGAACGACGGCTACAGCTTGTTCCAGAGAGTTTAGTTTAAGATCGATGATCGATGATCGATGATCGGCAAGCTTCGGATATAAATGATTGTGCTTTAGACGTTACGACCGCGTTTGGATTGGAAGAGAATTGGAGATAAGATAATCTTTTTGTTAAAGAAAAGAAAACAAAAATTTGTCATTCAGTCGAATTGAATAGAAAAAGGAAACATTATATTATATATATTGATAATATAATGGTAGTTTACGGGAGTTTTTTTTTTTTTTTTTTCCATACTTGTCTTTGTTTCCAAAACTGAAGATTTTTTTTTTTTTTTTTTCACCTCTTTTAGTTCTTACTTTCTCCTACTTGCAAAATGGTCCACTTTCTTGGGCTCTTGCAGAAGATTGACACCTAAAAAAAATAGTCAAATATTAGTAGTTGATTGTATCAAATTAACCCAAAAAAAGAAGAGTGTAACGTGATATATTGTTTAATAATTACAAAAGAATAACTAAATAGATATTACAATTCGATTAGATAGTTATCAAATTTAAAATTAGATTATGATTAACAAAATTAACACAAATGTTAAGGTAAAAACTTGTAAGCATTTTACCAATTTTATGGGACTCTTCATTGAAAAGATTATATATAATGCAACTGTATCCATCACGAATTTAGTTGTTTCTTATTTAATAGATTTATACCCAAAAAAAAAAAAAAGGTTAAAATTTGACTAGCGCGTTGCAGACGATAAAAGGTTGGTAATCTAGTGATTGGGCCGATGAGGCCCATCATTGGATCTCAAAGGGCCTAATAAAAAACAACAAAAGCCCAACAAATTAGCTTCTAGGTCCAATATTTGATCTGCGCAACGTGTGCGAATATACGCGGATGATTATCTTCCGTTTTAGTATTTTTTGTGTGGCTACGTGTGACGGTGCCTCAAAACGGGAAAGAGGAGAAAGATCGAACCACCAGAACACCAGAACTTTCTGCAATCTCAGATCCTCTACGGCACCGTCCTCGGATCCGTAATAAAAAATGTCTACTGGCTTCAGCGGCGATGAAACGGCACCTTTCTTCGGCTTCCTCGGCGCAGCCGCGGCGCTTGTCTTCTCCTGTAATCCCCTAAAGTTATCTGTAGCTCCTTTTCTCTCGCTCGATTTCTTGTTATTGCATTTACTTGCGCTGAATCTTTGTTTCTGTGCGTATAAGATTTTTGATATTTTTGGCTGCATAATGCCTTGTAAAGCCAAGAAAATTGCAAGTTTCTGATTTCCAATTGTTTCATTGATCCGATCCCATCAGGATAATCTCAAGCGATGTCGTTTTATGCGAATAACAGAAGAAAAAGTGATGAAAACATTAGAATTTTTAATTTCTGAGATTTAATTGAAGTTATCTCTGTAATTAATGAAGGTCTGGAAGTCTTGATCTAAATGTGGATTCCAGATTAGATCGGTTCCATTTGTTTCTACTCAGGGCTGCCTGGATGTGTTTTGGACTCTTGATGTTACGTTATATTTATTGGAAATAAAGAACGATTCGAAAATGGCGCCCACTTCACTCTTAGTAGCTAAACGGAAGTATTTAATAAAATTTGAATACAGGAATCAGATTATTCCTAATTTAGAACAATGAAAATTGAACTTAATGCTAAGGTCTATTTGATATTTGCTCAAGTGAGATTTGTTTTAGGATTCATCCATAGCTAGAGTAATATAGCATGTCAAGCTCAAATTATATCTCCCTATTTCATTCCTGGTATACTTGGACATACAGTGATTTAGTAGCTTTTCATTTTCTAAGATCTAGGCCAAGTTAAGGTTGCTGTTTTTGTTATCAATTATCTGATTTTTTTGGATGTTTAGGTATGGGAGCCGCATATGGAACAGCCAAGAGTGGTGTAGGTGTTGCATCAATGGGTGTGATGAGGCCTGAGCTGGTGATGAAGTCAATTGTGCCTGTTGTTATGGCTGGTGTGTTGGGTATATATGGATTGATCATTGCTGTTATTATCAGTACTGGGATTAACCCCAAAGCAAAGTCATACTACCTTTTTGATGGTTATGCACATCTCTCTTCTGGTCTTGCTTGTGGCCTTGCTGGGCTTTCTGCTGGGATGGCCATTGGTATTGTCGGTGATGCCGGTGTCAGGTATGTTTGCTATCTTTGTATCTAGTGATATGTAAGAAGCACAATTCTGTTTATGGTCTATCAATTCCTGTGATAAATATGAAATCATGTTGTCAATCTGACCTCCAGTTATTTTGGTTCTGTTGTCTGGATGTCTTTGTTGGAGTAGGAGATGTCCATTGCATGTTGCTTTTATTAATTGCAATTTTGTGTTCCATGTGGTTATATGTGCAAATTTGATAGTGGAAGAAAGAAAAGATGATGTCATAGGACTTCATATTACTGATTTGACAGTACCAAATTTTTCTACCTAACACCAATTTGAGTGTCTTTCTGACTCTGGGGGCAGGGGCAGCTTAGAAACAGTAGAGTTATTGATAAAAAATTAGTTTGGGTGGGTAAGATGATAGGATTCTGTAGTTGAAGCAAGCATGATATTTGTTCTTACTGTCTGTTTAGTTAGGAATGGGATACTTTACTTGGCACACAAAATGTTGAGGATTTATGGTCCTGCATACCAAACCCTCTTCACTGTTTCGACTTCAGGCAGAAATTGAGCAAATCTGTGGTAATCGAGATTTTGTTAAAAAATAGGGTATATGAAATTAGACAGATAATTTTCCTGTGTCTCTTTTTCTACTCTCTAGCCGTAAGTGAATCGGTTGCTAGAAGCAACTCCAACCTGTCTTCTTCACTTCATTGATACAATTCCTTTGCTTTGCATCTTTCTTGTTGGGTTACAAATTTTCTTAAGGAAGTTTACTCCTTAAAACCAGTTTGATGCTGTTTCCTGGAAAAAAGGAATCTAACAACTGCAAACTTTTGCAATCTGCTTCTCTCACCATCTGTTTGCATTCTTTTATGTTTCAATCAAGAACATTTAGCATCCAACATGTGGTTCTTTTACTCCCTTACATTCATGGTGCTAGATTCTGTTGCCTGACAAGTTTCTGTGTCCTACATTTATTCTCAATCTACCAATTTCAACTTTTGGCACTTGAACTCAAAGTCATATTGCTCATTTACAATGATTACATTCAAAACAAGTGAAGTATGATAATTCACCTGCTGTGTACTACATTTTTCTGTTTTTCCTTCTATATGATTTTATGTTTTGTGAGGAAATTAAATGAGTAGGTTTTCATATATCTCTGAAGCAATAAGCAATTTAGCAAATCCCAATGGTGCATCTCCAGAGGGGAAGAGGAAAGGAGAAAATGAAGGAAAAGGAGGAGTATAACAGAAAATTTGAAATTTGCAACAGATGCAAGTTAAAGAGTAAAGCTTAAGATAAGAACATGATTTTTATAGTAACCGTGAACATGACATCATAATCATGATAGGCTTTCTATAGCTTGTTGAAAGCCTTTTTACTAGTCTTTAATATGATGTGAAGCCTTCCACAGTTTGTAAAAAGTGATTTTGATGCCTATGTTACTTGTGAAGGGCTGTTATTAAGGTTGATATGATTTATTGTTCTGTGGCAGAGCTAATGCCCAACAGCCAAAATTGTTTGTTGGATGATCCTTATTCTCATTTTTGCGGAAGCATTGGCCCTGTATGGGCTGATTGTGGGCATCATCTTGTCTTCTCGAGCTGGCCAGTCAAGGGCTGAATAAGAAGGGAAATTGCTACTGGATTTTCCTTTGAGGGCTTTTGGGCATCACTTTGGGAGGAGGATTAAGGGTTGTCTGAATAGTGTTGATGTTTAGGCGGCAATTATAATGTTCTAAAAAGCTCTTCTTGGAGCAGTGTCCGCCTTGTCAGCCATTTGATGTTTCTTTGTGCTGCTTGCAGATGCGGGAATAAGTTATATGTCAAATAAAAGCTTGTAATGCTACCCTATATATGGATTTATTGATGTAGTTCGTAGAACTAAAAACTTTTGTAGAAACTTGACTTCTGGAACTTGTGATCTTCTAAAATGCCGTTGAATATTTATGCAAGGAAATGCAGTGGCTTCGTCTTTTGATAGGAGTTATTATTGTGTTCGACAATAGTACTCTTGTTCTGATGAGCTCTAGAACTTTGACCGCAAGTCATTGTAGTCATTTGGAAGCCTCTATTACTAGGAAAGGAAGACAGGTTTTTTATATGCCATTGGACTTCATTACGTGGGTGGCTTGAATGTATGTGAATCCATTTATTCATTAAGAAATCCATCGTGTGTGGACGTGAAAGAGTGTGGGCGTGATAAGTGGAAAGGTAATATTATGATTATTGATTGCACAACTTATCATTATTTGATTGTTATTATGCATCAAACACTTTTAATGGATACACGTTCTTCATTCTTGGCCTTTTGGGCAATCAAAGGGTTAACCTTTTGTACGTAGGAAGTCTTGAATGATATTTCAATGGTTACCATCCAGTTTGCTGCTTGTCCACATTCACGAGATGGGCGAGATAGAACTTTGTTTGTTAATATTTGAAATGGCTGTTGGATTGGCAAGATACGCAAGGTTGTGAAGGTTGGCCTATATTTTTCGCCTCGTGCCACGGTGAAGTGGTGGACTAGCAAGTTCCCAGCGGAAAACGTTGGTCCCCGAGCTCAATCATTGTTGATGGTTGTGAAGAACTGAGCTACAGATCCCCCATTTTGGTTCCAAAGTTTTTGTCAGCTACGTAGATTTCATATCTTGGCTTTTATATTCGGTTTGGCTACAAAATATCAGATCCCAAAACTGCTTCCACCCTTGTTTCTTAAGCTTGGAATTGATATCCGAATGGATTAGGAGTGGACATGCTGAACCAGAGATCCGAGTGTGGGACCATTACTCCAATAACTTCATCGTGATAATTGAGTAGGGAGAGTGAATCAATGAGTGAATGGACAATACGCGCCATTTGTGGTTGGCAAGGCCCAACAGGCGAAAACTCGCTCGGATCAAGAGAAACTTGGGCCAATTAACGGAATATGCCTTTTTATCTCTCTATGAAGGGACCACTGGACATAATTGTAGGAACAACGTTAGTCAGAACCTCCCTTTCCACTTCGACTGTTGTCCAAAAATTCCCCCCCCCCCTTCTCCCCTTGCAGTTGCTGAGTACGTCCTTTCGGCTGTTGGCTGTTCCCCATTTTTTCTCCTTTTAAGCTACGTGCTTTGTCGGACAAATACAAGATGGTCCAATGGACCAAAGCTCTTCTTTGTCCTTTTTCTTTTTGGTGAATTAGAATCAACTACAAAATTGATGCCAATGAACGAGACGTGGTTCTCATTCATTCAACGGTGTTAGCGAGGCCCGTTTGAACAGCTTCACATAAGATCGATGATGGATGGGTCCTTGTCAAATATTGCCATAATCAACAACTTGCACTGTCGAAAACATTTTTTCAGCTTAGGAAAAAGTAACCAAAGTAAAATCTCCGAGATGAATGAGTTATTGATAAAGCAATTGAGGAATGTTGATTCATATATAGCACATTAATAGAATAGGACACGGTGCTTTATATGGACTAGTTAAAACAGAGAGATAAACACACCTCAATTGCCAGTTACCCGCAGCAGCAGGGAACAACGGTATCTATCACGAACGATTTTCAAGGTTAAAATATCAATGTAATATAAAATATCAAAAAAATTCAGGCCATGTTCTTTTAAGATTATGATCTAGCTGAGCTAGCAACCCCACGTAGCCAATCCCACTCCGTGGCATTGTGGCCTCTGCGCCTGATGAGGGCCACCATGTTTTCAGTATTCAGTTCATTCTTTTTTGTCCACAAATCTATGTGTCCATCACCTTATCACAATGCCATTCAATCAGAAATACCCTTTTTTTTTTTTTTTTTGACGGGGGTGATCTCTGTGAGAAACATTGTTTGATAGAGAACTGAGAAGAGTTAACACGTACATGCATGCAAGGGCTCTTTGTATGGAGTGGCCATTAGATCGAATGCTTGAATTACAAGGTTGTTTAATCCAACGGTTTTCACGAGTTTGCACGTGCAACAGTTTTACCCGGAATCATTTTCCTGCTAAAGAAACTTACATCAGTTTAGTTTATTTTCTTTGATTCTGTGTCGTGGGTTTCATCAAGTTGGTAGATATGTACATGATTGGGAGCTCAAAATGAAGTAAATACAATCTCAAAGTGTGGTAACGGAAAAGAATTCCATTTGGTTGTGGACTATAATGTTTCAATTTATGCCATTTGATTTGGTGTTCTGCCTTTTAAATCCATGCAAGTGGCTGGTAAACAACTTGAATCTCATTACTTATCATTCTAGTAATTAACATTCAATGGTATTTACTTGGAATGCTTTCTTTGCTCTAGTTTTGTCTCCAATGGAGAAAGTGCATTGTTCCATTATAAATCTTATGGCTATCGCTTTTAATTACTTCCACAACGTGGGCATTTTATGACCAATAATTAAAAAAAAAAAAAAAAGCTATTGGTGACAGCTATTTCTTTTACGTGCCTCTAGGCATAATGCAATCCTTGTAAACTAGAGACAGAACAAGTGAAACAGTTGTCATTTTCCAAGACCGAGTTTCTGGTCATCAAGCACTATCTTTATAATCCGATTATGTTATTTGGAGATTATCTTGGATCTGTTACGTAATTGCCACTTGCAATAGGTATAATGCATAGCCATGCTTTTCCAAATAATATCGATTGGTGTTCTTTTTAGCATTAGGAAGTGCCCTCCCCACACCACTTTTTTATTTTTATGGGTACATTGGAATCAACTAAAACCCACATTATAAGGATTTGAAAAATATGAAGTTTGAACCTCTTAGACTCACCAAGAGCTTTACACTTTTTGGGCAATCAATCATGAAGTTCATTATATTATATACCGCAAAATATAATATAATTTTTTAACTAATAAATATTTTCTATTTTATAATTACTAAAAGTATTATAACTATCTTATAAATATATATTCTTGCATATAATTTAATAGACATATTCATAATTAATGGTACCCCAAAAGTGATATTGTCTCTTATAATAGAAATTATTTATTCATCTAAAGATTAATTTAAGTTCTATTTTTTGATTAAAGAGAACCGATAAAATTTCTTTTGATGGTAAGGCATTAAGTAACCACTCACACAAAAATGTCCACTTGTCCATTCAAAAACTTTGAAGCGATCGGACGCATGTTCTAAGCAATTGGATGTATATGGGTGGTCAATATCTACTATTTTGGTAACTTTTTTACTTGTCGTTCAACACAAATTCATGATATTGGTTTTTATTTGCATCTAATTGCTTAAAACATGCTTTCATTCGTTTTCGAACATGCATTTGATCACTTCAAGCGTCTTGAGTAGACGACATTATTTTTTTAAGTGGTTACCAACTAATTTCTTTTTCTTGCTCATTCTCTTACATTTGTGGTTTCTTCCTGCAATAGTTGAATGTCCCTGATATGTGCATGTGGTCCTAGGATGACCAAATTCAGATGTTTGCATCGTGACCTAAAATCATGATCTCATAGATTATTATGTCACTCTAAGTATTGCAAGTTGCAATCGTGCCGAAAGGGGATGTCATAGCCCAATAGACGTTCTTTAGGATTAAATTTGTTCGTTCCTGCTTTAATAAGAAGTGTTTGGAATCGCCCCTCAATCGCCAATTGTTACGCTCCGTGTTCCAGTTTGATTAGTGTGCTTGGTGTTAATCCTCCCAAGTTGCGGCCAATGAGCAAGCTTTGTGGGCAATCTATAAAGGACAGTGATAAAATACTCATTCCTTCTTTTTACAACAAACAAAAAATAAAATAAAATAATAATAAATAAATCATTCATGTTAATCGAAAATATTGCATTTGAAATAAATCAATAGAGGGTTGCTGAGAGATAACAGAAAAATAAAATAAAATAAAATAAATATATATATATAAAGACTCATTTATCTTTTAAAAATTCCTGTCTCGTTGAACTGCGCAGCAGCGTCACGACGCCGTTATCATACGTGGCCGCTTTGTTGGCACCCCAACCGTGGAAAATGCTTGAAGATTAAAATAATTTGTCTCTGTTTTTTTTTTTTTTTAAATAGTGATGATGTATGGGCAGCTCATAATCCGGTTACACAACTCATAATTTTTATTATTTATTGTTTTAAAAAATAATTATTGTTGTTTCTTCGAAAAAGAAAAAAAAAAAAAAAAGGAAAAATAGTCTTACCTTAATTCTATATATGCTTCGTTCAAGTGATGGGCAGGCACGCGCCGCTGAATCATCGCCAAAATTTTTAAAATGGGATGCTGAACCCGCCGACGGGCATGATTCTGTGGCGTACGGGTGGTGTACCAAGCTCTGCGTGCACCAGCCAGCAGGAAATTATTATTACGCTGCATCAAATTCACGTTTTAATTGCTTCGGCTCACTTCCATCGGTCAAAGTTCGAAATTTGAATGGGATAAATTGACGTTTAGGATCTAATTAAATTAAAAACAAAACATAAATACCTAAAGAAAATTTGTTGAACATAATTAATAAAATAACATAAATGTTATTATAATAATACATAAAGTAAGTCAATAAAGAAAATTAAAATTAAAATATTTTTTTATTTTATGATTTATATTTATTACCTTTTCTTTTCCGTACAGTTGCATGCATTGGGTAATTGATACACCAAGAATTCGGTACCCAAGTAATCCTGAATTCAAAGCTTAACTGTATGCATAAATGCTTTTTCAAACAGTTCTCCTTTAATTGGAAGCATGTTTTCTGTTTCTTTTCATTTTTTTTAATCTGTTTTCTCTCAATTCCCCTCTTATATTATTTATATATAACACATTCTTATCAATAAATATTATTTAAAATACAATATATAAATAGTATCTAAAATTTTACCTAACATTTTAATTTTTTAACATATTATTTTAATTTTTATAGTTAAATAATTATAAATTCAAATCATTCTATATATTATTACCGTATATTAGATGCATTTGCACGAAAATGCGCCGTCCTTTCTAATTAAATTGTTCGAATAATAACTTTCCAAATACATACACACACACACAAAAAACATAGACGAAGATAGAGGAATGATTTGTCCATATCAAATATTATTCTTACAGTAATTTTGCTATATGGAAGTTTTATTCGGTGCATGTTTATAAAACTTATTTAAAAATAAAACATTTTTATTATTTTATACGTCTATGCACGTCTCCCAGACGTGTAGATTCCCCCCCTATGATTCTTGTCTTCCCCTCCGAACAGCATGATCCTTTGCCTCCTTCGGGAGCAAGTGGTGCATGAAAAATGCTGCCGAAGCACGACGGCCGACGGGCGAATGGCTAATTACGTTATGCGCCACGCACGCAGCCCATGTCCCCCTTTTTTATTTTTATTTTTATTTTTTTATTTTGGACTCCTCAGCCTCAATTCTTTGCGAGTAGCATCACGAAATGCATCTAGCCTGGCCACCAACTATGACAAAATGGCAAACCAGACAAGATCCAACCCATAACGTGAAAATCCTCTGGAGTCCGAGCGTATTGTACTTAGTTGTCATTTCCATAATAAGGTTCAATGGATAATCTTATCATCAATTTGGTGCTCAGATGATGCTTTTGTTGACACCTTGCCGATTAGTGTCCCTTTCGGGTAAATTTCATCCTCTCCAGAGATAACAATGGAGTGGGATGAGACGGACGGTGAGTATTCTCTCAAATTTTTATTTTTATTTTTATTTTATAAATATTTTTTTACGTCAAACAGAAAAAAATTAAAGTTTCATTCTCATCTTCAATAAAAATTAAAATTTATGTACTCTTCATATTTTTATTTTTTAATAATAATAATAATTTTTAAAATATAAAATTAATTATTAATTCACGTGTAAAATATTTAATTATGATTTTAAAAATTAACGGATATTTTAATGTTTATTTTTGAATATAAATATTATATAAAAGATAAAATTATAATATAATAATTTGAAATTGTTATCGAGTTTAATTTTAAAACAAAAAAAATATAAGTATTCATTTATCTTTATTTTTAATTAAAAATTTTAAATAAAAAAATAAAATCTATGATTTTAATTAATTTTTTTTAATTTTATTTCAGTTGAAATAGAATTAGAATGAAATGTAAATCATTTCAATATTTCTTCTTCTTTTTTTTTTTTTTTTTTTTTGTTTTTTTGATACATTGGTGAAAAAAGGTGATTCAATCCAAATAACTCGATCAGAATTTGATACAACTCACCGTGTGCGAAACTTACTGGGTGAGAGCACTCGAAACTATAATAGTAATGTTAAAACCATAATAGAAATCACTAATGGCAATTTAACTCTTTGGTTGGTTTTTTTTTTTTCTCTTAATATTAAAATCAAACCCAATCAAATCCAGCGGTACTCCTCTTCTATCAAGTATATATTACGCGTCAACCTTTCGCAAGAATGACATTGAAACGTCAAAATTGAACATTCTCATCATCATCTTATGATAATTTCGTTTTCGCCACATACCCAATGAATGGAAACTAGCAATACTACTATTAATGGTTCCAATGATAAAATATAAATAATCGCATGAAAATTGCTAACGGGAATTTCTTGGCCAGCTCTCTCTTTTTTCTTTTTTTTTTTTTTTTTTTTTTTTGGTTGTGGGAAATGTCTTGAATTTTAAGGCGCATTGAGATAAAGTTACTGTTAAACTAATAAAAATATATGTTGAAATGTAAAATTTTTGTACGTCAATGAGTTAATTTACCATATTCGAGAAAGAAAAATTTATTGTGTTTGGCATAAAAAAAAATTATAATCTTAATTTTATTGTTACAAATATAAGAATACAACTCATTTTTTTCTTATTCTTCTTATTCGCGGTCTTCTCCCCGCACCTCTTCAACTATAGAACCTGGAGCAAAGTCCAACTCACAAATCTTTTCAGTGGTAAGTAAAAGTTTGGCGGGGGAAAATCTTGTTGGAAACGCAACGCAATTTTCTTGTCAGATTTGAGTAATGATTTCCGCGTCACCTGTGAGTCATTTAGATTTCATTTATTGTCGTTTCATTCTTTTGACATCAAAGTCATCTCTAAAATTCGAAATTTTTAATTTGAACTTAAGTTGATACAATTTTTCTTACCTGAGAAAGGCATTTAAATTCATCTTTATCTAGTCATCAAATATGGCAGAAGGGGGGAAAAAACATTCCAAAGCGCATTATGATTTAAATGAAGACGTGAGCCATTAGATTTCATCTATTTTCTTTTCATAATACATTTAAATTCATCCTTATCGGGCCATTAATTATGAAATAAGGAAACAAATTCAGAGTGCATTATGATTTAAAAGAGAACAATTGAATGGACTGTTTCAAAAGAAACAACGATATATATATATATATAGAAGAAATACATAATTAATATCATGATCCGTCAGTGTCAATTAATGCATAGCAAAATTACCCCATTATATATATATATATATATATATATATAAAATATCGCACGAACATGTCGTGATACTTGAACTTATCATCCGATTTTAATTCCCAGAGATAGGTTTACCTCTGGGTGGAAGACTACAAGTAGGCAATAAGAGGAGAGAAGCCTCGCGAGAGAAACACGTGGCCAAAAAGCGGGTTTCGCTGTCGCCCAAGCCACGCCGCAACTTGACGCCGATGAGTCGGATTCTAAGAAAAAAAAAAAAAAAAAACTCTAAAATACTGAAAAAAAGAAAACAATGTTATTATATTAATCGAGTCTAAATAATTATATCTGGTATTTGTCTTTCCAAACACTAAGAAAGCTGTTCGTCGGTTTGTGCAAGAATTAGAGTGGGCAATGAAATGGGCTTGCAAATGTTTGGCTGTAACCTCACTCCTTTTCCTTTTAAAGCTAGGAAACATCCTCCTTTGTTTTTTTTTTTTTAATAAAATGGATATGAGTGTCACTTTCTCTAAAATTTTATTAATATTAAAGTTTTTATTTTGTACATAATAATCGAAAATTTATTCATATTTAATAAATTTCAATTTATAAATAAAACGGTTAACAAAATGTTTTTTTTTCTTTACTCTAACAATTCACATATTTTTTTTAAAGAGATTGATTAGGTTCTATCCACTAGTCTATATGCTATCTTATTGTCTTTAATTTTAATAATTTTTACACTAAATTATTACCCCATATCAGAACGTATTTATTGGGTTCTTTTTACGGTGTTGTCTCTATTTTTTTAATAATTTTGAAAATAACGAAAAATAATATGTCGCAGGAGGAGAAAAACACGAGAAATTGAAAGGAACAGGCTAAAAAAAAAAAGGGCCGAAGAACGGGGCCCACCACCCGCCCTCACCCAGCCCTATATAAAATCGCGTCGCGGCTCACGCAATTCTCGCTCAGTTCCACCGCCACGATTAGACGTCCGTCCCTTAGAGGGGGACCTTCGAAAAACCCTATTGCATCTCTCTCTCTTCCCCTGCCTCCCGTTTTTCCGTTCCTTCTTGAAATTCTTTCCGTCATTTTCTTTTTGTTTTCCGGGAAATCTCCTCTTTTGCTTTTCTCTCTCTCTTCGCTTCCCAGCTCCTCCCCTCAAGTCCATTTCTCTTAGATCTGCGGCATAATTTGGCGTCGGTTTTGGCGCAAAGGCTTTGTTCGGAAACTGATTGATTTTCCTCCCTGAGGAGTCAATTGCTTTGAGAGGCAATCTTCTGAGGGGTAGAAGTGGCGATTAGAGAGAGAGTGGGGTTTCGGAGAGGGGGCGGTGGTGGTTTCGGTCTGGAGAGCTCTTCTTCTGCTTCTTTTGGGGGGGTAGCCGGGGCCTGTGGCCTCGGCGGGTTCTAAAGCCCCCGTCTATCAAAGTCTGAATAAAATTTAGAAAATTTTTTATTCTTTTCTTTTTAACAAATAAAAATAGCTCTAACCGTTTAGTTTTTTAACTGAAAGATCGTCGCGGAAGAGGATGCCGGCCCTGGCTTGTTGCGTAGATGCTGCTCACGCGCCTCGCGGCTACGCTTTCTTCCTCCGGGATGGCTCCCTTCCGTCCCCGGTCAACTTTTCCGGCGCACATCCGGCTACAACCACCACTACCGCTGCCGCTTCTGTGGCCGAGGTCTCTTCCCATTGGTCGCCCTCTCTCTCTGCCTCTCTTTATAAGATTGATGGCTGGGGTGCTCCGTATTTCTCCGTCAATTCCTCCGGCGATATCGTCGTCCACCCTCACGGCCTGGAGACCCTGGTCCACCAGGAAATCGATTTGCTGAAGGTTGTGAGAAAGGCCTCGGATCCGAAACCCGTGGGCGGGTTGGGGCTGCAGTTGCCCCTTATTGTTCGTTTCCCTGACGTGCTCAAGAACAGGCTCGTGTCTCTGCAGTCGGCTTTTGATTTCGCAATCCAGTCACGAGGCTACCAGGCTCATTACCAAGGGGTTTATCCTGTGAAATGCAACCAGGATCGTTATGTAGTTGAGGATATTGTGAAATTCGGATCTCCATTCCGGTTCGGCCTGGAAGCTGGGTCGAAACCGGAGCTCCTTTTGTCCATGAGCTGTCTGTGTAAGGGAAATCCGGAATCTCTCTTGGTCTGTAATGGATTCAAAGATGCAGAGTACATTTTCCTCGCATTGCTGGCAAGAAAGCTCGCCTTGAATGTGGTTATTGTGCTTGAGCAGGAAGAAGAGCTTGATTTGGTTCTTTGTTTGGCAAAGAAGCTTTCTGTTAGGCCTCTGATTGGAGTGCGAGCCAAGCTGAGAACAAAGCACTCGGGCCATTTCGGGTCCACTTCTGGCGAGAAAGGGAAATTCGGGTTAACCACGACTCAGATATTACAGGTCGTTAAGAAGCTTGAGCAGGCAGGAATGCTTGATTGCCTCCAGTTGTTGCATTTCCATATCGGATCTCAGATTCCCACCACAGCTTTGCTTGCTGATGGGGTCAGCGAGGCTGCACAGATCTATTGTGAATTAGTTCGACTTGGTGCCAACGTGCAAGTAATTGACATCGGGGGCGGATTGGGCATCGATTACGACGGATCCAAGTCTGGTAATTCGGATGTCTCTGTTGCTTATGGGTTCGAAGAGTATTCTCTTGCCGTTGTACAAGCTGTTAAGTTAGTTTGTGACCGCAAGAACGTTAAGCACCCAGTGCTTTGCAGCGAGAGCGGGCGAGCTATCGTTTCTCATCACTCTATTTTGATATTCGAGGCTGTGTCTGCCAGCTTGTCAAATGCGGGGTCGGTGACTCCCTTTGGATTACATTATCTTGCCGACGGACTCTCAGATGATTCCCGTGCTGATTACCGGAACTTAACAGCCGCGGCAACTAGAGGTGAGTATGAGACTTGCTTGCTTTATGCTGATCAGCTCAAACAAAGATGCGTTGATCAATTTAAAGAAGGAAGTATTGGCATGGAACAATTAGCTGCTGTTGATGGGTTATGTGAATTGTTTTGCAAGGCAATTGGAGTGGCTGAGCCAATTCGCACTTATCATGTGAATCTCTCGGTGTTTACTTCAATTTCTGATTTCTGGGGGATTGGTCAGTTGTTTCCAATAGTTCCCATTCATCGACTTGATCAAAGGCCTGTGGTGAGAGGGATTCTGTCTGATTTGACTTGTGACAGTGATGGGAAGATTGACAAGTTCATAGGTGGGGAGTCCAGCTTGCCGCTCCATGAAATTGAAGGCTCAGGTAACGATGGTGGGGGTTACTATTTGGGGATGTTTCTGGGCGGGGCCTACGAGGAGGCGCTCGGTGGTGTACACAACTTGTTCGGTGCCCCGAGCGTTGTGCGGGTTTCGCAAAGTGATGGCCCCCATGGCTTTGCGGTGACCTCCGCTGTGCCAGGACCGTCTTGTAGTGATGTCCTCCGGGTTATGCAGCACGAGCCTGAGCTCATGTTCGAGACCCTCAAGCACCGCGCCGAAGAATTTTGTCCTCATGATGACTTGGGTGATGGAGACTACGGAATGCGCAGTGCTGCTCTCGCCAGCAGCCTCGCTCAGTCCTTCCATAACATGCCGTATCTGGTGGCTTCTTGCTCACTGTCTGCCATGACCGCTGGTGGATTCTACTACGGCAACAGCGAGGATGATTTCAGCGCTGCAGCCGATGCCGCCGCTGGTGACGATGAGCAGCAGTGGTCTTATTGCTGTGCTTGAGTTTGGCGGATATCCCCAATGTAGCTGTTTTCAGGCAATTGGAAAAAATAAAACCGTTTGTTGTTGCCAGAGGTCGTCGCCTTCGCGTTTTGTTCTTTTTCTTTAGCTTTTTAAAAGGACTTTTTGTTAATGTCCCATTTATAATTCTCATCAATTTGCAAAAGATGTGATGGTCAGGACAAGTGTCTTTTGCATTTTCCGGTGGAGGAGGGGGGGGATGTGGACCTCGAATAATATTTATCCTTATTTGTAAATTGGGGATCTGGTCGCCCTCCAATTTATTGTTACTGTAGTGGACTTTTCTTCCTGAATTTCCTTTTGTATTTTTCTTGTTTTCATCCTTTCCCTTGGTAATGCTCTTTTGAGAGTCCTTTTTTAAAAAAAAAAAAAAAAAAAAAAGAAATCAAATTCTCCTTTTGAGATAGCACACGCATGTCTATAATTTTTTCTGCCAATGCAAAGCCGAGCTAAATGGCATTTCATATTTTCTTCATTTTCTATTGTCGGCGTTTTGAATTGGGGTAGATCTGTCGTCTGGCGTGGCATTGTGCTGGCGTCCATTTCTGTCGCATTCGCATCTTTCGTTTCATCTTGACTGTGACGTTCCGATGTGCATTCGACCATTGTGGCCGTGATCATGCATGCAACAATTGTAACATATGTTCTGGAGATATATTAACTATAAAAAAAGCCATAATACAACTAATCGGGTAAAAAAATTAAATATGTAAATTTTTTTAGAAAAATAAATGATTGAATAAAAAGCACGCAACTATAATTAAAAATACATAAATCTAAATTTTCACTCGTCTCTCAAAAATTGTCAAACCAATGTAACGCAGCTATATATATATATTATTTTTATTTTTTTCAAATTGCGTTTTGTCCTACGAGAAAGGATCTCCACGATCGTGAATTGTGGGGTCGCCTCTGGCGCTTTTCTTTACGTTTTCTTCTTTTGTCTGAGTGGAGGGATATGGCCTAATTATAAAGGTTAGAAGGAAGATTCACGGGGCTATTGCGGTTCTTGTTGTAAGATCGCAACGGCATTGGACGGAGGTTCTGCTATAAAGTGGAGCCCCCGAGCTCGTACGCAACCTAATTAACTAATTGATTACTGTCCTGGCAGGCATGTGAGAGCTTGACCTGCCACCCCCTCACTCAACATGTTCGTTACGTGTAGCAATGAGATTTGCTCGTGGGTGTTGCAATGGCGCGTCTTTCCCGAGCAATTACTATGGCACAATCATTCATGTAATTCCTTGTTAATGTTCCTCGTGGGTTCTAACCCTGCGCTCCCACCACGCGGCCGAAACTTGGAATAGGAGATATTGGGCCGTTCGGCCGTACGAGGGAGACTCTTGGACAGGAGTTTTTTAATCTAAACCTGCCCTGCCAGGCCCGGCAAATAGCCGTATCTATATGAAAGGGAATATAAAAAATTCACATTTTGACATTTTGCACACCTAGTTTTGAACCTTGACCTCAGGGTTTGAGAATATGCCATTACAACCCGCAAACTAATATAAATAATGATAAAATAGGCTGGCAAGGTCGGCCCTCTAATGTCAAAAGCAGGGCTTGGAAGACAGAAATTTGCGGACTGATGGGAAATTCAGAGAATTTATTAAGTTTACTGTCAGAGAAGACAGATGAAGTCTAAGATCTAATGATTAGTTACAACCGAAACAAACGGTTAAGTGACTTGGTCATATTTAGGGAGCATGGACTTCTTAAATCTTTGTCCGTTTGAAGGTTTGGGTTGACAAGAGGACACCTGCTTTTCTTAAGGCTAGGAATCTTTTTGATCCATTGTTCTCCCGTGGAGAGCCTTTGTATAAAATAAAAAAAGATGGTTGACACGTTAAGTATACCTTATTTTTATTAAGATTAGGTTGGGTGAAAATAGATATTAGATTTAGTAAAAATAGAGAGAAATGCTATTGATCAAAATCTAATAAGAATACTAATTATTTTTTTTGAAATTTAATAATTAATTTTTATTTAATTTATCTAAAATTTTGAAGAACGATAAAGATTCTTTTGTTTTTCATTTTGAATGGCGAATATTAGATAAATTGTAAATATGTATTCTAATTTTTATTTTATAATTTATATTTAGAATAATTATTTTACGTGTAATTTTAATCAATCTTAGGTTGTTTGTAGTCCGATCATGTTGTAATTTGGTAACATATAGATCTTAATTCTGAATCGTAATTTGACTTTTTACAAAGTAATTTATTATCTCAAATTGTGATCATTTATTTTTAGTAATGTTTTATTTTTTCTATTGCGTAAATGAAACGTGTAGATAAACATTAATATGTAATCAAATTGAACTAAAATTTGGATAATCAGCAAGGCACATGTGAGAATTCATCTTGAACAATTAGATTGTTATTTTAAAATATAATTGTTAAGTTTATATTAGTTAATTAATTTGGTCTCTCATTTTTATTCAAATTGAATAAAAATCCAAGAGAGGCTCTCGTGTACAAGTTGCAAGCACGACCTACTAGCTGCTACCGATGAAACTATAGCATTTTGTCATGCATTGAATCTTATTAAAAATTGTGAAGTCTTCCGTCGACTAAAATACAACCTGATTTATGATGTGCAAATAGCTGAAGTCCAATGTACACAAAACCTGAGACATATGTACGAACAACTATAAAAAAAAAAGTGTTGGATGTATTTTGTATTATATCTGATTGTATATTCTACTTCGGTTGTTTATACATCATATGTAACAGCCCTCACTCCGTTTAAATGGGTGTGTAGATTGGTATTTGCATGTAGATATCACGTCCAAGAGATTGAGAATGATGTAGCTGCTTTGGCAGACATGGGTGCGTAAAAAGTGAGTCTCTTTTCTGTGGTTTAGACCCCATTTTCTCGTAGTTTCGATTGACGGGTTTCTCGTTAACTGACAAGCACAAAGTGCTATTTTTCTTTTGGTTACAACCCAAATGACCCCAGTGCAAAAGGGAGCAGGCATCCTGCAACAAGAAGCTTGTCAATGGTTAAAGTCACACGAAAGAATGAGAACAGTATCCTTTGTTCACAAAAAGTCGATATTATATGCATACATGGGGACCACTCTTTCCACCAGAATTTCGGTGTTGGGACTTTTTCAGCCTTGGACCCTTTTGATTTTCCTTGAAGTGCCAGACAGGAAGAATTTTAGTGTTTCCAAAGAGATCGTCATAACCAGGAATGCTTCACTCAACTCTCACCAGAACATTATGGATTGGTTCCCTTAGATATTTATAAACCCCACTCCACTCCGACTCCCAGCTGCCAATAGAAATGCGGGGGCTTCCTGGGCAGTGGATTTAAGGCTCATCAGCAGTCTAATCCCCCTGAAGTGAAGCTCATGGATTAAAGTTTGGGCCCATCCATCCTTCACGTTCCCGCCCCACTTTTGAGCCATTTTGTTTCCTGGCTTAACCCAATACAAGGTGCGCGAATGCGTTTCGTGATTGACGACACTTTATTTTTCTTCTCTTCTATTTTTCTATTTCATCCAAAATAAGAAAATTAGAAAATAATTTTCCTTCTCTCTCTCTCTCTCTCTCTCTCATTTCTGCTTTAATTTCTTTTCTGATATGGGTTTAGTTTAGGCCCAAACGTTTGGGAGAAACAAACTTATTAAGATGGCCCACATATGTGGGAATCAGGCCCAAATTTTCACGTGCCAGAGAAGCACGTGGCGTGGATAATACGCGCACCTACCCGCAGCTTGGCCTTTCCATAGCACGGCATTTTTTTCTTTCCTTGTTTCTCATTTTCTAATGCTAATTCTCCGGTTCTTTCACTCTCTGTGTTTCTCTCTCTCTTTTTTTTTTTTTATAAGTAAACTTCCTTCTCGAGCAATCCAAGCAAACAGGTAACTTCAATTTCATTTCTCCCAAATTTCCCTTTCTAATTATCCATTGATAATATCCCATTTTCCTGGAATTTTCGTTTCCTTAAAATGAGCTAATTTTGCATTACGGACTTCGGAGCACAGAGATTGGATCGTTTCTTTCGTCTGTTGTTCTAGTTGTTTTGCACGTTCAAGTTGTGTTTGATTTGAACTTATGGGTCTTGTAATAATTTGTGCAGGAGCTCTCACAAGTGTCGATTATTACCTGGTTTGACTGTGTGCTAGGATTTCACGATGGTAAAGCCATATGTTATGCTCTCTCTCATGGATCATTCATTCCTAGCAGCTTTGTGCTAATGGGTTTTATTGGAAAGATTCCATCTTTTCTTTAGTCTGCCGTTGTCTTAGTGGAGCCTCTTACTCTGGTGGGTTGCTATGGTTATTACAGTTTTTTGATCCGTACACATACCATGGGACATCATTCGAGCAGACATACCGATGTTACCCCGCATCCTTTATTGAAAAGGTTGGACTGTTATTCTTGTTCTTGTTTTGTTTGTGGTGTAACTGGTGATGTTAGATTGTTTATGATTGAATTAGTGTTACACAAAATAATAATAAAGTTTTATCTTTAGTTCCTTGCTAAACTGTTGTCTGCATGGGATTGTCGGCTGTGCCGCGTAATTTGCCCAAGGTTTTTTTTTTGGGTCCTTTTTATTTTTATTTTTTTTGGTGAGAACAACTGTTGATCTCCATCCGCGTGATACTAACATCTCATTTGACTCTTTTCCCTCCCCATTGCCTGCAGCCCCAAATTGAAAGTGGTGATAAAAGTAAGTCTTGAAGCCATTATCTTTTACTTGTAAGGTTTCTTTTATTATGCAGCTTTATCTTGATGTTATTTTTGTTAATCTTTTTGCAGTTATAATGCCTCCCTCGGCACTTGATCGCCTTGGTTAGTTGTTTTAGTTTGGCTGTTTCACTGTGAATTCATCCAAGGGTGATTTACATTGTACGACCTTAAATTTAGGGTCCTAATCTTAGATGAAATCCTGCAGCATCTCTGCATATTGATTATCCAATGCTGTTTGAGCTTCGGAATGATGCTGCTGAAAGAATCTCTCATTGTGGTGTTCTGGAGTTTATTGCAGAGGAAGGCATGATTTATATGCCATACTGGGTAGGAAATGGAGAGAACTTACTGTTATATGCTTGGATTATTTAGTTTTAGTCATATGTCAATGAAATACTTTAATAACTATTTAAACATGCTCTGTTGTTCTACATCTTTCCTTAGATGATGGAGAACCTGCTTTTACAAGAGGGAGATATGGTGCGAGTTAAAAATGTCACTCTTCAAAAGGGTACATATGTTAAACTGCAACCTCACACAAAGGATTTCTTGGATATATCTAACCCAAAAGCTATGTAAGTCTCTACTTTTGTTCTTATACTGAGAGAGAGAGAGAGAGAGAGAGAGAGAGAGAGAGATTTTTATGTATGGAAATGTTTTATGGGGATTACAGTATTTATTCAAGATTTTCTATCGTCTGTTGATGAATGAATAAGCATGTGGGGTTGAGGAGGAACTCCAAAAATAACAATTTGACAATGCTTGTTGTTTATTGTGTTTTTGGTGGTTCTATATGTGAGTGGGAGTTCGATTATTATGCAGCTTAGAAACAACATTAAGGAATTATTCCTGCTTAACCACTGGAGACAGTATTATGGTTGCTTACAACAACAAGAAATACTACATAGATATTGTAGAAACAAAGCCTTCAAATGCTATAAGTATCATTGAGACTGACTGTGAGGTGGACTTTGCACCTCCGCTTGATTACAAGGAGCCTGAAAAGCCTGTTGCACCTATTCCTTCAAGTAAGACATTTTCTCAAGGTAGATGTTTATCTCTACATTTTTTTTTCTTGAGTAAATCTTTCTCTACTGTTCATGCTGTATGCTGTGCCTGATTTTCTTTCAATCATCAATTCTTTGTTGTTTGTTTCCATATTCATTGTTATATGGATTTCTAGTACGTTTTCCAAGCCAAAAACTGCTTTTGTCATTCAAGATTTTCAATGTTTATGCTGAACTTATGTGCTGGTATATTGAGATGCCAATTGGAGTTAAATCCCGAAAACTTGAGATTTGATAGCTGGGGTATTGAATGCGTATTGCTGGCATAGAATGGCTA
The DNA here is from genome assembly GCA_037897445.1 of Ceriops zippeliana. Lineage (NCBI taxonomy): Eukaryota > Viridiplantae > Streptophyta > Magnoliopsida > Malpighiales > Rhizophoraceae > Ceriops > Ceriops zippeliana. The sequence goes on from JBAPLH010000011.1 coordinate 689,474, forward strand.
TTTAAGTTCTTTTTAATTAAAATTACTTATTGCCTAATGTCAAATTCCTGTCCCCGAAACAAGAAGAGTAGATCACACACCTTCTACCTTCAGTGGGGGAAATGAGTTGCTAGATTGTTGGGCAAGTTTAGAATTGTTTTCAGTAATTTCACTGCCTTTTTTTTGTCCAAGTAATAATCTCTTTTCTTCTTGTAGTAGAGGAGGTTCCAGCTGAGACTGAACCAAAATTTAGCCCCTTCACAGGAGCAGGAAGACGTATAGATGGGAAGCCTTTGACGTATCAGCCTGCACCAGTTTCTTCAGCAGGGTCCAAGGACAAGCAACCTACCGTCACCAAGGAGACTGGGCAGTCTTCCGTGGGATCTGGTCAACAAAATACCGGCCGCCAGTCCCAGGGAAAACTTGTTTTTGGCTCGAATGTAAGCCATGCACCTAAGGAGATGCAGAAACCAAAGGTGCCTTTTCTTCTATGACCCACCATTGCAACCTAAATTGCCGGCCATCGCCAAATCATACGAAAAGGAAGTCACTTGTAGGTTTGTAGAATTGATCACCAGCTATTTGTTTTATCTGCAGGAAGCTGGACAAGAGACTAAGCAAGAGCAGTCCGAAAGGAAAGAGGAGCCGAAATTTCAACCTTTTACAGGAAAAGGGTACTCTTTAAGGGGCTGATTAAATATGATGCGACAATTGATGTCTTTTGCTTGTTTCTAACAAACTATTTCTGGATTAGATGAATGCTGCTAAGTACAGTCGTATATTGCATTTACAAAACATGGAACAGCAGGTTGTTTTTTGAGAAGGAAATGGTATTTCTTCACCAAGCTTCTAAGCAGGTCTGGCTCAAGCCTACCGTATTCCAGTTTTTGTGTTCCCTCGCTGTCGAGATTATAAGAAAAGATTCTACCGTGTGGGCTGGCTAATCTAAGTTCGACTCTGGAAATTTGAAAAAAGAAAAATTAATGAAAAGTACTGGTATTCTACATTGCTTCATCGCTTTGGAAGTTGCGAACTTGCACTGGTCGAATTTTGCAACAGCAGGCTGATCCTCTGGTTATCACAGCTTTAACGACGAAAGAAAGCACCGTCCTATTGTGAGACATAATAAAACATATAATTGGCCAACAAAACAAATAATGAACATCATCGACTTGTCATCATAAAGGATTGCTTGGTTGTAGTGTGCAAAAGTTGATTCATGGTTTCCATTGGACCCGCAAATTCATTTTTCTGATCCAGCGTTGCAAGAAGCGTGATCTGCAAGTTAAATGCAGAGGGCTACATATGTTGTCTTCATCCAACAATGGTCCTAAGTGCGTCTTGCACAAAGCTATACTCAAACTGGAAACCCAACTCTTTGGCTCTAGTAGGAAGCACCTTTTGCCCTTCCAAAACCTGTTGAGAGGAGGTAGATTATTTCAAGCAGTATGCCAGACAAAAAGAAGAAAAGTAATGACCGCTAATGGTCAATAGATGATGCCTAGAAGTTCTTACCACAGAGGCACCATCTCCAAGGACTGCTTTAAGTGCAAACTCAGGCACAGGCAGCCATGAGGGCCTGCCTAGAACACTTCCTAGTTGGTTACACATCTCTGACAATCGAACAGGATTTGGAGCAGTTCCATTGATAACTCCTGAGATTCAGTTCACTAAATTTTAGTTCACTAACCGTGAAATCCTAAATTGACGCGACAACTTAAAGTCAGGCCCAACCCTAAGCAGACTTCTGAAGCCAAATGTTTCAACTAGACCAACTGGTAACTACAGAGCACACTGTCCATATTTAGCCACATGAATTCAAACAAAATGTCAGCGTAATAAGTTTCAAGAGAAGTACCCTTATAAGATGGATTTGATATTGCTTCATATATTAGGTTCACAATGTCATCCAAGTGAATCCAGGAAAACCTGCACACGAACAATAACAAGAAAGGTAACTCTGAGAACTGTGCTGAAAGGATAGACAATATGACTACTTTTAATATCTTGAATGGAATTTAAAATAATTAAAGTCAAACAATTATTTTGAGAAGCACATAATATCAGCAAACTGAATGTTGAGAATAGTGAGAGCAAGTGCTTTTTCCGAAATTACAAAGCACAGTGTGCCTTTCAGCTGATGGGATTTGCAATTTTCTTTTAATAAAAAGATAGTCACATACCATTGCTGTCCAGAGCCCAAAGGTCCACCAGCAAACATCATGAAAAGAGGGATCATTTTAGCTGCAAATAACCGAAGATGAAAATAAGCATACAGAAACAATATATCCATATTAAAGCATTCAGCTTTCTCCACCCCTCCCTCCTTTCGCCCTTTCCTGTGCCAAATATAGCAAGACTGCACCTGATAACATGGGTAGGCATATAATACAAGAGAAAGATAGACCCTACCTAGAGCACCACCTTCTTTACCAAGGACGACCCCAATGCGTATAAGTGCTACCCTCACATCATTGTTTACTTTGAGGGCTGTTGCCTCCCACTCCCTACAGACCTGAAAACATGTAAGTAGTTAAAAGAATCAGGGGACAGTTGAGAGTTTGTACCCACATATACAAGATGTAAATAATAATTTTAGCCTCTCTTTTGCATTCCCAGTTAACATCATGTGCTAAGCCAAGCAGCTAATTGCCTGTGGAAACATTGACCTTATGAAATGCCTTTGGTGGCTTTTATACAAGAAGCTTGCAGTACGAAACTGCAAACAGGATAATGTACCTTATATTCAACTTAATGGCTAGAATGGTTCCCAAAAGGTTACACAAAAGTGCTGTAACTAAAACTTGCCAGATCATAGAATGCAAACTTTGAAAAGGTCTTCAAAACAACTGTACAGTGAACCACCAAGAAACTGAATTAAGATATAAATGAAGGACATACAGGCATTGTATCATTTTTCTTTTACCTCAGCCAAGTAGTCATTTCCAGATGGACTACGCTCATCAAATACTTGTGTTTCACTAGTGCCTGAGTAAATGTGGGCAAGGGAAATGGTAAAAGGTACCAAGAAAAATTGAGCCTGCCCTTGACGATTCAGAATGAAGAAAGATTGCAAGAAACAGAATGTTATGGTACACTGAGAAAACAGATTTTGAAAAGGAATAAGGGAAAATAGATAATCATTCATTTATATGTTATAACATAAGCAGAAATTTGAGTTAGAAACGAACCGTAGTAACCAACAGCTGTTGCACTAACCAGAGCTGTAGGCCGAAGTCCTTCTGGTGAACTATTTATCAAATCTACAACCTTCAAAGTCAGGTAAAATGGTAAGATGAACAATCAATTAAGAATGATTGTAGAACTTATTATCTATTGATTTCCACTTCAACAAAGGCTACTCATGCACCCATGCAGAGGCCAAGAAGATTATTTGTTACCTTAGAGGTGACTCTAATCCTGCTTTCCTTGATTTCTTTCTTGATCTGAAATGTAGTAAGAAATATTTAACAGCAAAGGAATCTTGCATGAGATATTGTCCTCAATAAACAAATCTGAACACAGATCTTTCAGTAGGAGTGTGGCCATGCAAACAGTTTATGCATGAAACCTAGTAAAGTAGAATTAATAGCTCATAATTCTAAACAAATACTCTCTGGGAATGATGCCAGAAAATAAACTCTAGCAAGGCTGATGAGAATGAACAATAACCTCAGAAGACCATCTCGTGCTGATAGGCATTCCAGCCAAATTTACAACAGCATTTGAACCTTGGATGCAGTCTTTCCACTCTGACTCCTCCGCAACCACAATTCCAGGATAGTCCTTGGCTACGCAAGTAAAACATGGGTGCGTTTAGATCAAGAGTTACCAAGAATAAAAATGAACCAACTGCAAAACACAGAAAGAAGACACAAGCAAACATTTGCACTGTAGAAGTAGTTATTTACGAAAATTATAAATTGCAAAACGTTTCTGAAAACTAAAGTGTCCATTATTACCTTCTTACCCGGAAATATTAGCTCAGCTTTAGGTCTAGAACGGGTCAAGACGCGGATGTAATGCTTATCTGCATTGAAAATGGACAATGAAAACACAAGCTCAGTTGTGTTGTCTACAAGAAGAAGAAGAAGAAGAAAAACACTGAATGCTCCATAACTACGGCAAAGATGAAGGAAACCTGCGCGCAGTCTTTGCACCAATCTTCTACCTATAAAGCCTGTAGCTCCCGTTACTGACACAGTCTTCTGATTATCCTACGACAAATTGCAGAGGGTCAAACAAGACGTCCAACTGCCAATCCAATTCATGCCTATGATAAAAAATTTTCAAATATAAAAGTGCAAACCCACATTTCACAGCAAAACCAACAAAGAGAAAGAAAGGGAAAAGAATTAAAAAGTGCACAACACCTTTTGAGACTGACCAGATGCACACCATACTCTCACATTCTTGGAATCACTTGCCTGTAACAAGCGACAGAGAAAATTCTTTGCTTAAAAGAGTCACATAGATAATTCAAGAAAACCACCTAACACGAAACAAATAACGAAGGAGACAAGACTGTAGAGAGAGAGAGAGAATGTTGACTTTGATTGTACGAACTGAGATGGTTCGAGGAATGTGAAGCGCGAGAGGAGAGATGGAGTGTGTCCATGTTAGACTTAAAGCACTGACTTTGCATGTCTCCTCCATTTTCTATTTCTCCCTGCTCCCTGCTCCCTGCTCCCTCCCTCTCTCTCCCTCTCTCTCTCTCTCTCTCTCTCTCTCGTTTTCCTGATTAAATGGTGGCCGGCGAGTGGTGAAGGTGAGCGAAAGAAGGAGAATTTGATTGGGTCGCGTTTGATTCAGAGCCTCCCTCACCCACACACCCACATAAAGTGCCATCTCCATCACCCATATATATCATTTTAATTTCATAGCTTCGTCTCTGTTTGGGCCTGAAAGTCCAAACAAAAAATACGGGCTCACTATAAAGAGGCCGTCTCCCTGTGTAAGGAAAGTGGGCTATTAGGAAACCCGACTATAGACTTAATTGGGCTAAAAGATTGCCCCACGGTCCCAAAGCTCACAAAGCAATCCGATAGCCTCTGTCCCTTTGTTGCGGTCCTTTCTTGTGCAGCGAGTGGCGAGAAGAGGACGGAGAATGGCGACGATGATGCAGTGGTGCGGGGCAGCGGCGAGGCGGGCTATGGCGGCGCAGAGATCAACTATGTTCTCATCTTCATCGTGGGCGAAGACGACGACGGCGACGACGGGTGGGGAGGTAGTAGCGCCGATCGTGTGTGGACGTGGGGACAAGAGAACGAAGAAAGGGAAGAGATTCAATGGATCGTACGGAAACGCGAGGCCCAAGAAGGAGAAGAAGATAGAGCGCATTAAGGACAGAGTTGAGGTTCCCAGGTCAACCCCTTGGCCTCTTCCCTTCAAGCTTATCTAATGTGATAGGAGTCTGCCATTAAGGCTGTTAGGGATAGTAATTTTTACTTGGAATTGGTGCATAATGCACCTTCTCGAATAAATTAATTTGTGTTTTCTTTTTTTTTTTTCTTTTTGGGTTTGCAGGTTTCATTTCTTTTCACCATTATTTATCTTGAATTGTTGAATTGAATATGTTTTATGATGTGTGTGTGGTTTGAAGGTTTGGAAGTCGGAGTTTGGACTTTGCATTTTGTAGGTTTAGTTGATGAGGTCCTTGCTTTGACAATTTCTTGCGTATTGTGTGCTTAGTCTTAGTCTAGCAATGCTACCTCTAGTTACTTAAGTGAAGAAAATGGTGTGGAATACGGGAATTCTTAGTCTAGCAATGACACTTAATTCAAGAAAATGTTTTGAAGTAGGGGAATGTTGCTTTAGAATGTAAGATTGAAGTAGCAGGTGGATTTGCAGGCTTGCTGATAGCTGAAAACTACCAAGAGAGAGGAAGTTTCAATGGAGTGCTGAAGGGGAAGAACTTTCCATAAAAATGATGTAGCTAAATATGAATGAAAAGTACATAGAATGAGAATTTAGTTATGTGTTAGTGCCAGACATTGCTTATATTTTTATGTGAACATTTAGCCTTGTAGCAGTCAGAAAGTTTACAAGATCAGATAACTGAAGTGAGAATTCAAATTTTGTTTTGAGTTTTATTGATGTAGTTGGATGACAGGCTGCAATATGAGAATTTGAATCCTTATGGGAGATAATTGGGAAAACACTGATATGGTTCAATCTTACGGTGCATTTAAATTGTGGGATTTGGCCTCAGAATGTGTCTTGGTGACAGTTGGCCGATGCAAAATGTTCAGTTAACTTAAAATGTCCCGTTAATTAAGCACCAAAAGAAGAAAACTGGTGTTGCAAAATACTGGACATCTCAAAAAGTAAGTGATCTTTGTTTGCAAAATAGTGATAGATAAGGTATCCAGGATCAACAAGTGTTTGTCTATGAGATAGCTTGGAGGTAATCAAACCAGAAAAGGTCCAGTGGCAGTGGCATTATTTACAATTTTTCTTAAAGTAAGATTGTTTGGGGAAGTGGAATATGGTTGCAAGAGACACAGGAATACGTACTGATATTGCTTGTATTGTAGTGCCACTCCGATGGTTCATCTTCGTCATACATGCCTTCCCTATCTCCTCATCCATCTTTATAAGATCTGTGTGGGCAGAGCATAAGCAAGCAGGAGGGTGGGAGGGGTTGAATATGGGGTGGGGTTGAAATTGAAGAAGGCTCGACGAGGAGCAATTCACCTTTTTAGTTTTTCCTTTCGGGTAGTCCATACATTTTCAGCCTGAGCGGAATTTGTAGTCCATGTCTATGGCAACATAAGCGCATATTTAACAAATGTGGGTCTGATCAATTTATAAGAAATAAAATGCGATTGATAGGGATTTCTTTTTCCGTTTCCTTTTTGGGACGATGGGACTAATGTGGGTTTGATATATGATGCCCATTGCTAAGGCTCAAACGTTGGCAAGCTAACACCTTTTGTCATACAATTTTAGCTTTGAGATCCGTGATTCTGATTGAATCATTCGTTATTTTCCTTTTTATGATGCGTGGGTGGTCTATAGCTCTGCGCATGATCCAATGAATAGGGGCCGCATCTCATGAACGCTTCGTTGCATGAAGAGAACCTCAACCAAAAGGCAATCCTGACTGGAGAGATGCTACACGCTGCTCGGATTAATCACAATGACAGTTCACAGTATTCACAGGACAGTGTTGTGCCACAAATACAGAGATTTTTTATTCCACAATCGGGTTAAACAAACTGTGCCACGGCATCTCTCCTTTGTTGTCTAATAAATAATCAAGTTAAACATAAGATCTCAATCAGTTATATTTCATAGACCCATGTTGTCACATTTCAGGATCATTAACTAAGATAGATTCCAGTCAGTTTGCAGTCTTACTAATGCATGGGCATCGCCCATATGTTCCACGCTGCTAATAACGATATGGCTTTTGGGTATGATTGAGATCCACGAAAATATCTTTCAGTCCTTTTAAAAAGCACAAGGGACCAGTCTAACTATTAATATTTAGACATGGGCAAATGGGTAAGATCCGTGACCAATAAGCAGGCATTATGATCTCATCAGCACTATGACTCACTGGAAACGTGGCACACTGTAAAAAAAAAGTTAAGGCTCTCACCCGAAGAAGAAAAATATTGAGTTCATTAAGGATTCAAGATCATTGTGTCCGTTTGTGTGCAATGTCAAACAATGCTTCAGCTGCATAATCAAGAATCAGAATACAAAGAACTGAAATCAATCAAACATCTTATATTGTCTAACATTTGCCTTCACTAAACAACACAATGAGGTTACTGGCCTCAATAATCTTATTGTGCATCAGTCATGGATTAACTCAAATCTGCACAAAAGGCAGATATCAGTCTGTAAGCAAATCTAGAAATCAGAGAGAGAGAGAGAGAGAGAGAGAGAGAGGAGAGTGTGTGTTTGTGTGTTGTCAATGCATTTTCCGCTGTTCTATGGATAAATGGGGAAAGAAAAGGCTAAACTAAGGAACTGATAGATTAAAATTGATAAGAAATCCCAGGATGTCTTTCCCAGAGCAGGGAAATCCACCAACCCTAAGATTGTTAAGACAATGCAAACAGGATGGCAAGACCATCCCAACAAAAACCCATCGAATGATCCATCTTTGAATGTCAAAACTCCTTGGCCTCATCTTCATCTATGAATCATTATTTTGATTAGACATTCATAAATCATAATGTTGTAGAAATTTGACATTTTTCAAGAAAAAATATTCTCCAAAGAATTACTATAAGATTCTTATGGTAGCTAGAAAAAAAAAGAAGTGATGCTAACCTTAAGATACAACAAAAGAGAGTTATAATAGCACTAACCTTTATTGGTTTCCAAGCTCAAAGATGTACATTTCAGTCATTATCTTCTCGACCATAATCATACACTATCTCAATCTGTGGTTGATTTAAATATCAGCAGAGAAACAAGAGAAGATTTACTAATAATAATAATAATAAAAAGGCAAACAAAAAACATGCAATGCTGCTGGGAAAAAGACAGACAAGAAAGTGAAAATTAATTGCTCGTAAGAGTTAATATTTTATATCCCTCAAGAACACAGCTTCGGCAAGGAAGGCTTTTAATATTTGGCAGTGGGGCAGCGAAAAGAAAAAGAGAATCCACAACAGCAACCTAGACGGTAGTATAAAATAATACCCCAGATGGTGGAATTGGGTTCCGAGTAAACTTGGAGCCTCCTGGAGCCCAAGGAACTGCAGAAAACAAGATAAACAAGCTTCAGAACCAAATTGAGGTCCCTCAAAATGGAAAGATAAGTCACACAAAGTAATCATGTCTAACAAAAAGGGGGGAAAAGAGAGAAGGAATTGATGCTGCAGCAGATTGATACTGTGTCAATATGGGCCACATATAGAGAGAACATAACTCGTTATGGATATGAGAAGCAAAAGAAACACCAATAAAAACTTGCATGGAAAAATTACAAATGTTTCTTAGTTTCTCTCAAATGAACCCAATTATTGTCACACTGTTGACTCCTATCACTTCCCCAAGATCACCGCAAAGTCGTTTTTTACAAGAAATTTGGAATTATGAGAACCTGCTAATAAAAATACCCAACACACTGCCCAGGCCAGAACCTTTATCTAGAATATAAACTCATAATATCTCAAAGAAGTAAAGTTCAATAACGCCCGCCTTCTCCGGAAAAACTACAGATGAATTTCAATACTGATAAACGTGAATTTGCCTTACCAATATAAGGATCGGGGTGACGCCACTTGTTGTACTGGCCCTCGGCATCAGCTATTAGACTGTCGATTGTGTCAAGATCTTCCTGCAAGTCACCACCAAATTTTAATTGGAAAAAGGAAAGGAAAGAAAAGAAACAGCTAAGGAAACAGCAAGAACCGACGCATATTGAATCAATTGGAGGGAGAGGAATTGGAATTAGAAAGGACAAACCACATGCTTGTGGGCGTCGAACTTCGCGCGGAGGTCGGAGGCCTGGAGAAGATAAAATCAAAAGGAGTTAAGCTTAGCGAAAACGATTGGCTGAAATCCCAGGAAGAATGTCTGATCGGAAGAGAGGAGGGGACTGAAATGTACGTCTTGGTAGAAGAGATGGCGATGGACGGCCCAGTTAAGAGTGTCTTTCAGAGCAAGGCGGTAGAGGATCCGCACCCTCTCCTTCTGCGCTGCTCGCCGAGCCCAGTACGCCGCCGATGATGTCAGGCTCATCTCTCTTACGCTCGTCTTCCCTACTTCAGTTTTAGCCGTTGATCTTAGGGAAAGCGAAGGGAAAAACACAATTGGATTTGGCAGCGGAGTGGCGATTGAAACGTCGACGTTTAAAGGTAATCCAACAATAATATGTTTCGGATCTCTAACAATAATATTTGTTGGGGTTTAATATAAATTTTCATTTTGGTGGTTAAAATAAAACAAAATAAAAAAGTAAGATTAGTGCTTTACAATCTCAAAAAAGAGAATTGTTGTCTGTTAATGTAAAAGGAGTTTTATCTACAATTAGAAACGAGTCGACACCATCAATAATTAAAAGTTAGAAATTCAAAATTGTTCAATATATTTGAAATCCCTAATGATACAACCGCCGAAAAGTGATAGAAAAGGATGAAACCAATTAATACTTGACGTATTTATCACGATAATTTTGTTTTTCATTTTTGGCGTGTGATTCAATTTTTAAATATTCATTAATCCCATTTTCACGTTTGGTTATGAGTGCTAAAAATCCTTTGGGTCCCGAATGACATGAGCAATTAACATGAACAATTAAAAATCCAGATTCATTTTTTGAGGATTTCATCTGAGAAATATTTAACACATGGGAAATGACAAATATGTATTTACCCTTTTAATGGATAGCACCGGACAAATAAAAAAAAGACAAAAAAAAAAGTTAAATGACACGCAGAACCGTTGCCTTAGCCGCAGTAAGCATTGTCTTGCCGTAGGTCGTTCACTTTGGTTAACGTAACGATCCGGCGAGGCAATATCGTACTGCTGCTGATCATTACCATAGGCATGGTAATAGATCACCGTCAAGTCCGGGAGAAACGTCACACAGAGTATGATCTTTTACCATTTACCAATAGAGAGGAAAGGGGCAACAACCCTGTTCAACTTCAATCGAGCTAACGAAAGGCTGTAATTTACCCAACTCTAAGAAACATCCCACGTCTGTCTCGGTTTCAATCATAAGAAGAATGCCATATGGCCTGCCTCATGTGGCGGTATCAGCTTTCGCCGGTCTCATACATGTAATATAAAACAAGCCTACGTCAGGAACGATCTGCTGTGCGACCAGCCCGAGGATTTTCGCCTCGTGCTTGGAGGAGTGAAACTAAGCCCAAACATCTCCTTTGGAGCTTCTTCCTGTTGTGCAAATCTCAGCAGTTTTGCAACTATGGCAGCACTCTCCCTAATATGATTAATGTCTTTGGCGTTGCTCCACAAAAGTTTGGCCAACTGTTGCCTCCTGCGCTTCGACTTCAGTTCAATATCCCATTTCTGGTACAGTTTCTCTCTCTCCTCCTCTGAGAACCTTTTCAGCATCAGCTTGCCCAGCATCCTTCTCTCACGGTGAAGGACTTTGATGCTGTCTCTGGTATAAACATTTTAACAATAGGTTAGTCGGTGTAACATGAGTTGCATGTACACAAAGAAGAAGAATAAATGTATTAGGAAATGGATAACTGCAACCGAAAATTTTCAAGTTTTTTCTTTCAACTGGCATCCGTTATTATGCCCCAACCTCACCATCTCACTTCCATAATTAATCAATTTTCATGACAGAAAAGAGATTCTGCATTTTGTGTAGGGGTGAGAGCCGAGCAGAAACAAAAGAAGAGGTAGTGGAAAGGCTTGATTGAATATTTCATTCTGCCTAAACCTGTCATAACCTGGCCTAGCCGATTCCTTTGCATGGCAAAATTTTTTTCCACTTTTGGTACCATTAGGATTGTTGGCTGATGAATAAGGTAATAACAGATTGCATTGTAGGGAAATAATTTAGTCCTGTCAACGACACACACAAATAATACACACACACACACACACACACACACACACACACACACACACACACACACACACACACACACGAGCACACGAGAGAGAGAACCTTGAAGCCAGAGCGAGTGCCCGTTCACCTCTTACAGGCTGATCCCCATGAGAAAATGATTCTTTGAGGAAGGAAAGTCGCCTAAGCTCCACCTCCAGGTATATGGAATCTGTTGGATCACCCTTAAAAAGCAGGAAAAAGTAAGTTCTGTGGACTAGTGAAACGTGGCAAGTTTGCCACAGCACAAATATTGCTCTCTGCTGTCCCCCGAATTCCACTAGCCAATTACGAGGTGTTTCCAAGTCCACATGCCTGGAATCCAACCCTATATTTTTCACACTCTTTTCTAATTTTTCAGCCATTGGTTTAGTCTCCTGAACCTAAAATGCACAACCAAAAAGAGGAAAAAAGGATCAGTGCCAAAAAGAGATCTGTGGCGAGCACCAAGCAAACCATACATGATAAATTCTAACAAAGACATAAATGGAAAGTTAGATTAGAAAGATGTACCTGACCATCAACAAGTTCATTTCCATAATCTTGCTTGGCCATCTCCTTCAGTCCTGCGATGACAGAGTTGATGCTAGGAATATCCTCATCTGCAGAAGTTTTGACGCTCTGTGATCTTAAGTCGTCAGTGGAAGCAGATCCAATAGATGACTGAGAGTCCTTTCTTGACAACCTACCAGCGTGTGCATTGTAATTTAGTGGGGATAACCTCATTCGGAAGCCTTCTGGTCTTCCAGTAAAGTGTTGCTCCAGCCCATTTGGTGGCGTGTTCTCAGTTTGTCCATCCCTGTTAAAGCTGGAAGAGCCAGCCATGGGAGTCTCTCTGCAACTCCAGCTCCTATTCAGCTCATCAGCTTCTAGGGAATTTGGATATTGTTTGTCAGGATAAGGACTGACAAGAGCATCAATAGTCCCTTGCACATGATTCAGTCTCTGCTCCAATACATCATGTGTAGAACGATTTTGCATTTGACTTGCTTCTGCATCTTCATTTGCTAAGTCTGCTCCAGCTGCATGTCCTGACAAAATCAAAGCCAACGTTTGATCATTTCCACCAGCAGAATGGGGTTCACGGTTGTTCTCCATTCCTGTCTCTTCCATTTCAATACACTGAACCTCCTTACAGTACCCATCAGCATCTTCTGCCGTTCCTATAAGTGAAGAAGTACCAGCAGATAAGATATGGTCTTCTGTGTTGTTATGAAGGCGGTAAGATTCCTCAGTGTTGCTTCCACTATCATAAAGCATTTTGCTGAATCTTCTGACTCCTCCATTCAAATAATTATGATCAGCCACACCTAATGATTCTGATGCTGAACAATCATCTTCCCATGTGTCTTGTGCTTGCTGGCTAGGACGATAGCTCATCTCAGACTGAACAAAGAGTGTAAGGCATAAGTTAGTAGCTGGAATAGAATAATGCACATGTTACATCACTCACCAGCAGTCAAGAAATGATCATACCCCTATTCTTGAATTCTTTTCATGTCTAATCATTCTCAACAGATCCTGAACCCGAGATTCAGCCATATCCCGTTGCTTTGTCAACTCTTTAATTTCCTTCTCCATCTGCAAGATTAGAACAAATTACCAATGGAAATCTGAGGATAAGTTCTCACTCACTCTGTGCCTGCATCTATCTCATGTTATGAATAATTGCCAGCTTTTTTCATATAGTTAAAACCTACAGTAGAGTCTTAGGATTGTCCGCTGCACAGGGATTCATAAACTGAGCAAATCAAAAGGATAGCTAGGCCAACATGAAAATCTCTTCACTCACCAGTCTTATTCAAAAGCCAAGTTGAGGTTCCATATTCATTCTTGGCAGTTTGTTTCAGACAGAAACTACAGAATGTGCAAGGCATATGGAAACCCTATTGTAATGTGTGTGCCAGGCATACATTACATTGGAAATTAACCCTACAAACAATGTATGCTTTCTTTTTTATTTGTTCCAAAATTAAATCATCTCCTCCTAAAACTAGACTCCATTGAACATCTAAAATAGCAGACGATTAGGTGTTTCAAGTCGGCATCCTGAACTTGCCTTGTTTTGCCCAACATTTACCACTCAAAACCAGAAAGACAAGTGAAAATAGAGAAAACAGTTAGACTAGCTAAAGAATGGGAAAATGCAAAGAGAAAGCCCATCAGTTTGTCTACAAGTAAACAACTAAGTACAAGCAAAAGTACTTGCAAATGAACTTAGAAAGCAAATCATTACCTTCTGAATCTGAATATCTTTCTTCCTGAGTAATGCTGCATAATCACAAGTCAAGGATGCAGGGGCAGGGCTTCTCAGCTCACTCTCCAGTCTAGCTAACTCTCTTTGCAAGTGTTTGACTAATGCCTTGTCAGACATTACTACGTTAACCTGTGCTTTTGTAGTAACTTCTTTTGCACAAGAAGCAAATAAAAGGGTGTTTCTTGTTTGCTCAATATGGCTTCTTGCAGGGCTTAATGTGCAGATGATGGCAGTTCTAGCATTACCACCTAAAGCAGGCTGCAGCAACCGTGTCACCTTAGAATCTCTGTAATTGATGTGTCCATGTCTCCCCTTGCTGAATCCATTATATCACCATAATAGTGCAACATATTTTAATCATCCAATAAAATACATAACAACAAAGAAACAGGCAAGCATGTAAGGACAATTGTTGGAGTTTAATATAACAATTGTGAAAATAAGTGGTCTGTTGCATAGCCACCCCAGATACTACAGTTAGATCCAACTGGGACTCAAAAATTTGTCATTGTAAACAAAGAAATAAATAGTCAACCTTAGTTTTCGAATAACAGTTCCTAGAGTCAGTAAACTGCGATTTATGTGGGAGCCTTCTTTCAACCTTGCCCCAGAGGACATTGCCTGCGATGCACGCTCACTTCCTGCCAAATCAACAAAATTCTGCATGGAAGCAGGAATTTACTGTAACTTGCCATCTTTTATAAATAAGACATAACATTCTTTGCTACATTTTGTCCAAAAATCAAATCTGAAAATGAGCCATACCACAGTGGCTGTGAGAGTGGTCGAATTTTCTTTTCCCAAGAATTCATGAGCAGAACTGTCAACTGTCTGTATGAATCCAATGAACAAGTTAAATTGAAAATTGCCTATGTATTCCAAATCGCATGCAACTTTTAGGCGGCAACCAGAAGAGAGAGAAAGAAGGGGCATACCAATCTAAGAATTTGATGAGATCTGGAACTTTTCTCATTCAAGGAGGTCTCCCCTATATGCCTTTGAGCTGTAATGTTACAAAAAGTTTTAAGCATAGAACATTAGCCAGTAACAGCAGGAGTTTGCACAATGCTTCACCTTCACAAACTGAAAGGAGTTCTTGTAGGTGGCTCCAGTCCTTCAGTGTTTCCTCCATAACTTTCTCCACTATAGTCCCTTTCTGACAAAAACAATTACAAATTAGAGCATTTTTTAGCTTCTTTTTTTTTTTTACTCAGTTTTCAAAAAATAAAAGTCTAACATTAACAATACCTCTGGATCATCCAGCAGTCTGAGTGGAGTAGCATCTGTGCTAAGGAGATCCCTGATGGTTTCATTATATATCTCAATTGCCGAAAACTTCAAAACAAATGCTCTTTCTTCATGCTGCAAGTAATAGCAATGGTACATGAATTTTGGCTACGTTGACTCTTAAAGTGCTGAAACCAGTTAAACAAGCTAAATAAGAAATTATAATTACCCTATCTATATAGTCAAATATGTCAGCCACTGTATACTCAGTTATTCCCATCATGGTGTATGTCTTTCCACTGCCAGTTTGCCCATATGCAAAAATACTTGCTGGAAACAAGTGCAGATGAAAACCTTTGTCACTTCTCTGTAAATGAAGGTATGGCAACACCAACACACCAAAGTCAACTTACAGTTAATTCCTCTGACAACTGAAAGGGCAACTTCCTTGGCCCCTTCCTCGTACAATTTTCTTGTACTACTGTCACCTGGGAATACTCTGTCTATAACAGAAGCAAGGGAGATGAAAAATATAAATAAGAAATGAGTTCCCATCTTGAGTAATGGCAATGTGAATGGCCCTTGTCTTGGAACAAGTCATTTCAGGTTTCATAATCCAAGTGCTACATAAGTATATGTAAGTGCAAGTCCCCACATACATACTCTTTATAACAAAAGCAAAAGAGATGAAACATTTAAATAAGGAATGAGTTCCCATCTTGTGTAGTGGCAATGTGAATAGCCCTTGTCTTGGAACGAGTCATTTCAGGTTTCATAATCCAAGTGCTACATAAGTATATGTAAGTGCAAGTCCCCACAGACATACTAACAAAAGCAAAAGAGATGAAACATCTAAATAAGGAATGAGTTCACATCTTGTGCAATGGCCATGTGAGTGGCCCTTTTCTTCAAACAAGTCATGCCAGGTTTCATTATCCAAGCAATAAAAAGTATAGATAAGTTTAAGTCCTTGCAGACATATTCCATCAAGAATACAGACAAATAAATTTCTCCAGAAAAAATAAGTGTGTATGACTGATTAATCACTGGATCAAACCCAAATGATAGCACTTAACCGCCTGGAATATGAAATTATTACCCTTTTATTGCCAAAAAAGTTTTGAAGAGCATCTCCTTACCAAAACTATAGGCAGATGGAAACGTGGAACCCTCACGGAGGGTATTCCGATATAAGATGGTAGTGTCATTAATGCATTCCCAGTCTGCAACTTCATTAGCTTCAACCTCCTTCTCACTCAAAGGCCTCAACCTCACCAAGACAAGAATCTTCTCTTCAGGGTTGTTTGGTAATTGCATCTTCTCCATCTTTGCTGGCTGTTCACCTCCAATTGACCCCATTTCTCACTAAATTGCTTCTTCTAAACTCCACCAACAATTAAAACAAAATAAACCCATAATTTGAAGATTCTGAGAGAGGGGAAAATCAAATTCAAGGAGTCAAAATACTCACAGCTGCTCTGGCTTTCCTAAAATGTCAGAACAGTATAGATGTTAAAAACAAAGTTGTTGCATTGGACTAAAAGATGGTAAGCCCATCCCTTCAGTAATAGAATATCTGCAACAAGAAGCTAATCATGAGCATAATCACGCTAGCCGAAGATATAAGTAACCACCAAATCAACAATAACAAGCGGCTCACCAGCTTCAATCAACCAAACCAATTAATGAAAAAAAAATTATATATATATATATATAAAACAAGAAGCAGAAGATAATTACTACACATATACCAAAAACTGAAAGAAAATGCCAATTATTGGAATAATCCGTACCCTCCAAAAATAGATAACAATCGAAAAAAAAAAGGGGTAAGCAATATTGCTAAACTCTTGCCTAACCTTCGGTTCCAAGCATAATTATTTATAAGTAAAAAACAACAAAAATCTTAACCACTTTCCCACCGCAAATCCCATAACAGAAAAATTGGCGGGGTTGAGACCAACTATGCTTGAAAACAAAGTAAACAGTATTCCCTATGACCTCTCATTGGACAATGAAAGTTTCTTGACTTTGCTTGCTGTAGCCATTGGCCGTGGTCCCACTTTAACCAACCCCCTCTCTCTCTCTCTCTCTCTCTCTCTCTCTCTCTCTCTCTCTCTCTCTCTCTCTCACACACACACACACACACACACACACACAACTTATCCAATACGTTGTACATACACAAGTGTATGTATTATGCGTATACGTACACGTATACCTGTACAAAAGGAAACAAAGAAGAATGTACCTACAAGTTCACCGTCATCGTCAGGAATGAGAGTTGGTGCGCAGCACACGGTGCAGCAGATGGATTACATTACTTGTTCAGTCGCTCCAGTGGAAAACGCCGTCGTTCTGAGTCCTCGCTCTGTTCTGCCCGATCTGTAGTCGAATCTCGAAAAACACAGAAATAAAAAAAAAAAAAAAGGTTTTATAAAACCTCACAACATTCAAGAATAACTCTCATTAAGCCACATCCCGAATCTCCCGCAGGTAGCCGTTGCTATTAAAAAAAAAAAAGAATATACATATTAAAAGCTTGCAGAAAAAGAAAAGAAAAGAAAAAAATGCAACGGGGAAAACTACTTTTTTTTGTGCGTATCGGGGAATTATTTTTCACGTAGTTATTAAAGAAAAACGCAACGGGACAACCTTTAAAACATGTAGCTCTTCAGAGTTCAAACCAGTCAAGATCTTGAAATTGTATATTTTTTTTCTGTTTTGGGTTTGCGCTCCAATGAAACAGTAAAGATTAGCGAGATTTCAGTCCCACGATGGAGTGACTTTCGAAAGCAGAAACTCACGAAGACAGGAAAAGGACCAAAAAAACGCTGTCGTTTTATTTTTCTCTGCCGCTCTGCAAGTCTAGAGGACCGGAGCGCAAGAAATCCAGTGCAGGGTCAACGTCGGTGAAGTAGTACTTTTCGTTGCGCGAAATGAGATATTACCATTTTGCCCATCGATTTGCTTTCTTGGAAGCTGCGGTTTGGGAGAGAAGTCAGGTGGCCTTAGGCGAGGATAGATTGGTTGGCGCCACGTAGGATTTGCCAATTCTACCTTTAATCTAAAATACACGGTCATGCCCGCGTGGCGCGAATAACCTATTCGCGATTATGACACAGACACCAATTCATTATAATGCGGTTGACATATGTTTATATATATATATATATATATATATATATATATAGAATAATTAATTATAATTAATTATTATGATGACCAGTCTATATGTTCTTTTTGCTTTGTCTTTCTTTTTTTTTTTTCAAAATAATTACATAGCCGATGGTGGACCACCGCCTTGACTTGGTTGGTTGTTGTACGTTCAAATGTGGACGGTTGTGATTGCTAAAGAATAAATATTATCATTACTGTTTAGAAAGGGCGTATAATTCATATTTGGATCCATTTTAGAAAGTCTGGATGCGAACAAGAAGTTAGATATGATTTTGTTAGGCCAATCCGCCTGCACTTTTACCTTAGTTGTATTTTTTCCGGGGGGTGCAGTGTTTTTTGCACGACTAGTGTATCACCTGCTCTGAGATTTGAAATTTACTGTGGATTAACTCTTATTAGATTAAAAATGATTTAAGTCTTTAGTTTAATTAGAAAAAAAAAGAGAGGGATAATTATCATTCACTGGAGAAATTAAGAAAGATTGTGTCGTTGAAAGCTGGAAATTTGCCATCAAAATTGACGTCATCCATTGCATTGGTATGTGTCATTGTGTGCGTGTGTGTAGGCATATCACGTTGATGCCTGTGAATCACAGGTGACGATTTTGGATAGAGGAGGTGGGCAATTCAAAATGAAACGTTGTTTAGACTGCTGTTCAACCTCCTTTGTTTGTTTAACGAAGTATTGGGTTTAGAAGGTAAGACGACGGACTGTAGTTCAAATTATTATTAATTTTGTTTTTATTTAAAATTTTTAAATTGACTTATTGAACAATAAACAAAAGTATTTCTTTAATTGAATAAATTTTATTTTTTATTTTTATGATTCAAATTTTAAATTTTTAAAATAAAAATCGATGCTCTAAATCTTCTTAAGTGTTAAAACTATTAATCTTGTCATTCTAGCTCTCGGTTGCTAATTACCAGGTGAGTTGAACTCGTTTGGCCCTAAGACGGGGGGTATCGTAATTTGGGGTGCTAAAAAGGAAGAAGACAAAACTATAAAGAGATCCATAATAATTTAAGTCAAAAATAATAATAATAAAGCTTTTTGTTGGGTAATTATTAGAAGCGTGCACGCCTACATATGAATGATGGAAAATTGAAAATTGGTTGGATTTGCTTCACATCTTTCATTACTTCATTCTCGGATCTATGTTTACATACCAGCGCATGTTAATTTATAGAGGTGCATACATGGCAAGGCCGTCATCTAAAATTCTTGAAAGAAGAGGGTGAAAATTGAAGCTGCCAACTTGGGTTCTTTCTTCAGCTTGCATGGTGGGGGAAAAGCGAAAGAGAAAAGGAAAAAGAAAAAAGATAACGCGAATCCTGAAACAAATTAAGAACTTGTACAATAAAAGAGGCAACAGAGAACCTGCAAAGGAGGACCGGAAAATTAAAGCAAGTCCATGTGAATAAAGTTTAACCATGTGAACTAGAAAGTTATCATTTTAGGAGGTTTCGGGCCATTGCTCGCGTGTTATCACTATTAGTTATCAGTTTATGTCAGTAAAACAATTTAATTTCAAAAAATACAGCTTAACTACTGATATACTGTTCACTAAGAGGGAGGGAGGGAGGGAGAGATTGTAATACAATGGCCTTAAAGAGAGACCCCCTTGCATGGGCGAGAGGGATTGAATAATCCCTTGGACTTGTGTATTTTGTTTTCCTGGGCCTCGTAGGGCTTCCCAGATGACCCGACAAAAATTTAAAAAAATAAAAAAAATTCAGTGGCTGGAATATTTATGGCCTAGAAGCCTAGTTAGAACAAAAGATCCACATTCCATGTTTGCATTCCGATGAAAATTACAAATGAATATAATCGTTAAGTTAAATAAGACATAAAAGATGAAAAATATTTATATTTGTTATAGTATTTTAAATTTATTATTACAAATGTCAGATGAAAAATTTTATATAGATTCAATACTATTTGAGTAATAAAATTTTTTTATAAAAAATTGAATGAATATATCAAATAATTATAATTTTAATTTATTAGCGTGATGTATTTTTTTAGTTAAAAAATTAAAATAAAGGGTCTGTATCTTGAAAAATTTAGGGTCCAGGTAAGGGCATTTACAATCCGCCCAAGTCGAACTCTTGGCCCCATAAAGTCAAAAGTGTTTTCTTCGGGGAAATCTGTGTTCAAACTGCATGAATGACCCAACCGACATTGGGTTTCGAGAGCTGCCCCGTAGTACATGGGAGAGTGGATATTACGGAGACAACAACGTGCTTGGAGGCTTGTCTATTGGATGACAATGGTTTATTTTTTACAAGACATAGAAAGTCCAACCCCATTAAACCTGGAAGGACAAAACATATGTAAGGGCTACGTCCACGAACGTAGAAAGGCCAATATGAACCATTCTTTTAACATAATTCCCCCATCCCCCCGGCGGAGGAAAACAAGTGTGATTTCCCTATTTTTGTGCAGCCCTTCCTGCACAATTGATTACTAATTTAGACGGCGATAACGATAAGGATAATTAGCATAAAGCAGCAATTTATAATTTCTTCGACTACACAATAAGATTTTCTCATGGCAGCAAATTTATATTCCATTCATCTTTCAAATAGTTGGTGAGACTATATTTTTCGATAATATTAAGAGTGAACAGTCACTTTGATCCACCAATTTCCCTTATTGACCAATGGTTTATTTTTCACAAGACAATTCGCAAGAGATCACTGTTCATGGTTCCTCTAATTTCGGTGTATTGGAGGAAACATCCGCGCCATAAAGATGCGAGTAACAAAGGACATAAAGAAGAAGGAAAAAAAACAAAAAAGGCAACATTGGCCGGAAAGAAAGTCGTGGCTGAAAATGGTCTGAGAGTAGCTTTCGTTGCACGGCATTTGTTATTCTCGTGGCTGTAGTTATTCTGTTGCAGTACCCTGTAGTTATCTGCTTTTTGGTAAACATAAATAATTAAAAAATTTATATTTTATATAATATATAAACATGTAAAATAAAATCTAAAAAAATAAATAATACTTTTATTTTTATTTTTATTTAAAAATATTGCCATTTATCTATTTTTTTATTCAAAATTAATTTCGAAAAACAAACTATCTCATTCTCTCAAAAAAAAAAAAATCATGAAGGGAAATTTATCTTTAAAAATCAAATTAAAAGAAAGAAAGGATTGGTTCCGAGATATAAAAAGGCAAATATCGCACATAGGTTATGCCTTTTAATTTAAACAACGCGAGGGGAAAGAAAACGTTGAGAAGGTACTTGGTAGACCCAACTCTCTTTCTTCGTGTTCCTCGTAAAATAATTACTCCCTTTCATGAATCATGAAGAAACCTAAATTCTGATTTCAGCAGCACAGCATGCTGCAGAAATTATTCTACATGATATGTATCTACAGAGATATATATATATATATATTATAATTATTAATCTAACTAAAAATAAAGAAGTCTGTTCTCACAAACTTGTCTAAAACGAAGTCCGTGGAATTCTAATTAGACAAATTCATAATTTTATTACTTAATGTTTATTTTTCTGTGGTGTTCTCGTGAGTTGTGTCTTACCTTAACGACATCAAATTATGCACGCAATCGGTGGACCCCGCATTATGCCGCATCCCAGAACGCAGTTGCATGGTCAGGGCATAGCCACATGACGTGTACCTCACAACGCGCGGGATGTGGGGGGTGGGGGGGGCGTGGCTTTTGCTTTCACTTAGCCGCTCACCAACCGGCAGTCGCAAGTACGGGGGCGGCGGCGAACAGCCAAAATTGGAAGCAAAGGATGGGAGGATGAACCGACATGTAAGTCTATATATTAAAAAAAATATATTTTTTTAAATTATAAAATTTTTATTAAAAAATATCAATTTTTTATTTTATAAAATCTGCTCGCCAATTCATTTTAACTCTCAAATTGTTTTTACCATCGTACCCTACAGTCCGCGTCACCAGCAACAATTTCACTCGTCAATCCCTATTTGGTTGGAAATTTTTTTTCCTTTTTCGTATTTATTTTGCTGAGAAAGATGCGCGCGTCATGGAAGGACACTAAGACTGCGAGTGCGCACAATCACTATAACTATTCATTTCATTTTAGTGTTTCATTTTTATTTGTGAGAGAGGGTTTGCTTTTGAACTTAGGTCGAATTTAGGTCCAATTGTCTATTTCGCTGGTCTTGCTGCTTCTTTAACATGCATTGACCAAAAAAAAATTCCCCCCCCCCCAATGACTCTGGCTCGCTTAGTTGTTTCGTTCTCTCATTTTCTGCTGGTTTCCGCTTCCCAACTCTTTGGAGCTGATCAGGTTGGGTGTGAGCTCTGTAAGAAAGAAAAAGGAAAATGGCTTTGAAGAACATTGCTTGAGAAGGAGAAGAAAAATAAATAGGAAAAGGAAAAAATAAAAGATTAAAAGAAGGAGAGAAATGCGAACGCTTTGTGACGTATGCGAGAAGGCCGCGGCCATCCTCTTCTGCGCCGCCGACGAGGCAGCTCTTTGCCGTTCGTGCGATGACAAGGTCCCTCCCCCCACCCCTTTCCTCTCTATCTCTCACAGAAACTTGATCAATGGAGAATAGAATTGAATTCATGTGAGCTTGTGTCTGATTAGTTGATTGCCTTTTGAGTTATGAGAGGCTGGCTGATCTAATCTGGTTCCATACCGTACTTGTAAAGTTGAATTAACTGCTCAAAAACAGTGTCTTACTATTTGAGGAAAAGGGAATATCTATCTAGAACTGGTGAAGCTTCCTCTGTTCTCTTAACTTTTTTGTCTATCTAGCAATTAATCTCCCCCTTGATCATGGCTTCATTGTTGGCTTTTCTTGGTCCGAATCAATGGATCCTTATCCACATTGAAGCAACTGGTTAATCGTTATTCTTGGTATTTGAAGCGTGCCAACCATCCCAAAACGGCAGGTGGGTGCATATGCTTGTGTTTGAAGCACATGTTAATGCTTAACTGCCACTGCAAGGCTCAGCTGGATTCCATGTTCTCTCTCAATGTT
This sequence comes from Ceriops zippeliana, assembly GCA_037897445.1. Lineage (NCBI taxonomy): Eukaryota > Viridiplantae > Streptophyta > Magnoliopsida > Malpighiales > Rhizophoraceae > Ceriops > Ceriops zippeliana. The sequence goes on from JBAPLH010000011.1 coordinate 712,661, forward strand.
TGGAAAGTAAGATTTGTCAAGTTTGAGAGAAATTGGTCGTAGATTTTTGGTTGCAGAATTCACACATCATCTCTCATTTATTGGAAAATATAATAGTTTTATACGTGATATGCTTAAGGATTTAATTTATCACTAGTGTTTCTCAAAGTTCACACCAGAGAGAGTGATTTGTTATAATCACCTTATATAGAGGTGCATAGAACAGGCATTTTGTAATGATATCACCGTTCTCTTACTTTTGTAAGTTCCCGATTTTTCTGATGTTCAGTTTAACAGAAATGTATATTTAACTGTGTGTTGGATTTATAGGTCCATCTGTGTAACAAGCTTGCTAGTCGACATGTGCGGGTTGGACTTGCTGATCCTAGTGATGTCCCTAGCTGTGACATATGTGAAAATGCACCTGGTATGGAGATTTTGGGCATTTAATTTTTCGTTGTCTTTCTGCAAAGGCATGCACTTTTTAACTTCAAGAATATGAGCTTTTCTTTTTCTCCTGGAACTTGCATGTAGCTTTCTTTTATTGTGAGATAGATGGCAGTTCCCTCTGCCTCCAATGCGATATGATTGTGCATGTTGGTGGTAAAAGAACTCATGGGAGGTATCTCTTACTGAGACAAAGAGTTGAGGTTTTTCTCTGGACTCATTGCTTTGTATTTTGCATCTTCTGTGAGAAGTTCCGTGAAACTGATATACTTCTCTTAATTGTCTGATCTAGTTTCCATTGGATAAACCTGGCCGCTTGGAAAAACTAGGACAGAAAAATCTTGATCAGAATGCAATCAGGAGGGGCCAAAATCACACACCTAAGCTCACAGTGGGAGAAAATCAGCAAAATGACAGGGTCTTTCGTCTTCCAGTGCCAGAGAACAATGCCGATGGTAATGGTCAAACGGACAATAAATTGATTGATCTTAATTCCAGGCCTCAACAAGTACATGGGCGAAACTCAGCTAACCAGGTATTTGCTTTTGCAAAGGTGCTTTTTGTTATTATTGACTTACGTGTTTTTCAATCCTTGTTATCAGCTCATCTGTTTTTATAACATCAAATTTACAGTTTGATCCATAATAACAATCATCCTTTCCCCACATTATGGCACTGATATTAAGAATAGGTACAGAGTATGGGTGTTATGAATGGTGCTAACCATGAATCGACTGGTGTGGTTCCTGTGGGATCCTTCAAAAGAGAGGCTGAAAAGTAAGCAACGAGAAATGAGCAAGGTACAATTTTACAAATTTATTCTCTCTGTTTCACGCATTCTTCTTCCCCTTTATTTTGTTATGGAGCAAATATTTTGGTATATAGTTCATTGCAGGTTTAGGTTAAAGTAGCTATTTGAGAGAACATGTGCGGGCTTCTTTCTGGTGCTTGTAAAATGTTGAATGCCCTCCCCCGGATTTTTTTGTCCTTTTCTGAATTTCTTGTAGGCATTGGGATGTTCTCATGCGCTACCAGCGCTAGCCCAGACACTGAACATCAATAACAGCATAATGTATTCTGAATGATTGGAAGATAAATGGATATGGTGTGTATGCCATTACTGTGAAGTCCATTAACTCTATTTTCATGCTAAACAAAGAGAGAATGGTGGCTGGAAACTCATCTTTGCAAACATTTGTTATGTACTGCAACTTGTTGGAAACTTGTGTTTTAATGCTTTACTTTCTTGGTTATCATCCTCTCTCCTTCTGCCCAAGAATCGCAATGGTTTCTGAAAATTTTAATTACTAAACCCAACAGCATGGCCGATGGGTTGTGGGGCTGGGGAAGGAATGGAGTGAAAGCTGGGGACTTCCATATCAATAGAAGGGAAAGTTCTTTTTGTCTTTTATTTTATCTTATTTCTGTTTCAATTCTTAATAAAAGAGATAACTACAGCTTTAACGACAAAGGTGGGAAGTGGGCTGTCATCTACCACTTGCCTGCCTTGTCAATGAATGGCTCCTCAGCCACTTAGAGTGCATTTAAGTTATGAGAAAATTGCCATGATTTGGGACCAAAAAAAATTCTTTTTAAGTGTTTTATAACATTCTTTAGCTGAAGGTAGAGACATCGAGAAGACAAGCTTTTATGCAAGAGGTTCAAAACTGCAACTTTTATGATTGTTTATATTTGTTATTTCTCCAGTGGGGGTCATGTATGATTGGATATGACGGTGGGTGTTGCATTCTTTCTTTAGCCTTTACTGTGGTGGGGTTCACTGCATTTTATTGGCGTGAGATTCTTCTGAATTAATTTACTAGCTTTATTGAATCATTGTAAAATTGTTTTACAATGAAATCTAAAAACTACTAAAACTGCCTGATCGATCATTTTTCTGTTCTTTCATCGTGCTTAAATAATCTTAATCTTCCACGGTGCTTGGTAGTTGATCTTCCACTCTCTGAGAAATCACCCCACTCTTTTCTCTTGTTTTGTGTCTACAGATGTTCTTGGATGCTGGTGAACAAATAGTACTGAAAACCTGCTTTATACAACCCAGTTTCTATGGTTTTAGCTTAGACTCCTTGTGGTGCATATTTGGCTAGACTCGGAGAAGCTTACCCTGTGTAGCAAAAGCAATATAGCTTTGTGTGAAAGGTGCTAATGCTAAAAAAAAAAAAAAAACAGAAACGTTACTGGCTTGCACTTACAGGCTGAATTCAACGCCGCTTACAGATTTAATTATCGATGAATGAAGTCCTGGTGATTCGTTTGGAAGACAAATATGAATCTGTCAAGCAGCAGCACTTTCTTCTTCTTCTTTTTTTTCCCCCTGCATTTTGATTTTCTTTTCCCCTAAAGTGTTAAGTCTTTATTCAGGTGACTGAATAATCCACTCTATTTGAAGCTGCAATATCTGTAAGATCCCAATTACAATACCCTTTTCACGAATTGTGTATTCTGAAAAGCGGTCTCCTGACAACCTAAAAAATAAAGGAAGGTAGTCCCGATGCGGAGTAGGAATTATTAAGTTTAATTACCAGTGGTGACGGACTATCTTTCTCCATCCAGTGCCAAAGGTTCATGGAAGCACTTGGTTCATTCGAGGTAGGAAATCAAGACGAGGGAAGCATACACTTTAATGAAATGTTGAAGATCTATGCATGTTGAAGATAAAAGATGATTTGACATCGGCAAATTCAACATTAGAAGTTGGAACAGGCCGCAAGAGTGTATGATGTGTCATATTTCAAGTACAGACCGACTGAACAATCACCTATTGCAAGGGAGATTTATTAAAAGACTCAAAGTACACGTATAAAAGAACAAAAATAGTCTCCATGACTACAGAGCATCATCAACACATGCAGAGAGAACAGTCTCCCATTGCCCCCTTCCCGCAGCCTAGGCATCTATCGTTATTCTGACTGCATCAGCTTAGTAGACATAGCCCTCAACAAACATTCCTTTCTTGGCCTCTTCTGACTCTCCCTCGCCAGTATACTTGCCAAGCTGAGCAAGTGAGTTGGCTTTGGCACGGGTAAGCAATGCCTCTTGAGCTGCCTTCACATTTTCAGGCCTGCCTCCCCATGTCTTCAAGCAAGTGTTCTGTAGTGCTCTAGCATATGAGAATGATACATGCCATGGGCTTGGAGCTTGGTTCATGGCATTGAGATTCAGGGTTGCTTCGACCTCAGATTGCCCACCAGACAAAAACTGGTCCAATGAACGATTCACAATTATTTCATACAACAGTCATGTCTAACCTTGAAAAACTAATTGCATAAACTGACAGTAAGATAATACTATTTGAAAAGGAACTTGCCATGATTCCGGGGACAGATGGTGGGATTCTCCTCCTAAGGAGCTTGAGGGTGTACTCAGCGACCTGTTCAGGAGTGGCCTTTTCCTTGCATTCAGCACCAGGAGTGACCATGCTGGGCTTGAGGAGGATACCCTCAAACATGGCATTGTTCTCTGCCAAGTAGAAGAAGACTTCAGCCCAGACCTTCAGGGCTACCTCAAAAGTCCTCTCGATGCCGTGGTCACCATCAAGCAAGATTTCTGGCTCCACAATTGGGACCAAACCATTGTCCTACAAGATCCAAGCGACAAAATATTTCCATCACAAAATTTTTTATGGTGTAGAACTTATGGAAAAAAAAAAAAAAAAAAACAGGAGCAGCACAGAGTAATGTTGGGAAAAAAAATACTTGAGAAATGGTAGCATAGCGGGCAAGACCCCAGGCAGCTTCCTTCACTGCCAAGGCAGATGGGCCATTGGGAATACTCACAACAGTACGCCTGACAAATAGAGGTGAATTAGATGTTAATACATTACATATGGAACTAATGGCAAGGTTAAAGATATTGGTATTTTCTGTACAATACAGGAAGAAATTTAATCAATACCATTTGGCAAAACGAGCACCCTGCTGGTAGTAAGCAGCTGAGCGGGAGGCAAGACCATCGAGACCTTGGCACCATGACTCATCATTGGAACCAGCAAGAGGCACCAAACCCTGTTGTTCTCATTGTTCAAACAAAAACGTTAGTAGAACCTCTTCAGCAGGCATTAAGTTATAGTACTTTGCATTGTTTGTATCTTCAGATTCAGTTACCGAAATTGCTCCAATACAAAACTATTTCAACACCAAAATTGATTCCAAAATTCATATTAATAATGGGGTTACCTTGTCGACTTTGATGCCGGGGACAATGTTTTGCTCGACAAGAACATCAACCATCTTTCTTCCATCGGTGGTGGATTGGTAGAGAGTTTCTTCAAAGAGAATGGCACCAGAGACGTATTTGCCGAGGCCAGGGGCGGTCACAAGAAGCGTGCGGTAAGCCTGGCGGTTAGCCTCGGTGTTCTCTAGCCCAACTGTGGCAAGACGTTTTCCACAGGTAGCATTGGACTCATCCATTGCCAGAATACCACGTCCGGGCGACGCAATGGTTTTCTACACACAACAAAGAATAATATCACACACACATAAGCAGAGGCTTCGTCCACCTAAACTACGCCAACCTCAAGTTGTCAATCTATACTGGCTTTCTGCTTTTGATTCTAATTGTAGCCTATACTTCTATGCCATGAGACAATTCAGCTTGGTTGTTTCGCACTTGTTGCCAAATTATGCAAACTAGGGTATAGCAAATCATGCATGCATACTTATGAGAGATTATGCATTCTGATTTTGGGGATAGTGACTTAATTTGATATACTTAGTACTCTACCGTTAAATATTGTTGTCTGTTTCATCCAAGTCCCACAAGGACTTGGGGTATATCAAATGCCAGTTTTTTCTTACTTCACAAGTCCACAAAGTTCATGTGTTACAATTGTTTTTTGAAACTCTAATGCGGCGATGGAAAGAGAAGTGTAAAACAAAAGTATCATACCGCGGTCTTGACGAGCTCATCAGCATAGGAACCGGCACGAATGGTGAGGGCAGAAGGGGCGGCGGCAGCATGGCACTGGACAATGGAAGCTGAGGCCTGGCGGAGGGTTTGGCCCTTCACCCACTCAGACTTGTCAAGAATAGGCGATGACTTGAGAAGTGATGCTGAGGCCATTAGTTTTCCTTCTCTCTTTTAGCTGGAGAGGCTATCCGCTATGAAAGAAGCTAGAAGCCTTGCAAATGTTGTATAATCTTATCCCCTCTTCCTATCTCGTGCCTCTTTACCACATGTATGCATGCACTGATCACTCTATATTTATATTTGGCTGGAGTGGGTATCGTAGGATGTCGCATTTGAGGCTGTTGTGTGCCAGCAAATAGGGTTCTGCCATGTGGATGATAGAACGGTACCCCTTGACATGTTGTGTACGTGGTTGAAATGGATGGTTTTATTCTCGCCTTAAATAAAATGGAATTATGGTGTCATAAATGTTATGATCTTTTTGAGACAATTATCTATAGTATAGACAAATGCATCACATTCACAATGTACACTGCGACAAAGTCAAGTGTTAATTCTTCTGGGAGATTCCTCTGGAAAGTAAATATGAGGCTGCAATCCCTCTTGGTTTCTGTTCTTTTGCTTCGTTTGATCAGTGGCCATGGTTGAGCTGCCAGATTTGTAGGGCCGTGAGTCCAACCTCAAGGGTAGCTAACTTGCCAGATCAGATTGTTTCATGGGGTCTTTGAAGATTTTTCATGCCGTGTAGACATCGAGCGGTCTACATATCACTGGTAGGTTCATCTAGTGGACCCACGGCATTACCGTATAGGCATTGGCTGATGGTCAACTTTGGATACGTGCGGTTGTTTCTGCATACAACTGAGAACCCCGATTCCAATTCTGATCACATACTACGGCCGGGCAATGCCTGCCAAGGCTTTAGTGCAGGAGTTACTGCTCAGGACACATTTCAGGTTTAAATGCTTGTGTTACGACGAGAAAAATGGCACTACTTAGAATCTATTAGCCTACATTGAAACACCAATGCTAACAACACAAGCTCCTTGTCCACCGTCTGGTAATGGTGCTCGAAGACTTCTTCAGTATGCCAGGTTCAACATACCAGAGTCAAATATAGTGAGTGGATTTTTTTGGAATATGCATGCAATCTAGTTTGAAGACCACCTTTGAGCAAGGGTGAGGCTACGAATTGCAATCTAGCTTGAAAACCACCTTTAAACAGGGATTGGCCTGGTAAACTCTGTTCTACAGGGTACACGTCCCCAGTTTCTCCATCCCATTTGCTAAGAAGAATTTTGATTTTAAAAAAAAAAAAGACAGAAAGTAATTGCATGGTAGATGCAATGTCAAACACCAAAAAGGTATCCATTGCAAGTAGCAGGATGAAGTATTCAAGTGGTACAGAATTACATTATGAAGAAATCACCAACTAGACTGCTTATTCAAAGATAGGTCTGCAATTCCAGCAATCAAATCATCTATTGGCTCTTCTTTCAAATCTTTCCAAGCCTCTGAATTATCAGTTGTTGAAGTTTCTGGGGTTAAGGGGCTTTCTGAAAGGGCCTTTTTCAACTGTGTAATTAATTCAACTTCCAGCTCATCTTTATCAGCTGGAACGCCCAAATCCCAAACCCTAAAGATATCCTTGGACGATGGTTCCACCTTGTGTGCTAAGGAACTTGTTTCACGTCTTGAAGAATCATCAGATTCACTTGCTCCTTTGCTGTCCTCGTTGAAATTGGGCACAAAAGCATTTTCTAGAGAAATTTCAGTAACATCCTCCTGAATTTGGGATGAGAAAATATTGTTCTGCTCCTCGTAATTTGTCAGCATAGCATCTTCTAAAAACAACTCAGCGACATCTTCCTGAAAAAATTGTGACAATGGAATACCAGTCTCCTCCTCAAATGGGGAACTATAATTCTCTGTTCCTGCTTCCTCGGCAACTAGAAGAAAATCGTCATTGGTTCCTCCACAAGGGTCTGCATGTCTTGCTTCACTGGAAGGAGGTATCTCAATTGCAGTTCCTCTGGGAATATCACTACTATTCCTGGAAGTGTCATGTGATTCCTGCAGTGATTCGATGACTTTCAACAAGGCGCCTTCAAAAGAAACCCAGTTGACTTTTGAATCCTCATGATCAACCAGGCAAGAATCGACCCAAGCTCTATCTTCAGCAGAAAGTGGATCTCCATTCCAGACAGAAGCTATCAAATTGCCATGGGGGGAAAGTGGATCACTACTCTGCCCAGAGATTAATGAATTTTTGCAAGGGGAAAATTTATCTCCACTCTGGCTTGAGCAATCATTGGCAGGAGAGGAAACAGTGAATTCTACCATGGATGAAGTCTACAGAAAAAAGCATAAACAATGTCACTAGAAACAAGAAGGCATCAACATGTTGACTTTATTGAATCTTGAAGGGCTGAAGACAACATTTTGGTTCATGAGCAACTTAGATGATCCGAAGCAGAAATGCAAGTTATCAACAGCATTCTACTCAATGGTATTTCACAAACATTGTCCAAACAGTTGACATTAAGTCTCCGTAAATCCACAGCAACATGATCAAAATAATAGACTCACAATATCTCTTTTCATTAGCTTTCCCCTCTTCCAATTGCTACTCACTTATATTCTCTGAGTAAAACCAACCAAAAATTGACAAAAATGTCGAACTAGAAGTTGATGATTTCAGCTTAGTAAAGTTTACCCACAGACACGGAGCCCAGAAACGAATAACAATAACAATAATGATAATAATAACCTTTGTTTCGATAAAGGGCTCTGAAACAAGGTCTCTCGACAGGAATCTCTAGTTTGAAACGAGATTGCCGACTTTTGAATTGAACCCATAAAAAAGGCAAATTGATACTCAGGAAACGTGGTACACGGGAACGGGTTTCTAGCCAAAAAGGTGGCTTCATGGCGGCCCAAGGTATCAATTTTAAAGCAGTTGTTCAAGCGACTATGCAAGCAAATGACAACCATGTGTTCGAAAAAGTAGACCAAGACAAATAAACAGAGAAAACCCAAAAAAAAAAAAAAAACCATCGAGCTCGAATTGAAGCCATGGACGTTCATCTTTTTGTCAGTCGAATTCACTACAAAACTAACCAGTTGTCAAAAACACATAAGAGAAAAAGGAGGTTTTAGAGAATAAAGAAAACTTACCGATTGGTGAACGAAAAATCCCAATTCCAGAGGCTTGCAAGAAAAGGTTGAAACTTTTCGTCAGTCTTTGAATTCAGAATTGATTGAAAATTTGAGAAAAAGAAAAAAACTTAAAAAGACTAGCAATTGACTTTTTGTTACATGGAATCGAACTCAGGGCTCTGATGTGAGAGACAAATACCCATTTTACAAGAAATAATAATAATATTTTTTTGAACAAAACAGATGTAGAGATAGTGGTGCCAAATTAATGACAATTTTTGGGATAGTGTACGGACCGGGGACGAGGAATAAAGAGTCTTTATAATTTTTTCACGTCTTAAGAGAATGTGTAGTTGAGGAAATGAATGATATCTATTGGGCCGTCGGGATCTGGATCACCAATGGTCTAGTGATTACCCCGGCCTTGTAAAAAAATTATTTGGGCTTCTATGGCCCATTAAACAAGAAACTGATTTTAGGCATGCGAACTCATTCTTACTCCGTTAAGTTCATTTTTTTAACGGCAGGGCCGGAGAATCACTACTGGCTAAAGAGAACCAAAAAAAAAAAAGCCAGGAATCTGAACGCGCACCTGCGGCCCATTTTCGTCCGACAAACCGGGGCGGTAATCTCAGGTTCGCCTTTCCTTCTAATCTTGACATCAATTATCTGTTTTGTTTGAATATTATTAGGTTTCCGTTAATTGACTTTGTTTGCTTGATTGCCGATGTGCGATTCGGTTGAAAATGTATAAAGTTCTTACTTAGTTTTCGTGTTGTTTGGCGGGGTGGCTTAGGGTTTCTGCTTGACTTGAATTTGTAATTTTGAGTAATGCGATAATTTGCTGCTTTGCATGACAATGTCATCCCAGCTGTTGCTGCCCCTTTTTTATTTTTAGAACACACACACACGCATATATAAGATTATTCTGATTGGCAGGTTCAGTACTCAATCCCTAGCCTGCTTATGTACCTGGTCAAAATTGTTTGCTGTGCACAAAACAGGATACAAAACTCCCAACTATCTTGTCCTGTTAACAACTGCTGAATATATTTAGGCACAGACCAATATCAGTTTTTTGTGCTTGCCTTCTATGTTGTACTTAATGGTGTGACTTGTGACTATTCAGATTAACATGATGTGTATATAGTTCATAACCTTTTCCCTTTCATCCATTTTTCCTTGTGCAATTTGTGTCGTTAAAAGATTTCTACCTATGTTCAGTCTTGTTATTTCTAGGCAGTGGAGCTCTGACACGTGGTATGTGATTCCTTGTCACCTTTATGGTACTTAGCAAACAATTTACATTATTGAGCTCTTTTATTTGGGCATTTGTTTGAGTTATTCATTTGCAAGATAATGACATGTAACATTTTTTAATTTTGAACATTTCAAACATAGACCATGGTGTCTTCTGTTTTGTCTCCTAGGCATCCATCGCCTTATTCATCCATATCCATTGTTTTGTTGGATTGGGTGTAGAAGAGGAGACAAATGTCTCTCATTTAGCATGTTGTGGGGCACTATCTTCTTCTTTCTTTTTCTTTTTTTTTTTTCTCTCAGAATTGTCACAACTCTGGTTTTTATCCGTTAGTTGAGAAGATGGAGTTCATCTGAAATAACTTGCAGTTCTCTAAGTCCAATATGGCATTGAGGAAAAGGGCTGTTTCTACTAGATGCATTGTGGTCAAGGAACTGGGTCATAAAGTATCTGGTGTTTGATACATGTGGGGTTGTTGCATAATTGGTATAGGATAAATTGCCTGCAGAAATTGCTATAATTGTTGTAGGGACTTAGTGTTCTTATCTTTGAGGGATGTGAGGGATTTGCATTTGTGCTAATGGATGGTCATGAGTGTGTGGTTGTTGTTGTGGACAGGAAGTGGGCAGCTGCTGTTGTGGCATTGTTAGTGGTGGTTTTTCTGCAGAGCAGTTGCTGTAAGTGATGAGGGTAAGCTTGAATATGAGCTCAGATAGCAGGAGCAGGAGCCCAATGGATCGGAAGATCCGCTCTGATCGGTTCTCATACCGTGGTGCACCTTACAGACAAGAGTCACATCGGGGCTTCAGGTTTTCTGTTTTATTTTATGTAGCATATTTTCCCTTTCCATGTTTTGGAAGTGGCCTCGAGGTAAAAAAGGAGATGTTTTAGAAGGTACTGCATTGAAATTTGTCATTGTATCTTATGATCAAGCTATTCATATTGAGTGCAACTGCTTGATAATTTAATTTGGGATCTTGAGAGTCCATTTTTGAACAACCATGTCTGGTTAGGCACATGTTATTGTTAGGTTAGAAATTTGTATTGATGAGGTCTATTTGGATCAGAGCTAATGCTGTTGCTCATTTATTGCATAAGTTTCTGTTTGAGACATTTTGGATCAAATCTTATTCATTAGAACACGATGATCCGGTTTTAGTTTTTTGGTCCTAGTCACAGATTTTAATAGAGGCTTTCAATGTGTTTATGCACACATTTATGTGTGTTTATAGAGAATTAGAGGTGTTGGTGCGTTTAGTTGGTGACAGAAAGTTTTATATCTACTAAAACTTTCTGGTATGCAAAAGGTTAAAGCAAAATGAAATTCTTTTTGGTACATTCTATTACAACATGGAAAATCTTGCCAAAATTTGATGGATGCATGTCCCTTCTGTGGCCATGATGTCATGGTTGCCTACGCCATATGAAGGTTATTTGAAGAATCATTAGTTTAAAAAACTTCTTGAATGAATTCACTTTCTCAGGTATGCTTTATATCCTGTTTAATGGTCAGGTTGCTGTGCATTTTTCAGCAGCCAAAGCAATCTGTGCAAGAACTGCAAACTGCCGGGTCATTTTGCTAGAGAGTGCCCCAGCCTGGCAATATGCCACAATTGTGGCCTTCCCGGGTATGGAATCATATTTTCATATTTAATGTAAATTGTAGCATGTAAATTCATGCATAACTTAGTCAGCACTTTGCACTAGTGTTTTAGTGTGCCATACACAAGCAGCTATTTAGTTTATAAGCAATTTTGTCTGAGGACACCAAAGGGTATATATAAAGCATGAAACAGTAAACTGACATTATATCATTTTGGCACTTACATCAAAATTTGAAAGAATGAGATGGCTATGTGGCCGTGGAATGAAATGTTTTAGAAGTCAGGTTTGTGTCCTTTTATCACTCTTTTATCTCTATCTAAAAAATTGGTTTTTATCTTGTATTTTAGGTTTGGTGAGGATTTTTTTTCCTGAGTTTAGTTTCTCTTGAAAAAAGGAATTTCATAAGTTTTACTGTGCATGCTGAGTCCTTGTATGAATAAACTGGCAGGCATATTGCTTCAGAGTGCACCACAAAGTCACTGTGCTGGAACTTGTCGGGAGCCTGGGCATATGGCGAGCGACTGTCCAAATGAAGGTATCTGCCACACTTGTGGGAAGGCTGGACATCATGCTAGAGAGTGCACAGCTCCACCGTTGCCACCTGGTGACTTGAGGTTGTGCAACAACTGCTACAAACAGGGCCATATTGCAGCTGACTGTACAAATGATAAGGCATGCAACAATTGTAGGAAGACGGGCCACCTAGCACGGGACTGCCCAAATGAACCTATCTGCAATCTGTGCAACGTTTCGGGTCATGTGGCCAGACATTGCCCAAAATCCAATTTTCTTGGAGATAGGGGTGGTAGTCTTCGCAGCAGTAGGTTCCAAGATATTGTATGTAGGAATTGCCATCAATATGGACACATGAGTAGGGACTGCATGGTTCCATTGATGATATGTCACAATTGTGGGGGACGAGGACATCGGGCAGTTGAGTGTCCTTCTGGGAGGCTGATGGACCGTCATCCTCGTAGGTACTACTGATGGAGACAGATTGAATAAGTATAATGTGTGTGATTTTCGCCAATTGCTCCATTAGTCTCTAGATAAACTAAACCTTTGAATTTGATAGACTTTGTGGAGTCATTTTCAAACTCTACTTGATGAGCAAGGATTGTGTTGATGGATGTGCAGCATTTAGTTTCTGGTGCAACTTGCCAATTGGTTTTGCCGCTTTTGTGTTTGGAATAAAAGATTTATTATCTATATGTTAACAATGTTTCTGAAGTCGTGGTGAATTGCTATTTGTGCTGCAGGGCTTCTACAACTTCTTTATCTTCTGGGATCTTTAACCTCCGAAGAGGACTTTCGTTGTGTATCATCCTAGGTTTTGTGTTGGTAATACCAATTAAACTCACAAACAAATTGTAGGAAGAAGTCAAGCTTTGGTTTTTTATGCTCAATTTGTTCCTCATTAATTAATAATAATGAACTAAAACAAGAACAAATGACCACACAAGGATAACATAAAGCCAGCGGCTGTAATCAACAGAACGAGGTAAAGGACCCAATTTGTGTAGCCCAGCCCACTCTCACAGCCCATTCAGGGATCTGGGGGTAAATTCGTCATTTTACACATCTCACAATCCAAACGACGACTCTGCACTGCGATACAAATACAATTCCCTTCATACACGCCCAGGCTATTCACTCTTTCCTACGAATGCGACGCGAACCAAACTAAAAGGAAAAAAAAAAAAAAACATTTTTCTCAAAAATATTACCATCTCTCGAATCATTTAAAAACCCTAATCTGTTAGGGTTTTCTCAATTCTCACTTGAATATCACCGATGGAAACCGGAGAAGAGGAGCGTTCGAAGCCTCTTGAGCCCTCTCTTGCACTGGAAAATGACCCTACTACAACACCCGTGGCAAATTTAGCAGAAGACAGGGACCCAAACAAGGCACCAGAGTGGGAGCCGGAGCCACCGGCCCCACATGTGGCTGATTCGCGAGAGCCGCAAATCTTTGGTGGGGATAGCGAGTCACAAGCAACGACGCTCCCTGAAACAGGAGAAACGGCGTCTGCCGAGCGCGAAGATCAGGTTGCGGTTGCAGGGTATGCTGAATTACAATCGTGTCAGTTACCTCCACCGCTTTCTCCGCAAGTCGCGGTGGCCGAGGGAGTTGAACATGGGGCTGCAGCGGCGGAAGAGGTGAACCAGGGAAATAAGCTGCCAAGACTACCGGAGGAGGTTGACGAAAAAGGGGCAAGAAATGAAGATTTCGTTTCTGGAGAGGAGAGCCGCGGAGTTTTTGGGCATAATAATTTATCTTTTGAGGATGCAAATAATGAAATCGAAAGAGGGAATTTGGAAGAGAAAATAGAGTCAGATACGCTGATTGTTGATGAAGTGGAAGAGGAAACTGGGATGGGAGGAGTGGAAGGATTGAAAGTGACTGAGGAAATGAAGAAGATTGATGAGGAAAAGGAAACAAAGAGAGACGTTGCTGACATAGGCATGGGAGAGGGAATGGATAGGAGTGGGGGCAGAGCTAACTGATGCAACAGAGGAAATGAAGGAGGATGCAGAAATGGGAGAGGAAAGCAGAATAGGAGTGCTGGCAGAGGGAAAGCATTCGGCTGAGGAAACAGAAATGGCGGATGAACTGGATGCCAATGTGTTCCAAGGAGGGGACAGAAAGGAGGAATTGGATGAGGCAAATGTGGAGAAGATGGAAGTAGCTGACATGTCTGATAAAATGGAGTTGGCAAAGCAGGGTGAAATGGATGCTGATGCGGCCAGGGGAGGTGATGGAAAGGAGGAAGTGGAGGAGGCGAAGGTGGAGAATATGGAAGTATTGGACATGCCTGAAAAAATAGAGGTGGCAAAGCAGGGTGAAATGGACGACATTGCTTTGAAAACAGAGTCATTAGAGGAGAGGCAAGAAGCTTTTGGGGAGGTAGGGAAATTAGCCGAGCAGAGTGAAATGGATGACATTGCTCAGAAGACAGAGGCATTGGAGGAGAGGCATGAAGTTTTTGAGCAGGTGGGACATGTGGTAGATCAGAATGAAAACACTGAAATGGTAGAGGAGATGAAGAAAGTAGATAAGGAAGAGGATGGGGAAACAAATGAGATGAAGATGGTAGATGTTGCTGAGGAAGAGGATGAGAAATTGGCTGAAACAGGAGAAGAAATGGGAATTGCAGAAGAAGCAGAGAAAGCAAATGAAGCAGAGGAGATAGAAATGGCTGAAGGAATTGAGGGGGCAGATGAGGAAGTTGAGGAAGCTGATACAAATGCCAGTGGCACTGGAAAGAGGAAGCGAGGAAAAAATGTTAAATCTCCTGCTAAAGTCCCCTCAAAGAAGAAGATGGAGGAGGATGTCTGTTTCATTTGCTTTGACGGAGGTAATCTTGTTCTCTGTGACCGCAGGTAAAGAAAAATCATCCTTCCATTGCACTAGACTTCGTAATTTGTTTAATGTTGTCTGTCAGTGTTCATGGCATTGTGTTTTATTTTTGTCTGAAAGTTTGGTTTGAATGGTGAATCTGCTTGATAGGAGGTGTCCTAAGGCATACCATCCTGCATGTGTTAACCGAGATGAGGCATTCTTTCAGGCCAAGGGTCGATGGAATTGTGGTAAGTTCCTTTTTTATCCCCTTTTTTTTTGGCTAAAATTTTTATTATTTTCACCTAGTAGTTGTGTTCACAAATTGTTGGAACTGCTTAGATTTGATTGCTTTGTTACTTCTTGTGGTGTGGTGTTTCAGCATTTAGGTTTTGGCTGGCGAGGGGACTCCTATGGCATGACTCCCAGCCTTTTTTTGTTTGCTCTTTTACGTTTTGAAGCCTATTGTTTGATAGAAGATGTGTTACCACAAACAGTGCAAATAAGCATCACTTGATGTGACAAATATGAAATGTATACAACATTAAAAGCTTTTTCTTTAGTGAATGAGGTGATACATATCATGTGCATTTAGAATGTAAACCATGTTTTGTAATGGTGTGTACAGATGAGAGATTGAGTGGTTTTGTGGGTAGTTTTGTATTGTAGTATATAATAATAACTATCCATCTGTCCCTCGCAGAAGTAAGCTCATTGATAGTTGACCGGTTGGAAGGCTTCAAAATTTCACTTCTCAACACTCACCTTTTCATCTTCCTTTGATGAGAATGTCTTTAAGGATTGAAGTTGTTACTTTCTCTTTCTTGGAAAGGTTTAATGCACCCAACAAGAAGCTTGCTGGAGTGGACACGTGTGAAGGGACAGGAAGTTCTTGCCCTGCACTCTTAAGTTTTGCAAGCTCACCAAGTGGTTTATTGTGTGTCATTCTGAGTGTAACATTTTTTCTAACCATTCATGTCCATGAGTTGTTCAAAGTCTATCAACGGTCACTTTTAATAGCACAATTTTTGTGGAAGTAGATGTGGCAAAGATGGGATTACTATTGTGGAAAGTGATGGTGTGGGTATGGTGTACTGGGGCTTTGAGCTTGTTTGACCTCTGAATATGATTTTTGATCAGTTTGTAAGTAGTACACAATGCTAATGGCTTTTTCGTGGGAAGACACTCAATGCTACTGAGAGGACATGCAGTTTATGCCTCTTTGTACAATTTATGAGTTGCCAGTAGAGAAATGCTAATTGCAATCACAGTGATAGTCACTTTCTATGATCAACTCAGATATAATTATGCTGCTGTCAAGGAAGGATGCATTTTTGGCTTAAAGATATTACCTCTGCCTCTTCCTCATCCGTTGACACTAAGGAAAAGCCACCAGAATGAAACCAAAATTAAATAGAAGGCCTGGCATGCAAATAATCTGCAACTTTTATATCCGTGAGGGAGAAATTTAGAAGGAAAGAAAATATTGAAGTAAAGTAGGCTAATTTTGATTGTCTATCCATCATATTTTATTGAAGGTTACACTATTAAGAATCTACAGGATTCCTAGGCCCATTGAATCAACTGACTTTCCATTCCAAACTTCTCATCATGCCCTTGATTCTCGATGAGTTGCAAACTGTTTTGTAATTGACAAGCAAACTTCAATGCTATCTTTTGTGATGCTTCAATGACCACTTTGGTTTTTGAGTACTCAATATTCAGAACTATTTTGAGTTGAAAAAGGGACAATTAGTTATGGAATCTTGCTTAGTTACATTCTTGAGGAGATAGTGGATCTTCGTAGCATTTTGCATGTGTTATTGACTCCTTTGCTCTTACATTGACTTTCTTTGCTCCTAAAAAGGTTGAAGAGAAGGAGAGTGGAGTGGGCATGTGTCATTTGTATTAATAAGGATAGGTTGAAATGATTAATGTCCAACATGCTTCAATGGATTGCAACTTCATCTGAGAAGTATGTTAAGGAAAGAAGAAATTTGGACAGATTCAGCATTTCTGAATGTGGTTTAGATTATTATTTTTCAGCTTCTATCTGCGATACAATAATGCTTGCCTAGGTTTGTTGACTGTTTTGCTTCTGTGGATCATTGGTGCCTTTTCATCTCTTGTGATAGTGGTATAATTTGTTATGCAGGGTGAATTTGTATTTTGGAAGTTGTACTTTTTCTTTTGAGATCTCTCACAATGTGGCTATCTACATTTGTTTGAAGTTGCTTGTGTTTCAATCCAATATAAGTGTGTTATTGTCTCACATTTGTTTTTGTTTCCTTGATCTGTTTCAACCTAATATGAGCATGGTTATTTTCTTAATTTTAGGCTGGCATCTGTGTAGCAGCTGTGGGAAGAATGCCTACTATATGTGTTATACATGTACTTTTTCTTTGTGCAAAGGGTGCACTAAAGATGCTGTCATCTATTGTGTAAGAGGTAACAAAGGCTTCTGCGAGACATGCATGCGCACTATTACACTGATTGAAAGGAATGAGCAGGGAAGCAGGGAAATGGTAATGTCCACAATCTTGTTCATTCAAGCTTTTGTTTTGGTTCTTGGGTGGGCTTTTATGGGTTTCTGTTCTATCACAAATAAGCATCAAGTAAATCTTTAGTGTAGAACTATGTAACCTTGAGAACAGCTGATAGTGAAATGCTTAAAACATTATGATCTTACAAGATTGATCTAAAAATAATGATCTTACAACATGGTATGTACTCCTTGTGGCTTTTGCATAAATTCAGATGTAAGTGTGTCTGGTGGATGGTAAGCTAGCAAGAAATTAGCTTTAGGATTTTGGGTATTTTGCATGTATTTTTAATGTTTGTTCAGCCTGAGTTTTGATATTTGATTATTCCCAGGTGATTAGGCATGAAGACGGGCACATTTTGAATCTTTTTCTTTAATATTTGCTAGTACCTGATTAGAAACTGTAAATTATATTAGTGGGGCATCAAGAGAATTGAACTTGAGTTTGTTAATATATTTGTTTCATTTTCAATTAACTATGTCAGTATACGTGGTAAGTCCATTTCACTTTATATCCGTACAATGGCTTCCATTTTACTTTGTGCTTTCATTTGACCTTTGCTTTTTGACCATGTACTTCAACCACATTTTCTCTTCATCTCTGGTTTTTTCTGCTTTTTCTATCCCCTTGTTCTTGGATGGTTTTTTATTTTAACTTAACTGTTGAAGTTCTTTCCTTTGCACTTTTTGCCTATCTGCTTGTCTATTTTGTGCTTTGGCAGGGGCAAGTAGATTTTGATGACAAAGGTAGCTGGGAGTATCTTTTCAAGGATTACTGGATTGATTTAAAAGAGCAGCTGTCCCTAACCTTCGAAGAACTTGCTCAGGCTAAAAATCCATGGAAGGGACCTTATTTACATGGTGGGAAGCAGGAATCCCTACATGAACTTTATGATGCTCATAATGATGGAGGGTCGGGATCAGACAGTTCTGAAAATGCAGAAGTAACTACCTCTAAAAAGAGAAAACCTAAAAAACGGATGAAATCTCGGGCTAGGGAGTCAGATTCACAGAGCTTGGCAACAGGAAATGGTGCTGAGTGGGCAACCTCGGATGCAAGCATTCAGTGGGCATCAAAAGAGCTCTTGGAGTTTGTTATGCACATGAAAAATGGTGATAAATCTGTTTGTTCTCAGTTTGATGTACAAGCTCTCCTGCTTGAATACATAAAACAGAACAAGCTTCGTGATCCTCGTCGTAAAAGTCAAATAATCTGTGATTCAAGGCTCGAGAGTCTGTTTGGGAAGCCACGTGTGGGGCATTTTGAAATGTTAAAGCTCCTCGAATCTCACTTTCTTTTAAAGGAGGATTCTCATGTTGACGATCTTCAAGGGAGTGGTGTTGACACTGAAGCTAATCAGTTAGAGGCTGATGGAAACTCTGATGTTGTCAAGCCAAGTAAGGATAGGAGACGCAAACCACGTAAAAGAGGTGATGGAAGAGGATTACGATCTAATCTTGATGATTATGCAGCCATTGATATGCACAACATCAGTTTAATTTATTTGAAACGTAGTTTGGTTGAAAATCTAATTGAAGATGCTGAAACATTTCACGACAAAGTTGTTGGAGCTTTTGTGAGAATAAGAATCTCTGGCAATGCTCAAAAGCAAGATTTATATAGGCTAGTTCAAGTTTTAGGTAAATAATTACATCTGCCTTTGTTCACCATTTTGATTCAAGCTTTGAAGATTCAAAATCCTGTAAGACTGTTGGTTCCTTATGTTGTGTACAGGTACCACCAAAGCTTCTGCACCTTATAGAGTTGGCAAACGGATGACTGATTTTCTTTTTGAAATATTAAACTTAAACAAGACTGAGGTCGTGACAATTGATATAATCTCCAATCAAGAGTTCACAGAGGTGACTATGAACAATTGGCATGTGATTATTGTGCCTTTTTTTTTTTTCCTTGTTTTCAATGCTTTCCAATAATTATTTGAAAAATGTGTTGTGGAATCTGACATAAACATTCTTATGACTCGTAGAAACTTGGTCTTTGCTCTTTTGGGTCCAATATTTTGTGATTGATTGTCAGTTTCCTTTGGTTTCTTCTCCAAATCAATGGCAATACTACTTGTGTGAAAAGTACTTGCATCATAGAACATTCCTTTCTAGAACTGCAGTAATGGACTTTCTTCTAATGATTTATTAGGATGAATGCAAACGTCTGCGCCAAAGCATAAAATGTGGACTTATCAATTGCTTTACTGTGGTAAGGCAACATCAATTTTAATTGTGTTTGAATTTTTTTTGAATTTTTCTGCCCTCAAAAAGACCACTTGCTGCTTGTAGGGTGACATTCAAGAAAAAGCTATGGCACTTCAGGCTGTTAGAGTTGAAGATGTAAGTTTTTGGGTGCTAAGCATTGTTCTGATACTTGATGTTTTGTTCTTGGTAGTGGCTCTCTATGTTTCTATAGTAGGATGGTAAGTATTCCTGACGTGAATGTTCAACTAAAGAAGATTAATTACTTATGGAAACTAAGGGTAAGTGTTCAAGGGAACTGAGTATTCCTAAGGTGATATGTTCAACCAAAACAAACTAATTTTTCATGGGAAATAATGCTACGCACTTCAAAATTTGAATCCAAATTTGCTGCAATAGAGATGAATGGTATGTTGTATACTTCTACTGAAGAGACAATCTTCTTCATGGCCTGCTAGATGCCGCCAGATGCCTGTACCTCGACATTTTTTTTTTGAAAGGCAAAAAATATTTGTCAGTGATAAAAGCAAAAATTGTGTACCACCAACGAACTTGCAGATTTAATGTTCTTGGTGGAAACCTACTCCCTTTTTTTGCCAGGCTACATGTGCTATAACCTAGAAAAAAAACTTAAATCTGACTTCTTGACCCTTCCAAACCTCTTTATTGCAAAACTAAGTTTTATCTTTTAAGTGCATCCTTCTAGACAGCTTTCTAAATTAAAAGGTCGTAATAACTGTTAGTGAGACCTTAAGTTTTTCATGTCTCCTGATATAATCTCAATTATTTAGAAACCAATGTGTATTTTTGTGTACTGTATACTTAACATGGTTGGTTAAAAGGATAGGAACCTTTAAAGCCAAAAGTTCTAGTTCACTGACTCCATATATTTAGATTTTTTGCTATGATGAATAATGTTTGTTTATCCCATGCAGTCATTGGAAACTGAGATTACACGTCTCAGTCATCTTCGTGATCGGGCCAGCGATTTAGGACGGAGAAAGGAATATCCTTTTTCTTGTGGAACTTTGTAATTTTTCTTTTATTTGTTGTTTAAATAATCTCCTGCATGTGCTTTCTTTTCCTTCAATACATGTTCAAAATATGTTGCAACAAGACCTGTGTTATTTATGGCCTCTTTGAATAAATCTTCCTGTGGCTGACAAATCTTTTGTTCTTTTTAGCATTTCAATTTGGATGTGCAATCAGGAATTTTTTTTTCTGAGTTAAGCAGTAGGGTTAAATTGAAGAGATTGGATTAAATAACTCTTGAACAATTAGCTTGAGTAATGTTTTTGCACTTGAAAGAGATTTATGTTATTGCCTTTAAAGAAGAATGAATGTATCATATGTTCTTTTTATCTGGTGCAATTTGTTTACCATGTTTTACACTTATGCTTGTTACAGTTTTTTTTTGTTTTTGTTTTTTATTATTCTCTGTTGGTAGAATTTGACATTTCTGTTGATTAGTCTTAGTAGTCCTTGACTTCTGCTTAAGCTTAGAGAATGTGTGGAGAAATTGCAGCTTCTAAAATCACCTGAGGAGCGCCAGCGTAGATTGGATGAAATTCCAGAAATACATGCGGACCCACACATGGATCCAAGTTATGAATCTGAAGAAGATGAAGGCGATGCTGTTGATAAGAGACATGGTCCTTTTTCTTTGTTGGGTGTATTTTAAATTTATTTTCTTCACTATGCTAATATAATATGCATTTAACTGTACATGACTTCTGGTGTTGCAGAAAACTTCATGAGGCCTAGAGGCAGTAACTTTGGCAGGAGAGGACTAGAACCAATTTCCCCCAGGAAGGGAGGTTTTGCTTCAAATGATTCTTGGTCTGTCACAAGGAATTATTCAAGCATGAGCCGGGATCTGAGCAGGAGCATGTCTGGTAAAGGTTTTCTGAACAACATGGAGGATGTTCGAACTGGTGAGCTAGTGAATGAGAAATTACGCAGTCAAGGGAGAGACAATGAAGCACATCAGACACAAAATTGGGAGAAACAAAAAAGCTCTCCAGATTCGGAGTCTCGCGGTACTCAGTCTGCTATAAAATCAGAAGCTGCTCCTAATGCTATGTTGGAGATTTCACCTTCACCTCTGTCCACTAAATCAGCACAATCTGGTGTTAAAGTTAATGAAGCAGAAAAGATTTGGCATTACAAGGATCCATCTGGAAAAATTCAAGGACCATTTTCCTTGTTGCAACTGCGAAAATGGAGTAATACTGGATATTTTCCCGCTGACTTGAGAATATGGACGATTAATGAAAAACAAGAAAATTCTATACTTCTGACTGATGCACTGAATGGAAATTTCCAGAAAGAACCTCTATCTGTGGATGACAGTTTCCCAAAGGCACAATTGGTTCATAGTCCACATTTGTCATCCTTGTCAAAAGAAAGTTGGAAACCTCAATCTGAAATGGGTAAATCTGCTTTCCAAGCTGCTGCAGCTCCACTTGAAGTCACCAACAATTCTAGCGACAGATGGACTTCTGAGGCAAACCTTCCTTCTCCTACTCCAGTGCAAACAACTGTAGGTGGGACAAAGCGACAGGCTCATCAAAGTAGATGGTCACCTGCCAATATTCAACCCACTGCTTCTCTCTTGGAAGCTAACCCATTCTCTAGAGGTAGTGGGGAGTTTTCTCATACATCAGTTCCATCACCGTCATCACCAAAATTAATTGGACATGCAGATGGTACAAATATGTCTCATGGAGTGAGTTTGGTGCCTAAGCCGGAAGCTGGTATACTTTTGGGTAATGCAAATGTGCCTCAAATTCGCTCTCAACCCACGGTACCAGATTCACCCAGACAGTTCAATTCCAGTATGCCTTCAGCTACTAGTCGCAGCAGTACTTCTATTAATGCGGCTATTGACATGAAGAGTCTTCCGAACTTGGTTCAACCTGTGACAACTAGTACTCCTGTGGGGGCACATGCATGGGTTTCTGGTTTAGTTTCAAAGGCAGAAATGAACACCACAAATGCAGTTCCTGGGAATGGATCTCAAGCCTGGGGAATTGCCCCATCCCAGAAGCTAGAACCTAATAATTCAATTTCTATGTCCACACAGCCTAGTGTTTATGGTAACTGGGGTGAGGCACCAACTTCCATTCATAATCCTGCTTCATCCTTGAATACAGGAAATCAAACTGGGGTCTCCCCTGTGCCAGGCACGTCTAGTTTCATGCCATCTGATACTTGGAGAACTCCAGTGCCTGGACAATCTAATAATATTCAGCCCACTGTTCAGTCCAACGTGCCATGGGGAATGGGTAGTGCAGGTAATCAAAATCCTACACTGAGGCAAGGACCAGAAAGTCAAAATGCCGGTTGGGGGACACTCTCTGGAAACCCTAACATGGGCTGGGGCGGACTTGTACCTGCAAATTCAAATCTTAGTTGGGTTGCACCTCAAGGACAAGCTCCTGGTAATCCAAACCCAGTTTGGGCTGTACCAGTCCAGGGACAAGGGTCTGGAAATGCCAATGCAAGTCGGGCTGCTCCCATGCAAGGGCATGGAGCTGGAAATTCAATTGCAAGTTGGGTGCCACCCGGTCAAGTACCAGCTCCAGTAAATGCAAGTACAGCTTGGGCTGTGCCCGGTCAAGGAGCACCTCCGGGGAATGTGAAACCCAGTTGGGTAGCACCTAGTGGAAACATGGGTACATGGCAAACTGAAAGGGATCAAAATGTGGACAGGACATCGAGCCATAGAGATGGGGGTTCTCAGGGTGCAGATTCTGGTTACAGTGGAGCTAAATCTTGGACTAGGCAGTCGTCATTCAACCGAGGAGAGCCCTCCAGGCCTCCCTTTAAAGGGCAGAGGGTGTGCAAATTCCACGAGAATGGGCATTGCAAAAAAGGAGCTTCGTGTGATTATTTGCATACCTGAGATCTGGTAATTTTGAGCAGCTTAGAGCAATTTAGAGCAGTTAAATTTGTACAGTAATTTGATTTGAAGTCTGACGTCAAATAATCTTTTGATACTTCACAGTTGCAAACTTTGTTCAGGTAAGTATATCAATATGCCATTTGAACTGCGTGTCTTCCCATTTCACAGGCTATTTATCCTCCTTTTCATTAGAAGACGGATTAAGCTATGAACATAACGGTGAGGTAGTTTTTTCTTTTTGATTCTTATAAGTTTTATTTCTTTTCTCATAATTAAAATTCAAAACTTTAAAGAATTAAAGTTTTTAAACGAGGAAAGTGTTGTTGAAGATGTCCTAGGGGTCAATTTTAAAGTCGTGAGGTGGGCATGTTAGTGGGTGTGGATATGAACATAAAGATTGATGGGGTGGTAACGAAAGAAATATGCAGGGCTTGTAGCGACCGTTTTGGGGTTTTATGGGCGCTAAAAAAACTTTGCCCCATCGCTTGACCCGGACAACTAACCATTGCAATATACATTATCCGACTTTTCTCCTTTTTATTTTCTCTGCATTTATTGTCGTGTGGATTTAAAGAACATCGTTAATCAACGATATAACGTCAACCTTTTCTTTCTTGTTTTTTTTTTTGGATTCGCGACATAAAACTCACCAACCATTGTCAAAAATTAAATATCAACATTTTTGTTCATGACGAAAACCTTAAAAAAGCAAAGGAAAGCTTCGAGTTCCCACGCAAAAACAAGCACACACGAGAGGAAACAAATAGTACCACGCAACACAAACCCAAGAACAGGCACGGAACGTTTCGAGCAAGCAACCGTAAAATAAGCAAACCCGTACCCAACCAAATCCAGTAACTACCCCCCCCCCTCCTCCCACTTCCCAACCACTACGATTCCCCGCTTCTCGCCGCCTTCCCCCCACCCTCTCTCTCCCTCTCTCTCTCTCTCTCCCTCTTCCTCGCACTCTCTCCGTGTATTATTTTGTTGTATTATTTCTTGAATTTCTTCACAGAATGACCAAAGTCTCTTCCAACTCTTTGTAGCAACCGCTTTGAGGTGGCCGTACGGACTAGACGGCATTTTGACTTTTACAAGAAAAAAATCAAAATAAATAAATAAAGGAAAAGCGCATCGAGATATTCGAAGAAGAGAAATTGATGGCTTTCTATAGGCGCGTGGTCCAGTCGGGGGCTAATTCCGGGACTTGCTTCACCAAATTTCTAGCAATTAGAGCGTCTTCGAGCTCCTTCGCCGCCAGATTCGAGTTCAGGAAAATCTCGCAGCTCGTCAAACCTAATGGAAAGCGTGCCTTTCTTGTTGACACTTTGGCTCTGGTATTTCCGTATACGTTTTCTAATCCAACATTCTGTTTGATGGTTTCCGAGAAAAAATCAGGGGGATGGGCAAAATAAAATAAAGGAATCAGATTATTGGACCCTTTATTTATTTATTTATTTTTCACTTGCGGCGGTCGTGCAGGTGAGGAGTTTAGAGGCGCAGGGCGTGCCGTCGAAGCAGGCCGAAGCAATTACTTATGCTATAACCGAAGTTTTAAATGATAGCTTGGAAAATGTCGCGCATTCTTTCGTTTCAAAGGCCGAAATGCAGAAGGTAATTAATTTTAGACGTTAGACGACGAATGCCGTTGTTAAAGTTTATTTTCTATTTGGCATGTTTTTTGGTTCGCTCGCCTATTGTTCGATGTTTGTTCGGTGAGGTGGTGAACGCTGTTTTGGGAATTTGCCCATCGAGATTTTGACCTTTTTTTTTTTGCCTGTGTTCGGATTTTTTGTAGAGTGAAATGATTCAAGAATCTAATCTGTCCAAGTTTAAGTCTGAAGTACAGAGTTCTCAGGTACCTTTCGGTTCTTTTGTTTCGTTTCTTGAAATGCTTTTGCTGCTAATTGAAATAATGGCAAGCAGCAGCAAGCGAGTACCCAAAACCTGAAGCGTGATGCCATTGCATCATAGCATGGCATTGATTCCTGCCAATTTGACTTTTCTTTTGTTGGGTCATATGTGGAATAAAGGCTTCTATTTATGATATACTACTACTTTCTTTCTGATTCTGGCATGGCTTTGGATATTGTTAATCATGTGAAGAAGTCTTTGGATGAAATTTGGAGATGAATAGTTGTGTGACTTGTGTTGGGTATGGTTGTATGTGAAGCCATTGTCCATTGCTGTGAAGAGTCAAAGCATGTTGGTGTTTTCTAGCGGCTATTTTGGAGATTTTTTAAAGAGAAGGAGTTGGTTCTTTAGATTGTTGAGAAGTAAGGATAACAATTGGTTATAATAGAATGGCCTTTTTCAGACTCTTAGAACCATAAAAGCTGTGTGTTAGTAATTCATGTAGCTACAGAAAGTTTTGTGAGGTGTGATGTATTATAAAGATTCAATTGGTTCAGCATTACTTTGCTTGAAGCCTTAAACCAATTTTACCGAGAATAAGTGCCTTTTGGAAACCTTGAGTCAGGCTTTATAGACTGCAGCTCCTTTTCTTGAGTAAGACTCAATTATTGCTAGTATTAGTTGTATTTGCCGTATGTAACCATTTGCGTTCCTGTGCTGCTGCTGGCTAGTTATGGTTGTGTAAATATTTTCCAATATGTGAGGTGAAATTGTCTGTTTAGCTGGCTGCTTTGATGATCCCAAGATTTGGAAATTATATAAAGTTTCACTATTGTAATTTGCACCTAATATTTGAAATTGATCTTTTCTGAATAATTCTGATACTAGAGAACTGTTTGTTTTTACCGATGCTCCATGTGTATTTTTATCTGTTTGGGGTTTTTTCTCTGCTTGGTAGTCTTTTCAATCTGTATAATGCAGGAGCATCACTTTTCTATGTTGCAACGTGAGACTGAAAAACTGCGAGGTGACATAGAAAAAATGCGTAGTGAGCTGAGGTATGTTTTCGCCCTTGCTTTCAGTCATCTGCAAGCAGTTCTGTATTTTCTCTGATGCTCAGAGTGTGAGATGTTACCCCTCCGAGACAGGTATGAAATCGACAAGGTCACTGCTGGACAGCGTTTGGATTTGAATCTTGAGAGAGGGTAAGTTAAATTGATTTAGTGCCTCGTCACATATTCATCTGACTAAGGTAGTGCTTTTGCTTTTGGCTTAAAAGCAGCATTTGCATTGAATCTGCCAATTAGTAGCCAATAAGTTTTGAATTATATGCCTATTTGAATCTATTTTGCTTTCTTTTCCTCTGCAAATATCTGTAAATGATTTTCAACTGCACTAATAACAAATGGAGTTGTTTGGATAAATTCTTGGTTACATGATAGGAATTAGCTGGTTGCTTGTTTGCCTTGTAACACTTTGTTTAGATCTAAATGTTTGTGCCCTTAGAAACATCTGGAAGAGGGAGAGGGTTGGGATTGGCAGGGAAGAGAGGCATTCTCATTGTTTAAATGAATATCGTGTAAATGTCCTTGCATTGGATAATTGATTTGTCTTGAGGTCCAATTTTGGGAGTAGCTTAACACAGTGACCCTTGTTCTTGCTAGGCTGGCTTATGTGGTACCATAACACTATTCCATAAGTAGATTTTCCCTTTTTGGTCCTATGGAACATATAATTTTGAAGTATTTTTTTTAATTGTATATGCTGCTCCAAACTACTGCAGTACCAATGTCTGAAAAAATTTGGCTGAATGGATTTTATTATTATTATTTATTTATCTTCTGTGTGGTTATTTTTCCCATCCTAACTTCTGTTGAGCCTTTGTAATTCCCAAACCTTAGCTTTTACCCTCAACTGTTGGCAGCCGTATACGGGATGAATTGGCTAATCAGAATGCTGAAACTACCAACCTCACGAACAAGCTTGACCGGGTGAGCCTAGTGATTGCAGTTTGAACTTCTGTCAGCAGATCTCTAGTTTCTTACACTTCATGTATTTTATCTACAGGAAATTCATGCATTAAGAGCCCAATTAGAAGCAGCAAAATATGATGTGATAAAATATTGCATAGGTACCCTTGTCTCTATATCTGCAGTTGGGCTTGCTGTTATTCGTATCGTGATGTGAAAACTGGTTTGCTTTGGAAGCTAGGAGAAATTCTACAGCAATCCTAGATTTCTTTTTTTTTTTTTTTTTTATTAAAACTATTAACCCAATTAACATCAGAAATAGCGTGGCATTGTTTGATAGCCATTGATTGTACTAAAAAGAAGCAAATATTGTTGGTTAGAACATTTATCGATGTTCCCACGGAGGATTAAGACCATTTTATCTTGTGCAATGCTAAAACCCACTGACTCTCAATAATATACCCCCTCTGACCTCAAACCTGTACGTAAATGTTCTGGCACGAGAGCTTTTAGTTTGTGCATGTGGCATTTACGTCAGGGACTCGTAGCCTTCTGAGGCTACTGCCGTCTCTCTCTAAATGATGTCAAATTGGCATTCCATAAAAAATGTATGCAATTTCTTCAGAGAGCACTAAGCAGTAAATATTAAGGGAAGCCAATGCTCTAGCACACACATTTGCTGGTGCCCTTTCCTAGTAATATTTTTGGTGATAAATGCGCTTATGGCGTACGACCTTCGCCAGTTTTAAGATGGAATTGTGCGCTTTGATTTGCACGGAGTCGGAATGCTGCCGTGCAATTAGGGTGTAGTAGAGGTGACGGGGGGTGGGGGGGGGGATAGATATTTTAGCTCAAATCACTGGAAATGACAGAAAGAGGAGTATGATCCATCCGCATCGAAGAGGGCCAGAGTCCACTTTGCAATTGCAGGGATTGTTCGTGCTTCGGCGATATCGATAAGATCTGAATGTCTTTTCCTGTGTGGTTCATAATTGACAATGGGCATTTATGCGTTTGTCTCTTGACTTAACTCTCAGACGAGACACGCACTTATTGAGCACTACTCGTTGAAAAAACTTGCCATCACCGCTGGGGTTGGCCTAGCCCTGCCAAACTTCATAAAATAAGTTTCAAATCAGCACCACCAAAAAAATTTCAGATAACCGAGTTTTCCTAGAATCGTCTCTGAAGACCGAAAACAGCGACTCCTGCAACAGAGAGGCATTCAGCCATAGATCGGTCCTCTTTTGACAAAAAAATAAATAAATAAATAATTATCTTCTAGGCACAGCTCCGCGAATTATTCAACGCTTGCGGCCCTCACTTGCTTCATAAAATACGCCTAAAAAATTTTGAACTTGATAGCTTACTATTAAGCCGACAATAGAAAATTGAACTCGAAAATGAATATCAATTCGAGCGCCTGCATTTCCCCCTTCTAAATTAGACTTACAAAATAAATAGTAAAAATTAAATCCGAAAGGCCTATGAAAGAGGTAATAAGAGGGAGAAAAAGAATAACTAGACCTAGACCTACCCACAATACGAATGTTGGCACCCTGATAGTATATTCTACTACCTGCAAACTAATGGTACAACTGAACCGGGTACAACTCCGGTTCATATAACCTACTGTCCTTATTCCTTGAAAAACTTGGGAACTATATGGTTCAACTGGATTCCACTTCAGCCACCTCCTTTCTTTTCCTTATTTCTAAAACTCTTCGGTGGCTATTCGAATTAATATCAACGGAAAAGGTAGGACTGCATGCCGGTCTATACTCTGGAAAAAGCCGACCGGATTTATATCTAACCCCGCAAGCATTACACAGCGTTTTGGAGCCAAGCGGACCGGCTCTCCACTGTGGAGTCTTTTGGACCTGGCAGTGACTGCAGCAACGACGCTGAAATTGAGCCGAATCCAACATGTCACCCGCTTGACCGCTGGTCCTTTCTTTGGTTTCTTCATCACTGGCTCGTCCGAACCATTTGACAAGTCAATTGTTTGGTCCGTGTCGGTCAGAACAGGACAAGAAAGTGTTGAAGAAGACGAAGACGTCGACGACTCCGTCAGTGGTGACCCATCTGACCCTCTCCGGCAGGCAGGCCTCGTACGCCTGGTTCTTGCCTTGGCCGGAACCCAAGAAGGGAAAAGACAAGAAGTGTTTGTTAAACCCTTCGGGAGTTGCGATTCAAGCCCGGTCTTCGAGAAGTTTTCTGGTTCCTTCTCTTGACCGACAGGGTACAGGAGAGGAATTTCTGATAAAGAATCATCGGCAAACTGGGATAGCCATTCAAGTTCCACCAAGTCATCGACCTGTAGAAACAGAACGTGGGCTTGTTCATGCTTAGCACTTGTAGGAAAATAAGTGCATGCAAAAAACCAACACAGAAAAACAGAGAGATAGAGAGGAAATTTTGGGACTGGTTTTTAATTTCATACAGAGAAAAAAAAACAAACAAAAAAAAACTAACGGGCACAGCTAGTTCACTGGCAAAGAGAGAATCGGAGAAGCCGCTAGAGTTTGAATTATTATCATCATCCGCTCGGTCTTGACTCTCTTGAGAGGAAACATAGTCAGAAAAGGAGTCTTTTTCTTCTTGTTCTTCATGCTCCTTTTCTTCTTCTTCTTCTTCTTTGTCTATTTCTTGGAAAAGGCAGTCTTTACAATCAACCTCGGAGAAATCTAAGAAACAGTCAACAGAGAACTCGTCTGTCGAAACAACACTGCTAGTTGTACTCGGGAATGGCAAATCAGCAAAAAGGGCTTCATGGGTCATGTTCAACTGCAGTTCGCAGCGTAGACTTGGTCTCAAGGCTATGGCTTCCACGCCGTACTCCATTTGTTCTATACTGAAATTCAAGCCACCAAAGGTTTCAACAGATGTATATTTATTTATATATAACAATACAGCAGCATCCAAAATCAAGTTACTAGAGGCAAAAACGCGGGTTTAGTCCGTTTACGTGACTCTGTTTTTCCTTTTCTGCAAGAATTACCTGATAAAGAGGTGGAGAGACGAGAAGAGAGAAGCGAGGAATTAGAGGGGTGAGGAGGCACTGAAATTAAGGCTGGTTCGTGGGCCGAGCTAGTGCGGAGTTAATGGTTTTATCTTTATCTTTCATCTTTCTTTTTCTTCTATCCGCCTCTCTTTATTAGCTGCTCCTTTTTGAAAAGTTTCAAAACAGGCATGCATATAGGTCAGGTCAAGTATTTGCTCTTGGGTCTTTATGGTTTGGCTTGATCTTGAAGTGAATCCTCAATTCCGAAGAGAAACATGCACCGTTTGACCAAATTGACTTGGTAAGCGCCTCCAAGAAGGCTAAAACGATCGATTTATACGTGGTTGCTATCATTTTGTAAATTTTTTTTTTTAAGAAGTAGTTAATTACTATCATTATTGTGGGTCTGAATGGACTTTGTCCAGCTGCCCACCTTGTCATCCTCCTCAATTTGAGTTTGGTCAGATTCCAAGTTTGAAGGGTTCTCTGACTACAATTCAGAGTATATATATATATATATATATATATATATATAATGTATCAGTACTTGCAATGCCAATAATATGCAGTATTAAAACAGCAACACAGTAGACCAAGAATAATAAAGACTTAATCCGCAGAGCAGCTTCGCTCGTCTCAAGTGTCATGGAGGTTAAGAGGTACGCATGAAATTACACGACTAATTTTTTAGCCTATAAGAAAAATAAAAGTTGACTAAGAAATTTGGCAAGCACGTCAACTGTTTATTAATTTAATTTTTTTTAGAAAATCCTTTTTTTTTTGAGAAATAATTCACAAAACTGTTTGTGAGTCAGAAAAAAAAGATTTGTGGGGGGGGGGGGGGGTTGGGAAATAGCGGGGTTGAAATTGGAAGAAAGAAAATGAAAAAGGCCAAATAATAATGAACTACCCTGGAAAGTGGAAACGCCGTGCAATCATTTTCTTGTCTTGCACAAGTCACCCTCCGGATGCAGAATATTTACCAAATTGGTACTCCAATTCCTTTGCCGCGTTGACTGGGCTTCTTTCGGTTCAACAACGCTTACGGAACACGGAGGCGATTGGAGCTCCTCCAATGGTGGCAAGGCCCAGTGCTCCACCACCTTGGCAATCCAAATCTAACCGCGCGTTGCATTTACATGGGCAGAAAGCTTTCTTAATTGTGGTCCCCAAATTCAAGTATAATAAGCTTTAAGAGCTCCGTGTTATATTTCCAGCCTCAAATAAAATTCTCCATAAGCTAGAGTTAATAATTCCTCGTAGATAATCATATGTATTGCATTTGAATTAAAATGCACTATATATATATATATATTTATTTATTTATTTATACTATCTAAAAATTGTATTTATTTATTTTTCCATATGCAGCCTGCATGATGGTGAGGACACACTTATTTTTCATACCATACAAGGGGTCTCTCTTTTTGTGTTCATCATTTTTAGTTTTGATCTTTGTGACATAGAAATACAGTGATAGACTGGATAATTGGCTTTAAAAAATCGAAGAAACTTTGCTACTGTTTCTATTGGTTGATTTTTTTTTTTTTTTGTTCAATTGAATTGAACAATTTAACTATAAATGAGATATAAAATTCTAACTTCAAATTTTATTTCCACCGGTTAAACATTGACAAAAGAGGGAGTAGCAGTGCATCACGGCGAGTAATGAAGCATAAACAATAAGATGGCAAGAAGATTCCAATAAATGACAATGTTTCATCGCGACAAAACACAGTCGATCGCACCAGGATCATATGTCTGCATAAAAGTCATCAATCACGGTTCTAACAACCAGAGGAATCCTAACAACGTGCAAGCCATCATCCCAAAACAGATTTCCAAATGAGTATCTTCCCTGAACCCTCAACTGGGAACAGATTGTTACCTTGAACTTGAGCTTCTTTAACGTAGAATTGAAGTACAAAACTGATGGCTCAACTCTCACATGCGTGCCAGCTGGAGATTGAAAACGAGCATAGTAGACAGAAGTAACTGGACCAACATTTGTAACCGTTCTCGATACAGTTATTTTCTGCTTCAGATCAGGAATGGTGATGGAAGGCAGATTAAGTTTTACCAGGAAGTTGTTGGTTGATTTAGAGCACGCTGTCGGAAACATGGTCATTAAGCTGATTGCAGAGTTGTTGTAGCCCATGGAACAAAGAAAACGAACATAATCTGAGAGCCCTATGTCATATACTAGGCCAGGATCCAAGGCTTTATTAGGATCGACATGACCACCTCCATAATCAAACGGGTCAGCCTGCTTATGTGGAGCTCCCTCAAAAATACTGTATTGGCCGTACTTGTCCACCGTAGAAGCTGTGCAACGTACCGAGTCAGAATTAAAACAGTTTATGGAAACGACCAGAATGGTTAAGAATTTGGTCTCACCTGTGGTGACAAGTGCAGACTTGATTGCAGCAGGGCTCCATGTTGGATGAATAGCTTTAAGGAGGGCCACTATGCCGGATATATGGGGGCAAGCCATGGACGTGCCTGATTCAATTTTGAAATTTGTTGGAGTTGCCTTGTCCCTTGCCGAACTAGAAGCAGCAGGAGACCAAGAGGCCAAGATATTTACTCCAGGAGCAGCAATGTCAGGCTGCAAGATAATCCAAACTCATCAATGATACATATGAAAATAATAATAATAATAACCAATCTTTCTAGGAAGGAAATCAGCACCTTTAATACAGCAGGAGAGAGGGAGCTCGGTCCTCGAGAGGAGAAGAATGCAACTTCAGGAGCTATCTGTTGCCCAATAGCCGTTTTGTAAAGCTAAACTTAACAACAGGATTTCTGTTTGCATACAAGGATTCATGTAAAAAAAAAAGACCACTTATACCACTGGAGTTATTTATATAAATAACTACAAGGAATGTAACTCTGGCAAATTGCCTACAGTTGGTATTTACAAGAGATTCAGACCACTAATAAGTAGATTTGTACTGATAAAGCTGGAAATTCTTTACATAAACTGACCTACTTGTCTCCATGTATGTGAGAAGAGTTGTTGCGATTGTAAAGTCCACTTGGACAGAAGGGATACCCAAGGACCAAGAAATTTCCTTCGTGGGAAAACGAGCAAATATAAGACCAACGCCCTGAACATCCAACACCGTTCTTCTAGCAACAGTACCTGACCTCTGTGTCTGTGTTTGGAAACACAGAATTACTTTTCCTTTTGCTAAAGTAGCATTCAATGTTCCTGCTTCACAGCTTCTGTTAAGCGTACCGTATCAGAATATGCCAATTTTCTATTGTATTTTTCAATTGCAATTACAAATCCTTTTGACATAATATACCTTGCCTCATCTTCATCTGCATCAGCAGCTGCAATGTCCTCTCCATACACAATAGGATAGAATTTGTCTGCATGCTTCCCTGTATACAAAGCCTGACCCTGTTTGAGAAGATTAAATTTACTACTTGGTGAAAAATGAACAGCTCTTTTAACATAAAAGCAGATAAAAACATACTATTCATGGACTACCCTTACACCCGTGTCCTTGTATCTTGTAGCGAACACTAGTACCAGCTAATTATACAAATAAAAATAGCTCATCATCACTTGTAGCTACAGAGTGAATGTTAGAAATGCAGCAAAAGAAGACTAGAACTGCCAGAGACAGCAATGCAATTAGCGAAAACCCAAGGCACATACTACAAGTTTTCATAACTATTCTACCATGTTCTCGCTATGGACTTGGTTAAACTCTCATTGCTGAAAAGAAAGTCAGACCATACCACAAGAGTTTCATTGTTTCCCAAAGTGATTGTGGTAGGAAAAGCCCGATCAATGGTGCTAGCCGCTACCGTAATAAGCCATGGAGCAGTATTGATGACTGTCTGAGGATAAGGACCAGAATTTCCCCCCGAGCATACAACAGATATTCCTTTAGCTACTGCATGGAACGAGCCAATAGCTAATGCATCATCGACATAAGCGGCCAGTGGAGGTGTTGAGCCAAGAGAAAGTGAAAGAACGTCCACACCATCATAGACCGCATCATCAAATGCAGCAAGAATATCTGCTGAGCTACAACCACCAGCAGCCCAACAAACTTTATATATAGCTAGCCAGGCAGATGGAGCACCCCCTCTTGCAAGTCCATTAGCTAATCCCATAAAACTGGCATTTCTAACTAGAGCACCAGTTGAAGTAGATGAGGTGTGAGTACCATGCCCCACAGCATCTCGGGGAGATAAAAACTCAACCCGATCACTAGTATTTAGCTTTCCAAATTCGGCTTCATAACCTTTGATATACCAACGTGCACCGATAATTTTCCTGCCCAAGACGCCATATCAGCAAGTGCCATGAGTAGATCAAGATAACCCTGAGCGAGTTCAACTAGTTCTTTTGATCAGTCTAAAATGGAGCAATTTTCTACAGACAATACAAAATCATTTAAAAGGGTAGTGAAACAAGTACAGTCTGGAGATGCGTGCAGAGCCTGAGCGACGAACCTATTGCAATGAGAGCGACTAAACTTCTCTCCTTCTTGGCATATCCCTTTCCAACGAGATCGAGATGGCGCCCATCCCATGCCTTCATCCTTAAAGCTTTTTGACTCTGGCCATATACCTATGGTACAAAAAGTGATCGAAAAGCAAAGAATAATTTCCACAAATCAACAAGAAATTCGGCATCTTCGACCAACCAGTATCCAAGACACCGACAATGGACCGAACCCCGGAATGACTCGTTGAGGGGATCCCATTCACTGAAGGAGGTTTCACTTGCAGGAAGTCCCAACTCCTAGTTGTGTGAGGACTAAGAATTCTATTCCGAATTACACGAACAACTCCAGGAAAATCTGCACTAATGTGCCATTATAGAGAAGAACGGCTGAATAACTCTCTGGAGGCATAGATTAGGCTGAAAAAAAAAATGTGGTTCACAGTTTAACAGCATCATGAAACCTGCAATAAGCTTGGCTTGGGACTTATTTAGAACAGCAGCAAATCCTGAAAATCCATGCTTGTAGCTGTACAGAATCAGCTCCTTGGCAGCTTCTTTGCTATCAAAAATCCAAACCCCAGGATGAGACTAACTAAATTGACATATGGAAGCTATTTACTTTCATGCATCACCAGCTTTTGCTTCCGCATATGGATGGAGTGCAGCTTATTGAAACATGAACAAGTTGATTTTCTTTAAAAGGGAAAGAAAATAAAATGAAAGAACAAGTGATGTCTCTGTTTTTCCCCATTATAAGAATCAAATTAAGAGGAAACTATCTGTGTGTAAAAAAAAGAAGATCAAGAAATGAAACCTTCCAACAATCTCAGACAGGAACTCGTGGTGGGACTCTTGGACCAGCTCTGGCTCTTTATAGAGCCTTTCTCCCATGTAGACTATGTAGACCTATAAAGACCAAAGAGATCAGTAACTCCCGGAAACGACATTTTTCAATCAAGAAACATACCTTAAGCTAAGGAATAAAAGGGAGCTAAGGAAAACAACATTGCTTTTAGCACTTGTGGGAGGAGAAATGGCCAGCAGCAGCAGCAGAGCAAGATTGAGAACAATAGGGCCATGATTCCACAACAAAGCCATTGCAAACGCGAAACAAAAAAAAAAAAAAAACAGTTGAAACAGTATGGCATTTAATTTTTATCTAGTGATGGGGTAAGTGAGTCGTTGTGGGTGGGATAGAGGAGGGACCACAGGTAGAATGGGCCTGAGTCGCCATTGGCGCGAACGCTAATGGAGGGCCTGTTTTTTTAGTGTAACTATGCAAAATGCAGCAGCGTTGAGGAGACGCGGGTTTTTTTTTTTTTTTAATCTTTTCGTGGAGCCTGCGCACGGGAGACCGAGGAGACGGAGGCCGTTGACTCGAATTCCCGTAAACGGCACGCGGACAAGCAAGTGACGAGCTCACTCGCCTTTTTTCTATTTCTTCTTCTGATCATATTGGGTCATGGATGCGAATAAGTCGGTATGTCGTGTAATGGGAGGATATGGACAACGCACGATTGACCCAATTGAAGCACAGGATGTCATCACTTCTAACACATACCATCGTGATTGGTACCATGGACGATACTTGCCTTTATTCTAATTGACGCCCAAGAAAATACAACCAAAAAAAAAAAAAGGAGTTCATTGCATAAACTTGCACAGGTTGATACATTTAACACAGGGATCCACAAAAGATCTCGATTGCATAGTTTTAAAAGTTATGACACTTGTAATGTGCAGTTCCGCATTTAGAACAAAATCTATTAAAAGAAAAAGAAAAGAAAAAACAAGATTGACGTTGGTGGAGCAAATAGGAAAAAGGAATAACGCAAGCACACAAAAGAAAAGAACACAGCGATACAAAGGAATTAACGAACGGTCTGACGGTGGTAATATAACGATCAACAATCCCATGATTGTCATGATGCGCTCCACTGCAGTTTGGACATGGAACCGGGGGGGCCCTTTATGCCTGATACTTCGATGGGTGCAAAGATAAAACAAAAGTAACAACATTATATACGCCGCCCAAATAATAAAAAAAAAAAAAAAACAGAGAGAGAGAGAGCTACGGCTGCATTTGATCATGAGTATTAGTTTACGAAAAACCCGAGCACTTTTATCACTCCTGGCCAAAATTTTAAAAACGAGAAATTGAGAATGATTAGATCAAATAGGAGAAAAACAAAAATAATATATATATATATAAAGAACAAAGAGAGTATACTAAGATATATAATTTTGGATGAATAACTCTATGTCTTTCTTGTTTTTGAATACTTTTTTATAGATAGTTGAAGAACTTCACCTTAATAAGAATTGTCACGATTATTTTTTAAATTTAATTCATTTTATCAAAAAAAAAATTTTAAATTGATGTTCAATGCTATATCTAATTTTTTAAAAAATATATTTGTTTATTATGTAATATTTATTTATAAATTTTTTAACTTTTTTTAATAATTCTAAATTTTTTCTCAAGAGATATGTTCAGTAACATTGTAAATTTTAATATATATATATATATACATATATATATATTACTGGGCCCCGAGGTTTTGTTTTTGCTTGGTCGTTTTTATTACTAAATTGTCGGTCTGCACAGACGGTCCCTTATTATAATCTTAGATTCCAGACACTGTCCATGCGTGAGAAAGTATTTTTTTAAAAAAAAAAACGACTATCGTATAACTGACAAATCAAAATTATATTTCAATGAAAATAAATAAATAAATTATATATATATAATTTATTACCGTACCCTCCAAAGTGACAAGCGACGCGGACGATGAAATTTTTGAAAATATTAATATAAGCATATAAAAGATTTATAAATGATTTTTTTTTTTAAATTTCGTCTATTTGAATTGAGTGCATGTTAGCTGGTGTTGTTACATTTTCAATTAAAACGGTAATAGAACCGGCAGTAGAGAGGACGCGTGTTGGCCAGCCACGAAAAATTTATACATCTTTGGACCGAAGAAGCGGCGAAGTGGAAGTCCCCAAGATTGTCTAGCTTCGACTGGACCGAGGGTTCGAACCGCTTTCCCCCCCCCCCCCCCCCCCCCCCACACCTCCCAACCCCCACCAAGTTTTCAAAATTGTCGATCGAACGTGTTGGGTGACCCGGCGGCTCCAGAAGAAGAAAGATTAAATCGAAATCAATAATCTCTTTAGTTGAATGGAAGCTATAAGAAAGCAAGCCACGAAGCTTCGAGAACAGGTCGCCAAGCAGCAACAGGTGGCTTATTTTCTCTCGCTTTCGTTTTTTTTTTTATAATTTTTTTGTTCTTTTTCCCCAATGCCTTCGATTTAAGATCCAATTTGATTTTTTTTTTAATTTTTGGATCTCGGAGCTAAATATGTATCGATCGGTTTAGTTTCTGATTTGTGGGGAAGGGGATATTGCAATTTGATTGATTTGGTTAAAATCTGTGGAGCAAACAGTGAGGATTGCAGCTGGAAAATACGATTTTGAGTTGTGGAATGTGAAAAGGATCAAAAGGGATGTTGATTTTTGTGAATATCGGATGGAATATTTGGAAAGGAATTAGTGACTATCTATTTTTAGATTCACGAATGTTTAGCGTGGAAATGGAATGTCTTTATCTACGTTTGGTTTTGATGGAAACTGGAATTGAAGCATAATTGTGGACTAATAAAGTGGGTTTCATCTTGTGGAGGGTGAAATGGTGTTTAATGTAGAGCTTAGAATCTGAGATTCCGTAAACAAAAATCAAAATTTCAACACATTTATGCTGTAAGTCAGTGATTTTCATGTCACTGGTCTCAATTATGAAGGAAATGGATTTCTTTTTGGGGGTTTTGTGCTAAAAAAAAAAAAAACTTTCTTAATTATGCTCAGTGTCTCTCCAGGCCGTTCTTAAACAGTTTGGAGCTGGTGGGTATGGAGGTTCAGATAATTTTATCACTGATGAGGCAGAACTCCAGCAGCATCAGAGACTTGAGAAGCTTTTCATATCAACACGTTCTGGCAAGGTTCTCTAGTACTTCCAAACTGCACTCATCTTGTCAATTGTTTTTTTAACCAGTCAACCTGAGTTTGATGAATCCTTTTGTGCTTTAGCATTTTCAAAGGGATATTGTTCGCGGTGTAGAGGGTTATATTGTAACCGGGTCAAAACAAGTCGAAATAGGTAAATCTGTGAATGCCGAATGTCATTCTGTTGTGTCCCATGTTGAATATTTGAATTTCAGGGATTTAGGATCATGTTTTGTTACTGCTTTGTTGTATTCAACAGGAACAAAGTTGTCGGAGGATAGCAGGAAATATGGTTCTGAAAATACTTGTACTAGTGGTAATACATTGTCAAAAGCTGCATTAAATTATGGACGTGCACGGGCTCAAATGGAGAAAGAACGTGGGAATCTCTTGAAAGCACTGGGTACACAGGTCTGATCTAAAATTTGTTCTCCTCTTCTCCTACTTGCAGAATAATTGTTCTGAGTTTTGGTCTGTAGTTTGAGAGTCTTATGGTGATAAATTTGTTCTTTGAATACATTCCTTATCGAGTTTATAT
The DNA here is from genome assembly GCA_037897445.1 of Ceriops zippeliana. Lineage (NCBI taxonomy): Eukaryota > Viridiplantae > Streptophyta > Magnoliopsida > Malpighiales > Rhizophoraceae > Ceriops > Ceriops zippeliana. Next base: position 751,881 of record JBAPLH010000011.1, read on the forward strand.
TCCAAATCTGTATCATAGAGCATATCATATGGCATCTTTCTCAGTTTGATCCTGCTTGTTCTTTGCTATTGCACCAGCCATTCTGACAAAGATCATTTTGCCATAAGCTTTATTAATACTGGGAGAATAATGTGCATAAAATAAACTAGCACAAAACTAACCCCTGCATGGCAGGATTATCCCCTTTTCTGATAGAATTTTAAAAGAGGGGACCCCACTTAAAGATGAATAAAACTCCACTAGATTAGAAATGACTTGCTGCTGTTTATGTTCTTTCTAATTAGACTTTTTTTGTTTCCGTTTCCTCTTTATAAGGCTTACTTTACTTGCACGCATTTCTATAGCTTTATTTCTAAGTTTTACTTGGCGTATTTGTTAAATCATGGGCTCTGAGTTGCAAACTTGAAAGTGTGTTTAATGTTTTGATTGTTAGGTTGCAGAGCCATTAAGAGCAATGGTAATGGGGTCTCCATTAGAAGATGCACGACATCTTGCTCAACGTTATGATAGAATGCGACAAGAAGCTGAATCCCAGGTATTCCTAAATGCGTGTCATATCACTGTGTTATTCAAATAGATGGTTCAGCGTATATGATAGTATGAATAAAAATGCATATTGACATTGATCTCTTTGTTTAATATTTCCTTTTAGCTGCATAATTTTAATGTCTTTTATTTTTGTGCATCCTAGATGGTTGTTAGTCATACTTATTTTTTTGATATGGAGTTAATTAATGTATGTCCATGATGACCATATGCACTATGAATTTTCTTCCTCAATGTTTTAGTAACACTTCTGTTGAACCTAGAAAGGCTATTGAAGTGTCTAAGCGCCAAGCAAAAGTCAGAGAAATGGCAGGCAATCATGAACTTGCCATGAAATTGGAGGCTGCAGAAATGAAACTGCAAGATTTGAAGTCAAACACGGCAGTATTGGGGAAGGAAGCTGCAGCAGCAATGGCTGCAGTCGAAGCTCAACAGCAGAGGTTGACTCTTCAGCGACTTATTGTGATGGTATTGTGAAGTATCCGCTACTTCTACCATGAGTCCTATCTAGTCATGAATTATATGTTAAGAGATGATTAAACTGAAGCTTTGCCCCACTGGTTTTCCAATGCTAATTTGAAGGTTGAAGCAGAGCGCACTTATCATCAGAGAGTCCTTCAGATACTTGATCAGCTTGAAGGAGAGGTATGCAAACATGTCATTATGCCCATACATTAAGGAGTTCGGCTACAACTAAGCGGTTTTTCTTTTCAATTATGGTTATGATCCATGCTATGCTTTCGTGCTGTTAATAGATGATAGCAGAGCGGCAACGCATTGAAGCACCACCTACCCCAAGTGTGGACAACACAATGCCTCCACCTCCATCATATGAAGAACTGAATGGTGTATATGCTTCTCAAATGCGTAATGGGTCAACAGACAGCATGGGTTACTTTTTAGGAGAGGTTAGCAACTAAATTTATCTCGTTACTGTCATGATTGTAGCTTTATGAATCATGGCATTTTACTTTATTGCTGTTTGATTTTGTTCATTTTTGACATTCTGCTGCAGGTGATGCATCCATACCACGCTGAATCGGATGTGGAGCTGACATTGTCAGTCGGTGACTACGTTGTTGTCCGAAAGGTCCGCAGCCCTAAGAAATGTCACTTGGATTTTCTCTGATGTCCATGTGTTCTGTTATTTCCTCTGAACTTCAATGCAAGGGTTTAATATTTTCACTGGATTCTCAAACAGGTGACAAACAATGGATGGGCCGAAGGAGAATGCAAAGGGAAAGCAGGGTGGTTCCCGTTTGGGTACATTGAAAGACGGGAACGTGTTTTAGCGAGCAAAATTGCCGAAGTATTCTAGGGGGTTGTCTTTTGGATTTTCTTCAGAGCCGATGGATGACGCAGTATGTTGTGCGTAAATATGCTCGATTGGACTCGGATGGCGGAGCATGTTTGGGCACAAGTACAAGGCCGTATCCTTCCTGGTTGTGATGTGGATACTTCCTCTCATTTCTCCCGGGATTGTTAGTGAATGCGAATGCCTCTTCGTGTATTAATTCGTTAATTTTTTGTGCAAGCGTGCGAATTGAAGATTCTGTTCTACAATGTTGATATCATGATGAATGATGGTGGGCGATACGACTCTTTGCGCTTCCCTATGTTTTGCTTTTCCCGACACACGTGCACTCGCCCATAATCACTCGCTCTTCTGTTTCACTGTTTCACGTGCATTGTAGATAGGTAGCAATGCTTTTCTGATAACGATAATTTTTATTTTTGTGGGGTGGGTGGGGGTGGAGGTTTAAGATCGTCGTTTCTATTTCATCGCATTAAAGAGTCAAAATTACAGAAAAAGGGATTTCTCTCGTGTAACCGCACATAAAAGCACATCCATAGTGACGGTGAAAAATTACGAAAGGGATATGGCAAAGAAAATTCTTTGATGGGCACTCAAATCATGTTCCCTTTTTTAATTTTTTTAATAAATTTGCTGTTTTTTTGGGTTTAACTTGAGTGTATGCGCCCACATTGTTTTGGGTGGTACCATGTGATTATGCAGGTAACTTAGGCTGGCTTTTGGGCTTCTTTTTTTTTTTTTTTCAGAATAAAAGTAAACAAAATGACCAAGTTGGACCTAATTTCATTAGTATAACAGCGATACCTTAATAATGGATAGTGTCTGACATTTTTATATTAGATTAGGTAACAGAGGATCTGAATGTTTAGCCGTTACAATACAGCACAAAAACATTATAGGACATCAAACATCCACCGAATATGTTGCCCTGCCAGCCGGCCATGTGCGGAAGAGGTCCATGACGGCGATCATCCTGCACAAATTCAATACGGTTTCCCGTATGAATGTCCCACAAGAACCACTGATTTCCATTTGATTGCTTACTCTAGTTATTCGGTCGGCTTGTAGAAAGATGCGTGAAAACTATGGCCAGTATAAGGAAACCGAGGATGACCTGCATTAAGGTTACTAAAGAAATCAGCCCATGTTCATTAATCAAGCAATACGGGTTAAAAAAGAATGCCAAGGAAACAAAATTGAAACATGAGGTTCCTAATTTAGCAGGTACCCACCAGAGCAGAGTTATATCTGGGCTCACTCTCAAGAATGCGGTACTTGCTGGTAAAACAGAAATTCACGAGGATCAGCCAAACAAATTAAAGACCAAAACAACAGCTATTGATTCATCAAAACATGGGATAATTTGCTACACCTTTTGGATAGGTAACCAGATTCCCTGCAAGTTTTCTGTATTGCTTCCAGCCTACTCAATGTCTTTGTTGCATTGGGATCGCTCTTGTCAACCTGGCAGCCAATAGCCAATTTCCAATGAGAGGAACAAAAGGGCACAAAATAAATTGGTGCAAAACGTAGCACCTCAACCAAATATTACCAAAGTACTCAATTTGGCAACACAAATTGAAAGAATAGTAACTTCCCCTGTGCAAATTAGAAAGCGTATGTTTATTTATCTTGATTAAGACTAATGGAGGCACCATACCTTGGCCTTCAGCATGCAGGAGAAGTCAAAGAAAGCACCATAGACATCAGCCATTGTTTTTGTTCGGTCAATAACTTTAGCAGTAAGACCTAGGAATCAGATGACAGAGAATAAAACACATTCAACAAGGAATCAACATATTCCACCCCCTTGTCTTCTGCATAAGCATAACCAGTTGGTTGCTATTTACTTAAACCCATGGACTGTGTTATTCATGTCAAAGATAAAGGTATTTTGCAGTCAGTTACAAGATGATACCATCTATGCTATCTCCATCAGTGGTGAAACGCTGTGATAGCATCATTAATCAGAATACAATCTTTAAAGTATGTTTAGATTATAATTTACTCAGCAAAGAGCAGTCCTTGTAGTAATCTTACCACGCCTCATCTTAACCATGCCTCTGAAGACTTCAATATTGTTATAGCACAATGCTAAAGTTCCAATTGCCATGATCTAGCAAGGAACATGGAGACAAGTCAACTGCTATGAACTCCGAAAATAACTACTCCATCAGAGTGAAAAGTTCCCCTTCAAAATTATCATATCACATTTCAAAATTTCAATGTGTAGCAAACAGATGAAAACAACATGTTCTAAACCAGAAATCTTTCTCAATATTCCTGCATGGCCAGTTTCAACAACACGTGCAAATACCTTCAACATCAATGAATACATTTCTGTCCCATAAATCTCCTCCAAAGACTAACAAAACTGGAGAGTACCAAGAACAAAAAAGCAGCAAACTTGTACAGAATTCATTGAGGGATTTCAGGAAGTCTGATGTCAAGTTTGTGTTTCAGCTTTAGCAGGCCCAAACTCAGAAAGATAGAGCAAAATATGCAGGCCAACTAAACCAGAAGCACAAAACTATTAAAATCTTCTACCTTCTCCTTAACGCAACATATAGAAAAATGTGACATTCCCATAGGAGATCAGGAACATAAAGAAAAATTGTAGAAGACCAGTTCGAGTAAAATTCCAACCTGAGGAATGGCACAAAATCGGAATGTGGCAGGATCTCGTAATGCAGACATGTATTTCAAGCAATCATCCACATGGATCAAAGAATTAGTAACCATATCATTCAAACACTGCACTGCCTTGACTGAGTTTTCTTCATATTTTAAGTCCTATGGGGCAAACCATGAAAGATGAAAAAGCTCAATCAGATTTAACATTTTATTCTGAAGCTCATACTTAAATCACATAGTTATGTGGCCAAAATGACAACCAAGTAGTCATATATTACTATAAATAAGAACAAGAAATGGAAGAAAACAAACCTCAAGTTTGTTAACATATTTACTCCAGATCTCACGAGGCCAAAACATGCGACACTTGGGTATCTCATTAATATCTTCCAGATAATCTCGAATAATATTTGTTTTCTGTATTTTGTCAAATCCAGAATACAAGGTGTCAGAACACTGTTTAAACCAAAAGGACCATGTAAAACACATTGATAGCTCTATGCATCATAGCAATACCTGAAGAAACAGACCCATGGAATTGGAGAGGTCATCTGGTGCCAAATCTTCCAACTGCGATGCATGGAAAAGTTTGGATAAGCCAAGTCCAACAAGCCCTGCTACGTAGTGGCAATATTCATCATAGTCATCAATTGTTTCAACCTGCAAGATGAGAAGTTTAATGGCACATGTAAGACCACACCAACCCTATCTGAAAAATATAGAATCAATGTCATAATTCAAGCTCAATGCCTATCATTTGGAATGGTCCCATCAGCCTTAATTAGGGCATAACCATACACCTGATTCTGCATGCAAACATTTGAGCTCACTACAGGAGTGCACAAGTGCATGCATGTACTGTAGCATTGGTCCTCAATGAAAGTATCTAATTTTCTTCCTAGCTACTGCTACACAATTATGCCATAATCACTAACCTCCTTGCTTATAAACTTTGCCATTCCAGCACCCATTCTCCTGGTGATTTCCTCAATTGCTTCCTGATGCCTGCAGAAATAAAATGGCATATTAACTAAGTCATTTCGCTTAGCCATTTTAGTTCAAACCAATAGCATATATTGTTATTTCTGAGCTGTTTTTAAGCAAGAAGTAGCGTATACAGAAATGGGAATAGAGAAAACAGGAAGTGACATACCCTTTTCCAAGCTCGGTGAAAGCAGTTGAAACGTGGTGGAATTGGTCCATGAGAACCTTATAATCCTTAGTACCACCTTATACAAAAATAAGAAACCAAATGTGAGAACAAAATAAGTACCATACTGTTTTATCATTGCATGTTAGGAATATAATTCATGAAATCAAGACTCACAAGAAAAGTGCCAGTCACAGTCATATATGTGATGGTGAAAAGCTATTAGAATAGGCACTTTGACATCTGTGGCTATGCTTGTGTCATCCTCTGCAAAGAGATGTTAGAAGCAGTCAAATAGGAGACGAAACAAAGTTGCTCCGGTATTATATGTTTAAGGTGCAATTGCACAATTCTAGTCATCAATATTTTCATAACCAACAGAGAATTTCTAAACTTCACAAATGGAAAGAGAGCAAAATGAAAGGCCCCTGACTTCTATCTCTAGCCCCAGCATCAACCAGAACAACACCAAATAATCAAGACTTTATAAGAAATTCACATTACAATCTCCAGGTTAAAGATAGAGAGGACAAACCAACTGTGTCAAGGGCTCGGAGCACCAAGTAGAAGACGCATACCTGGAAAAAAAAAATTAATAACAGCTTGAAATTAGAAACTGTCCTCAAATCAGGATAGCCACAACATATATTCCCATTGAAAACTGGCTCATAAACAAGATCTGAGCAACACATCTGCTGTGTGAATCATGAGCAACATAGCATACAGATGAACAGCGCCCTCTGTATAGATTAACATAACTATTAAAATATAATACATAATCTATATCCTGATCCTCACCTAATAGTTTAAACATTCAGGTGGAATGATTTCTTAACATGATATGATATCATAAGTTTTATTACTAAGTGGTCTCGTATTCGAATGATGCTCCCTCGTATTTGATTATAAATTTTCAAATAATCATCTTGTTTATTCATCTAACCTTTTTTTTTTTTTTCTCAAAAGAATAGACAAAGAAACAAACCCAAAGAAAGAATGAATTGAAAAACATACGAAATAAGCAAGGCCTAAAAAAAAGAATCCAATAAACTCTCGTAACAATTAACAAATCAGCAAGAAAAAGACGTTTGGAAGAATGTTTCGAGACGTTAAAACAAAGAAAGAAATATACAGCATCACGGAGCTGGGGGCCTAGCTGTTGAATGACGAGAGCAAAGCTACGAGACACCTTGTGGAGCATGGTGTAACAGAAGCACCAATGAGGCTGCCGCGGGATCTGCTTCTCCGCTTGTTTCATCGCCATTTTCAGCTTCAACAGCGGGTAGAAATCATCTGGGCGTTTCAGGATTGCTCCCAAACTCCCCATTTCTTTTTCTTTTCCCCTTTTCTTTCTTCCAGATCAAGTCACTTCAGAGAAGGAAACCAGATCAGAACCAACCCAGAGTAAGAAGCACAGAAAAGAGAGGCTTTGCTTATACGAAGGAGAGAAAGAAATATGAATTTACTAGGAAAGGATTCTCTCTCTTGAAGATGCCTGTACTAAAATTACGTTTTTTTAATATTAAAAAGTTATTTGTTTTCTTTAAAAAATTGTATTTTTTTTGTGAATTATATTTTATTTAAATTTAATCACTTCTCAACCCCAAAGACTGCGCCTTTTTTTGGGGGGGAGAGGTTGGAGGAACATGGGTCTAGGGGGTCTAGGTGTGAATATTTCTTTTATTTATTTATTTATTTTGCTTATTATCTTTTTGAGCCTGTGTTTTTTTTCTTAATTTTTTAAACTATTAATAAAACAATAATAAAAAATTGAGTTATTGAGTTGGAAATCATATATGAATTTCCTTACCCTCGTTTCAACTGTTCCTGTTTTATTCCAAACCAACGTACTAGATTTGGGGTTTGTGTGGTAGTAGGAAATTTTTAATTTTAAAATTTGATTTTGTGTTTTTTTTTTTCGAATTTCTTAGAACAACGCCTTCTTTTACTTTGACCGATTGATGGCGTGAGATGCGAGTGAGTGGAAAGTGTGTGGGAAGTGTTGGCCTCACCGTTTTTTATGTTGGAGACTTGACAGAGAATGAGGGGGCTGTTTTGACAGTTGTGTGGGAGTCCCGTGTTAATAAATTCATCACCCACAAACCAATGGTCCAACGCGACTTGTTTGTTGGCAGGAGTTTGGTGGAAACTTAATTAGTCGCCATTAAGTTAATAATAATGCCAAGCAACTACAACTAAATATCTCTCTGTTCCTGAAAACCATCTTAGCCCTGTCGTAAAATTTGCATTAGATCTCAATTTAACGAGAAAATAATTTCGAAAGGGGTCCAGACACTTCTATATTCTATCTGAAAATTACAATTCTGTTTGTGAGCGATTTTGGGTATACAATAGATATACCCCACCACCACCCCCATAACCAATTTGATAACATCCTCCATAATTTTAAATTTTCATAATTTTTCGTGTATTGATCAGTGACTCAACACATAGTCCAAACATAGTGCATACGTTCAATGAAATGGACGCGTGATTTGTCTTTCTAGGCAACTTGGCAAGTGCAACAATCCACCAACTTGTGAACCAAAATAATTGACACTGGCTATCGAGATACCGTGGACCCTAGCTCCATTTACACTTCAATGAAGCTGAAATTGGCTCGTTCACAGAATATACACCCATCAGCCACCGCGAAACTTGTTGCGTTATTTTCTCACCACGCAGACATTCGCGGGTTGTCTTGCCCACTTATAAAGATTTTTGTTAGAATTTTTAAAAATTTTTCTTTTTAAAATTCTTATTGTATAGACCAAGATCCTATTTTTTTCTCAACAATGTGAGAGTTTAATAGTATATACCCGTATCATTCTCTCACACTGAATTTATTGAATACCTCTTTGATGTTTTTAGACACGCACCAAGATGAGTTCTCAACATCTTGCGCTAAATTGAAAATCCCACAGACAGAAATAAGTTCTGATACTACTTGTCACATAGTCATTATCTCTCACCAAAAGTAATTTATTAAAGTATGCAATGCCCATGTTTATTTAACCTAAAATTTTTTTTTTGACAATATAAAAATTAAATAATGTGCACCCATGATATTAGATCATACTTTAAATAATAATGATCACTCATGTTAATTAATTTAATAATTTTTTTACTAGATAGACATGGGCGAATTGTCTTGTCCACTTCTAAAGACTCAACAAAATAATAAAAGGGTAAAGCAAAAGTAAACTATAAAACCAAATTCATACCTTTTTTTTTTTGAACTTCTTTTTGGGTCAGAATTAAAAACTACCGCTCAAGCACGATGGATACGAGGCCAGCAAACGCCAACCTGATTCTAATCTAAGAGAGGGCGGATGTTCCAGGGAGCTTGGGACACACAATAAAGTGGGCGATTGCCTTCCCAAAAGACATGCGTGATGCGAAGAAACTACCCTCGAGTAGGGAAATTGCGACAGCGGTTAACAAGATTGGCGTTCTGACAGAGTGCGCCTCCGGGTGAGCTTTGAGTCGACCTCCAACCACAACTGATCCGCCTAAAATTGCCACGACATCTCCAGGCCTCTGTAGATAGCCCGGCCACAACTTCGTAACGAAGGCGGAACAAGTGCCTAACTCGGCAGCAAACTCGCCTAGCCGAATACCTCCTTGATCCCGCAAAAGGCCGTCAGCAACTGCTAAACCAGTATTGCCGACAGAAGCCTCGTCCGTATTTTACTTGATACAGCCATAATCAGGTGGCTGCCAGTCCACACCAATTTAATATCATTGAAGACAACCTGCATTTGTAAATGGGGAAAGAAGGGGAAAGGAGCTTGATTGCTGCTTGCCAAGTTCCTCAGGACAGGAGTATTTTGGAACGCTCGGCCACTGCGTGATAGTGGCCAAGTTATAAGATAGGCCCCCACTCTGGCAGACCCAACTTCATATCTTCATTATTTATGCGTTGCTCAACTTGGACCTGTTAGTCCAACTCAATCGAGCAAATGAAAGCTTAGCAGTTTCAGATATTGGGCCTTCAGGTCCATTACGCCCATCAAGCAGATGCTAATTACATTCCTTATCTAATCACCCTCAATCATGCGAGTTCTTGACATACTCAAAACCACGTTAGCCCACCTCCAGGCTCTTATCTATTTCAGCCTGTGTAAATAAGATGGTAATGTTTCTCAAAACAAACTTAAAAAGAAAAAGTCGGATAGAAAATAGATGGAAGAAAAATGAGAGAAGGGAAAATTAAACAGAAGAAAATTTTCATCTTCTCTATATTTGAAAAAGAATAATGGAAAAAAAATTTAAAATCTTGAGAAAGAGTGAAAGCTGAGCAAAAATAAAAAAAATATCTATAGTGTTGCCCAAAAACCTGCCGAGTTATCCATTGGGTACTGCTTCTCACAATCCACACCGTTCCAAATGGTGTATCAGGTTTTCAGGTGGGTGCCCCATTATCTGTAAAGAGAAAAAAAGATCATCTTTCGCAACTCCACCCCCCCCCCCAACCTAAAAAGAGGGTCTAACTTTATTCAGTCTTAGTTACTTTTTCCCCTTCTTTCTTGACAGTGAAAAACACCATAACCCAATCAATCTAATCTACCAAATATTAAATATACAATCAAATATGACATAAAATAGAATAAAGAACTGTAAAATAACTGGATTGCAGTCCTTCTCACACACACACACATACTCTTTTAGAATCATTTGCTACGTTGTCTCAAAGGACAGTGGAAGTATGGATGTCCTGGTCAATAGGTTATTTTGAAGGTAATGCAAGCAATCTCTACATTTTGGAGGGGCTTACCTCTTACCTTGTCAAGCTTTTCTCACTCCTAGCTTTCACGATCAGTAGAAATAACTCATCAACAAGCTCTAAGCAGTCCTTTGTTGGAGTTTCCACTTTCACATCGCATGAAAGATACCTGCAAAAATGTTTAGACTAATTAACATACCGAAATGGAAAAGGTAACATGAACCATTAGGTTATTCATATTCGTATATGAATAAAACACCCCAAACAGTTAGCAAATTCAATTAACAGCCACTTCCATGGCCCGAGAAGTCTCAAGTTTTGTGCATGAAAATGCTGCGCATGCATCACAGCCTCAAGTAGTAAATTGTAGGCTAAAGGAAGTTTCCACAACAGGCCACTCTGTATGATAGCAATGATTAAAAATATCATAACATGGATTTAGATGTCCATATAAATGGATATAATTCACACACTCCATATCAGAAATACAAGCAAGCCAACCCAACTACTACTTACAATGCAAATACAGTTGTTATACTATGACTTGAAAAGCAAATCGTAAAGAAAAAGATAAATTAATAAGGACAATATGCAACTAAAAACCATCTTCAAGCTACAGCTATAAATAATTTGTTTCTTAACACAGCTTTTCCTGAATTCAATATCTAAGCAGTGAAAGGAAAGAAATTAGATGCCCAAATAGATATCAGTTCTGTTCAGCTAATTGTAGTTGGAAGAAATAAAACCTTTTATGTCGTTTGTTTCATAACATGTTGTGGTGCTTCCTAAAAAGAGCTGTATCTTCCCAACACATTCTTCACCCTCTTGATGAAAGGGCCACCGAGGAACTTGTCACTCTGCATGACTAGGTTGATCGCATCGGACAACAAAGTGTTTGACATGCAATTACCAAGAATCTAAAAATACAATGGCAAAGAGGGATGCACGGACATGCATGTAATGAATTTACTTGGAACAAACCAACTGTTGTAATAAGCTGAATCATCCACCAAGCATCTCTGTCAATAAGGTATCTTTTCTTGCTCTTCTTTAGTCACTGGCCGCATGGGTCTGAAAAAAGACAACTCCAGAAGATTATAGCTTAAAATTCTATACTGCCAACAGAAAAATGGCTAGCAGAAACACATTGAACTGCCAAATCACCGTAATGATTGTGATACCTTCAGATGAATTCAGTGTTTTGCATAGATACTGATGTTCAATCTACAAAGTCTACCATGATTTCATCAGAACACTTCAAGTCTCTTGACTTGTCAACTCTTTCCCTGCTAGGCTCCATTTCAGTTTCAATCAAAAAGTTCTTTCCTTACCTTCCAATATCAATAAATGATCAACAAAAAAGAAGGAACAGATCAATAATCCAATAAAAGCCACATATCCAAAAAGAAAAGTACTGCCTCCAACATGAAGTAACCTATAATGACCACCAACAGCAGTCGCCAGATGGATAAAAACTCAGGGCACAAAACGCACAATTCAGAAGATTAAAAAAGAGAAAGAAAAAAGAAAAAGAAGGGCCTAAAAACAAAAAAACTCAGAACCGAACATGAATTATGAAGCCGAAATTGCTCTCGAGCCGAGCAGATGGCGCCTGGGGTAGAGCTATTCTACGATAATCTTGGTCTTCCCAATTCAACATCCGTAGTGAATCTCCTAAAATTGCCTGGCAGCTCAATTTTCAAATCTTTCTTCATGAATCCTTTATTCAACTTCGTTTTAAGCCTATTTCCAAACATCTCATATTCTTAACTGTAGCACTGCTTTGCTGGCTTTTTGAAGGAATCAACGTAATTGAGACCCAAATGGTCTTCCTCCACCTCCAGCCCAAGCCTCATCTCTACCTCCTCCTCCTCCTCCGAGTAGTTTCCACCCACATAAGCCGAAAAAGAGGTCACTCTCGTCAAAATCGTCATCTCTCGCCGCCGGAGACAAAAAGATAAAAGCGTTAACGACCAAGAATGAAATTTCAGTAAAGACAACAAATGGGAATAGCTAAAAGTATTGGAATCACACCGAAGTAAAGATTTAGGAAGTAGGCTTGTGAGGGATTGGGGGAATGATTCATGGGGCGACAGTTTCTCTCTTAGTGGAGAAAAGGGTGAATACATGTCAAGGCAAAACGAAGAACCTTAATTTAAAACATACCCAAAAAAAACCAAAAAATAAAGTCTAGAACTAGGAAAGAGAGAGATACACAGACTGAGAACGGAGGGAGATAGAAGGAGACAGTTGTCACGGCCGTACACAAATATTGCTAAACTAGGTCCGACGTAATAATTCGCACGATCTTGCGAGAAAAAAAATTAAATAAGTCTTAAAAAGTTTGAAAAAATTAACTTTAATATAAAAGAAACTTAAGCGATAAGGAAACTGAAAATATAAAAGAGAGCTTTGACACAGTGCTCTTGAACGAAGGAAGGAGGGCGGAAAAGAGAGAGGGAGAGCGAGCAGAGGGGGGGAGCGTTCAAGATGTGACGAATTCACGGGTTGGAAAGGAGATTGGAAATTCTTAGGTACGGTACTTTTGGTAAGAAGATAGTAGTCGCGTGACACAGGTAATGTAAAGTGACATTAAGTCCGTTCGATACCTCCTCGACGCCTACTGCCAAGTAGGGAAAATGTCAACAGATTCGATCAGTAAAAATGTCACAGAACTCTCACGTTAAAAAGAATAAAAGAATCTTTAGTATGTTTAGGTGAGATAATAGCCCGTAATAAGGAAGCGTTTGCATGGCGTGTTTTATATACGCACGCGCGAGCGTCGCCGACTTATTGTTTATAGGAAATTTTCGTATTCCTAAGTGAGATGGGATTCAATTTTATATTCGTTTATGTGTATGCCTACATCAAGAATAAAAAATATATGTCTACATCCTTTTAAAAAAAAGAAAAAATAAAAAATTTCCATCTGTGATGTCCTGTTCTTAATTGTGATGTAACATTAAAGCTCATCGTTTTTCACCTTTTCTTCTTTCTTGCATGAATAAGTTAAGTTAATACGAGTAAATTTTGACTTGGTCAAAATCTGTTGACGCAATGATTAGTATTATGCATTGTGCCATTAATCATCAACAATTACCAAATATCAGACTCTATTCTCGAGGGGGAAAAATAAAATGACAATATTGGTGGATGGTATCTATCTCTCTCTCTCTCTCTCTCTCTCTCTCTCTCTATATATATATATATATATATATATATATATATATAATTGTAACCCAAAAGCAATAATTATACAACCCGAAATAGTCTAATAAATAATAAAAAGAAGAATAAGCAAGCTGGGTTGCAGAACAGTTTGGATTAGGCCCGGTGGGTCAAAATAGTAGGCCGAAACAAAAAATGGTGAAATTGGGCCACAATGTGCATGTAATAGTACCCGTCTGGGATGAAAAGCCGACCCTTCGGGGTTCAACGCTGTAGCCATGTCTAAGCTGAAGAACAGTGGAATGGAGGAAAGCCTGCGAGAACACAAGAACCATCATATTTTCTATTATGACCAACACTTGTATTCTGTTATAATTTTAAAAGTAAATACATAAATTATACGATTAAAAAATATACTTTAAATAGAGAAAGAAAAAAATAAGCAACATTTAAATTAGAAGAACTTATAAAATTATTATCTTAAAATTTTAAGTTAAAATATAATGTTAAATTTATTAATCTATTATTTACTTTTACCCTACTTAAATTTCTCCTTATTTCAGGCTCTTGTATTTTTCCTCATATTAGAATCGATGATTTAGTAAGGAAAGAGTACAAAGAGGACATATTTTCTATAATTGTTATTTTTGTAAAAAAAAAAAAAAGAAAAGATGGATTATATTAATCAGATATAAAATATAAATAAAGTGATAGGGTATAACTCAGAAACAAGAGTGATGTACAGCTTACTCTTAGAACATTGGCAAACACATATTTCAGATCAAATCAAGTAAAAAGAACTTACGAATGATTTTGATGCAGTGATAACTGACTTTTAGTGTGTCCAACAAAAGTAAGCCTAATGTGTAAACATATTCACAATTGAGAAAAAAAAATTGTTAAGATTTAAATATAAATATATGAATTATACAATGAAAAATTTTATATCAAAAAAGAGAAACAAATAATATATAAATATAATTAATATGTAAAATATTTACCCTTAAAAAGAAAAAATTAAAATTTTAAGTATAAATATATAAAATATGTAGTTAAAAAATTACTACAATTAATTGCGACATATTAAGTGTCTGGCCAATTAATTTTATTTGAAGGAAAGTTATGTTTCCTTATGATACTTTTCTGTTCATCCCTTGTAGGCTTCTATGTATAGACACTATGATAGAATTGTAATGACTTGACATTTTCAACGTTGTCACCAGTTTTTTTTTTTTTTTTTTTGGTATAAATTAAACATTTAATTTTATGTACATTTGATATACAGTTACCATTTGTCTTTGCTTTTCACTTAATCTTTTATATATCTTTACATCATTCTTACACGATATAATTAACCAAATAAAATTTTGTTGAAGTTTTAGATCACAACTTTAAATTATATAATTATTTTTACATAAAAGAGCATTAGTAGCGTGCATCGCACGGAATTGTCAATTAGAACCCTTCAACGCCAAAAGTGCAGCTCCATAGGCAGCCTCGGTTTGCATTGCTCGGCGTACGGGCAAGCCCAGTACCCTTTCTCGAATTTTTGTCCATTTCTCGTTTTTGGCCCCACCGCCGGCGGTAAACACTTCTTCAACTTGGGTTGCTCCCAGATCTTTCAACAAGCCATATGCTTTCGCCTGAAAATTGTACCATGTTGATCAGCATTTTTAGAGGTTCAAATATGGGCTGGTCCTTGTTGGTTTTCGTGTTTTATTACAAAGAGAAGAAGTTCCATACCTCAATACGTGCAATGGATTCCAGGATACCATGCAAGTATTCGACATCACTTTCAGGCCGTGGATGCAACCTGCATTTACCAAGAACGTATTCATTCGAGCAGCAGAATGAAAGGACACAAGGCACTCAGGAAATTTGCACCGCTTGCCACCATGCGCTCAAGAAATGAAAGATGGGACCATATGCAGAGTAGAATATCAGCCAAAAAAAAGAAAAGAAAAAAAACACTAGCTCTTCCTATGTCTAACCTGGGAACCAGATTTGGATCTGCCACAGGAAATCTCTCGCCAATTGCTTTTAAAGGATAGTAATCCAGAGGGGAAGGTTTCGTGGGATCTATCAGCTCACTCAAATTCTCTAATTGCTCATCCGTAAAAAGTTGTCTGAGAACGGCTCCACCAGTATTTGAAGCACCTCCAACAAGCCACTTATTGTCAAGGCGATGACTATAAACCCCAAATCGTGCATCCTCAATCCTTCTGGTGCTTAGCAGCTTAATGGCTACTGTTGAACCCAGTGAAGTGACCTAAAACACAAATATTTCAACATAGCTTTCAGAAAGATAAAAGCATTGATAGGACTGAAAAGGAGACTAAGGGAGCTTCCACATCTTACTAAAGCATAATAAAAAAGACAGGCCAGTAACAACGTTAGTTCCATGTAAGATTTGCCGTGTTCAACTTGCTATGAATTTTTTGCTTGTCTCTGGTTTCAAAAGAGGAAAATGTACAAATTTGTCTTTCAAATAACTTTCTTATTCAAACTAAATTGGGTTGTCTGGATCAAAAAGAAACTAAATGCATCGTGAGAGGAAATTAATACCAAGACAACCATACAACATGGTAACAAGTGCACTAAATTTCATTCACAAAAAGAAAAAAAATTAGAAAATAGAATCCTGTAATTTTCTTACAGCTTTCCCAGGTTGCATTGCACGTGCTGCAAGAAAAGCAGCTATACTGTCAGTTGTTCCTGTGCATACAGCACAATCTTCTGGAAAACCTGGGAGGATTTATTGACGTATCAATTACAATTCTGAACACAAACTCGCTAGTTAGGAGTAACTTTTAAGGCTTTAGGACAAGAGGAGAAATCCACAGGCCAAATTCCTACTTATTCATTGTTTCCAAGCACACAGATATAGAGTTCAAAAATACTACAATCTCACATATCAAACAATTTGAGGAGTAGTACAAGTAGTTGAACAACATACTCCCATTTCATCAGTTAAATGCCATCGTTGCTTTTGGAAAAAATATAATTCATAGCTCTGTGAACCATGTGACATGTAAAGCCAAACTCTTTGTCAGGGGAGTTGGCAGGTTTCATTGCACAATTGAACAATCCACCCCCCCAACCAAAAAAAAAAAAGAGCCATAAACTTGCACTTCAATGAGAATGATATTATTGAAAGTGAATAGCCAAAATCGATAAATTTTAAAAAATATTTCAACAAGGTTTTCGGTGGGCACTTGGCACTACAAGTTGCAATGATGATTTCCAGATCAGAACTTAATGCAGTTTCTCATATGAAAACAGCACTTTTTCATCTATTCTCATAAAACAGGGAAAAAAAATGAAGGAACACAGAATGAAGGAAAAATCTTCTTCAATATCAATCATTGGAATGGCCCAATAGTTTCAAGGAGCACACAAAACAGCAGAAGAGTTAGCTACTTAAGCAACTACTAAACAGCCAAGAATAACAGTTGACCATAAGCAGGCACAAGAGGCTAACAGTCCTCGATAAAGAGCTACTCAACAGTAGGAAAACTTACCAAATTGCTTTCTAAGGTCCTCTTTTAAATACCCAACTGAAGTTCCTGGGGCTATAACAGTTGGTAAAAGTTGTGAGTACGGCTGAGAGAGCAGCCATGTTGGATAGGAATCCACTTCGGGATCATAGCCAACCTGCAACACCCAAAACAATGGTCT
Source organism: Ceriops zippeliana (assembly GCA_037897445.1). NCBI lineage: Eukaryota > Viridiplantae > Streptophyta > Magnoliopsida > Malpighiales > Rhizophoraceae > Ceriops > Ceriops zippeliana. Next base: position 769,098 of record JBAPLH010000011.1, read on the forward strand.
TTCTATTGTTATTCCAATGCATGAAGTTAACACACATCAAATATACAGGGACTAAAACCTGAAAGCAAAGAGTAACAAACACCTTCAGAGCATTGTTGTAATCAGATACTCCTAGCTTTCCATGTAAAAGCCACAGCAGCCAATCTGCTTGGTGCAACAGCATTGCTGATTCTTTGTTTGAATCCACCGTGTTCCACCACGAGACAACTTTACATAGTGTGGAAGATCCGGAGCAAACCGTGTGGTTTGCAGGAGCAATGGATTTCACAATTGGCAACGCCTCGGGACAACTCTCATTGTATAGAAAGGGCTTCCTTAATGGTTCCCCTGTATTGCTGTGCAACCAACAAAAAAAAAAAAAAGTTTCTTCAAACATTATCATGATTTGAGTACAGAAACGACACAAAAGTAACCATCACGCCTTCGAGACATCCACCTGTTCACAATGAGGGTAGTGGCAGAGGTACCATCCAAAGAAACAGAAGCCACAAGTGGGCGAAGATGAACTGGAACTTCTCCTAACAGTGAGAAAAGTGTCTCTTTCCATGAAGCCACCCAATCAATAGTTTCTCCTCTCTTTCTAGACAACAGAAACAAGATTGACAATTAATTTTGGGAAACTGACCTTTTTTTTTTTTGAACCATACCATCAAGCATTTTTTCATTACTTCTCCTCTAGTACATATTCAATGTATGAATAAGGGGTCCAATATCCGCCACCTACGTAAGAATTCTAAAAGGATTTCCCCCAACGGCTGACTTCAAGTACCATCCAGAACCAAATAATAATATTAATCAAATCAAGAAGCAGGCTTGTGAGCAGTTATATGGTACCATAAATTGAGGATACTCCTTCTTTCCTTCGGAATGAATAGTCCCATGTCTGTCAATGAGAGCATATCTCGCCCCAGAAGTACCAAAGTCCATTCCTAAATAAAGCCGCTCTCCAACTCGGGAAATATCGCTTTCCTTGTCAAATTTACTAGGAGCCATCATTACTCGTCCTCTTGATCTTGGTTCTCTTACACCGCCGTGTGGCGGCTCAATTTCGGTGACTACCCTTGTCCTGCTTTGCCCTCCAAGTTCGTGGTGGAGAAACGAGGAGGATAAGGTGAAGTGCTGAACTGGTGAGGTGACCATGGCGCTTCTTCTTTTCGCTGTGGATAAACTGAAAATTCAGTTGATCAACGGTTCTAGGACCAGCATATGTCGTAAGTCGCAATCGATTAGTATTCTCGAGGAAAATAAACCGGCTTGCGGATGGAAATGTGATTGGCCTCTAGTGGTCTGTATTGTGAACCCATTGGGTTTGTAAATATCTATGGAGGTGCACAGACTGAACAGGCGGCCCATCAAATCATTTGGTTCATCGGAGGAGTAACTTATTCTCCAGAGATTGGTGTGCAATGCAAGCAAAGGAATTTCCCAATCATCCTGCTTCACTAATAGGTCCACCAAAAGGTCGCATGTGACACTCAAGGCACAATGAATGGAAAAAGGAATCAATGGCAAGCCTCCAGGATCTAATATTTGCTTGTTTGTACTCTTTCAGAAAATATATGCCATTGTTGAAACAATGAATATGCGCAATGTACGGTGCATCAAAAAATATGGCAAGCATTCCATTCGGTGTTTTTGACTTCATGTACGCTACTAGTAGTGACATTTTTTTTTATCATGGTGGTTGGTTGTAGATCGGTTAGGACATACCCATCTTGAGGCGGACCCACTGTTACATCTTACCTTTCCCTTTTCTCTTCTGGGACATTAATGGCTTAATTGGTCGAGTTGGGCTAAAATTGGTCCATATAATTATTAAAAGAACAACAAAAATAAAAGGAGCCCGTGTATTTTTCTTGTTATTCCCAGGTCATCAATTTTCGCTTTGAAAACACACCATATGATTTGGTGTATCATCTATCCTCCACTCTTTTGTCGATTTATTGGAGTGGTGGATAGATACTAAATCATGACGAGTCTCTCTTAAAGGCGCTATGCTCAAGTGATGCATTGTTTTACCAGTGAGAAAAAAAGAAAAAGTTAAAGTGCAGCTACCCATTTGAATCGATGTATTGTATTTGCTTCCTGTGTTCGGATGAAACCAGGAAATAGAATTTTCCCGAAAGGCATAAAAAATCTGCAGTTGTGCCCCTCCTTACATATTGCAGCAGCCCACGTTCGATTTAGTTTTCGTTTTGTTGGTCAAAGAGATTGCAGCATCTATGGGCACGGTCAATTGCAACCTATTTTTGAACCCCACACCAGCTCGGCTTAAAATCCTTTTATAAATTTTAAATACTTGATACGAGCTGTTATTAACATCAGATTGTGCCTCTTTAATAATTATTGATGACTATAGGTGTGTCGATGCGTTATTAATAAGTACTGCAAATATTTTAAATATATTTTATTAAATGATGTGACACTTTACCCATAAAAAAGGCTAATAATTTTCTACGTATAACACACAGCCATTTTAATTTTAATACGCTCACAAATATTTCGTCCTGGTTTTGTTCGTAGGAATATTACGGATTGTTCAGGGCAAAATAGACAAAATACACTCACAAGACATTGGAGATGTTGGGAACATGGCCCTCAGCTGCCGCCAAAACCCGCCATCTGCTCCGTAAAAATGTCAACCAAACACTCTTATCAGCGTTTGGGAGCAGTTAGCAGTTAGACACCCTGGGCAGGCATCTCCCAAACGCCAAGCCCGACGGGGACTAAACGAATGAGAACAGGTGGCGCAGTTGAACCCAAACCACCATCAACTCTGGGGTGCACCCGAACGGCCCGACGGCCCAGCTCGGCTGCTGGGGTTCCCGTGTCGAAAAGTGCTGGCTAATCGCGTGCGCGACATGCGTCACCCGCGCCGAAAAGGACGAGAATGTGCCAACATCGTCGCCGAATGGTCTACGTGGGTCACATCCACAAATCTTAAAGCGATCCTGCGTGTAAAGTGCAACAATGTACGTCCATCACACGGGATATCATCTTCCATCCGGACCGTCCAATTTCCACAAAGCATTTACGGGTCTCACGGGAGCGACTTAATTTTACTCGCACAAGTTATCATCCAATAAATGTTAAAATAAAAAAAAGTTAATCATCGAAGAAGAAAAGCCCCTTTTGAAGGTATTCGTGTTATTTTTAAGACGTTCACGAAGACAATAAACTATGCCACTATTGGTTCCATTATAAATTGAAAATTTTAAGTAATGGAAATTCCATTATATTTCCTCTTTGTAATTATAGAACATTAAATTGTTATGATTTTCATGGGAGAGTCGATATTTGCTTATGCTGATCATGGCGTGTGCTTTCATATGATTTAAAATCAAAACCAAAGAACAGCAATCCAACTATTGAATTAACAATAAAAAAATGACAATTATTTCGTCATAAATCTCTTATTGAAACAGTTTGGCTTGTAGAAGAGATTCGTATTTTATGTTTGCAGACATTGGCAGATGTAAACCCGTAGAAAAATATTTAAAAATAATAAAAGAAAGAAAAAGTTAAAATGATAGATTAGATTGGGACAGCCAAACACATATTTTGAGTTTTTGTCTTTCGTTATCTCAATTTAATCACACGAATTTAGAGATGTATTCCGATTAAAAGCCTCTTTTTCCTTTGTTAAACGTCAATTATTGAGAAACGCGACTTAAATTTGGGGATCATACTGGTTTTAAGAATGACAACCGACAAGCATTGCAAAATAAGCGAAGCGTGCAGCGGTCAGAAAACTGCCAACTTCTTTGACACGTGTCGCAGAAATGCCCTTCACGACGCTCCTCCACGGCCCCAATCTCTATTTCCCCTCTGTTGGGGAGAATTTTTCCAAAGCACGCGCCATAAAACGACGGTATTAGTAGAATAGCACGACAGTAAACGACTCCACTTCAGCGAGTACAGTTGGATTTAGCCACGGCCAGAGGGTAGGGTTAATCAATTATTTCCGTCCGTGTCTTTTCTTTGCCATCTTAAATTTTGTCGCGAGTATCCTTCGCCCAACCGCAATTATTCCCGCTCATTTTTATTTCCTTGATTTCAAAATCTGCCTGCTTCTCGGGGCCATCTCACTCCCCTCAATTCCCCCACCGAATGCCTCCACGTCAGCCTCGACAATAAATATTCTGTCCTTTTTTTCTCCTTATATTTTCAAAAATTTTCTTTTGAAAAAAAAAAAAAAACCACGAAACAAAACCGTCGCTCTCAGTTTCTCTCTCTTCCTCTCACCAGTCTACAAATAAATAAATCGCCTCTCTCACACGCTCCTGCTTGCCGATTCTGTTTCTGCGGCGCCTTAGTCTTGAAGAAGAAGAAACAATCTCTCCCTCTCCATGTTTCCTCTCTGTCCTTTGGTTCCAGTAGCTTAAAGCGTTTAACTATTTAACCAAAATAGAATAGATTACAATGGATTGCGCTTTTGTGTCAAGAACCATGTGACCTCACTGACACGGTCTTCTTCTTCTATCTTCTTTCTTCTTTCTTGTATTTCCTTTCGGAATTCGCGACTGAGACACGCGTTGTATCGACGAGTCAACTCCATCTCTCAACTCAGCTCCAATGGCGTCTTCCTCGCGAGCACGAAGCAGCTCTCCGTTCTCTTACAGAAAGCCATCCAGCCCTTACTCATCGATCTCTTCGACTTCCTCTTACGTGAGCAGCAGGCTCTTGCCTCGCTCCTGCTCCTCTTCGGCGTCTTCGTACTTCAACTCCGGCGGAGGCGGATTTGGGTCCCGATCCATGACTCCGAGCCGCTCCCCTTCCGATTCAATGTACTCCGGCCCCCACGGATACGGTAGTCACACGCCGGTCGGTTTCGGCGCAGATGAGCTAATTGCTGAACCTATGGACGGGCCGAGAAATGGAGATAGTATATCCGTGACCATCCGTTTTAGGCCATTGAGGTAATGTCGTAGATCTAAGTGCAGTGGATCGGATCTATTGTGTTGAATTTGATATCGATTGGCAGTTCGGTAATGTGTCTGGTACTTGTTTGGTTACAGCGAGAGAGAGTACCAGCGTGGAGATGAGATCGTCTGGTACGCGGACGGGGATAAGATTGTTAGGAATGAGTACAATCCAGCAACAGCTCATGCATTTGGTATTGTTCTTTTCTGGATTTTGTATTTCGATTTTGTTACTGCCCGATTCGGATAGAGGAAACGCAAGTGCTAATTAGTTTGCAACGGCAGATAGAGTATTTGGACCCCATACCACGACTCAAGAGGTATATGAAGTTGCTGCCAAACCTGTAGTCAAGGCTGCGATGGAAGGCATCAACGGTATGTTCTAATCGAGATTTTTCTTCTCTCTCTTTTCAGCACCACACTAAATTCAATACTACGCATGATCTATCAAAGTTGTCGTGTTCATTCGAGAAAAAAAAAAAGAGCCAGAGTTGTCATGAATTTAAACAAACCTGTGATTTTCTCAGCCTATTGACACTTTGTCTTGAAATGCAGGAACCGTCTTTGCCTATGGAGTTACTAGCAGTGGAAAAACTCACACTATGCATGTAAGTTTAAGTCTCTACTCGCTGCTGAGAAATTTCACTTTTTGTAGTTTTCGTGGCCCTTTGAAAACAAAATGGTACTGGCATTTGCAATTGGAAGCTGTTAGTTTAAACTTCATTATGAAATGCATGACACAAGTTTGCTTTTGCTGCGTTTAGACGGTAGAAACCTTTCTTTTAAATTTTAATCTATTTGCAAAATATGATTGTCCAGTGGTGCTACTGTGTTTGACCAATCAAAATATCCCAATCGATATTTAATAAGGGCATTTTTTGCTTCAGACTTTGAATGAAGAAGGTGAAGATTTACCCTTACTAAAATATATATTTGAGAAAAAAATTGAAGCACTGTTGCATTTTTTGTTGTTCCCATAATTGTCTCTTTATATTCATAGGGTACCAGGTACATATTTTAAACCCACAGTTCCTGAACATGTGTTCTGAATAAACTTTAATCAAAGGTTTACTGGGTTTTGCCAAAATGCCATAAATCTAGTATTTGATTTTTTTCTGATCTTGTTTCTTACTTGCAATAGAATAAGCATGTGTATGCATAGGTGATTCCATTTATCTTAAAATGGAGGATTCTTTGGGATGTCCTAACTTTCTGTGCCCCTTTTGGTTGGTTCTGTATTCAATGCACAGGGAGACCAAATTTCTCCTGGTATTATACCATTGGCCATAAAAGATGTTTTCAGCATCATCCAAGATGTAAGTGTTCTTCCCACATTTGGTAACTTTGATATGAAAAATGATACCTAGAAGTGGAAAAAGGAAATGGGAGAAAGAAAAATTAACAAGAAGAAACTGTGGAAATTCTGTTTCCCCTGCACAGTATAGCCAATATTTTAATATTAGCTTGGAATAGAACAATGTTGATTGCCACATGATTGACAGATGTATAGTCTGTTCTTTGATCCTTTTGTTACCCATTTGCCTGTTTAGCATGAATGAACTAATTAAGTTCTTGTTTCAGACTCCTGGAAGAGAGTTCTTGCTGCGGGTTTCCTATCTTGAAATATATAACGAGGTCCGTTCTACAAAGGCTTTCGTTGCAAGTTGACACATGGATCATAGAATTTATGTTTCTTTTCTTTGATGCTCTCAGTTGACAGGAAATATTGTTCATTCTGGATTGTCCAAATTCCTTGGTCTGAATTGCTGTGAATCTATTCTGCATAATATCATTCTACTTTTTGTTTCTGTATTTAGATGTTTGTGCTCGCCAGTAATTATTTAAACTGCACTTTACCTTAGTGAAAGTGATCTGATTTCTACTTCCATATGTGCTTCTGGTATCAGGTGATAAATGACTTGCTTGATCCAACAGGTCAAAATTTGCGTGTTAGAGAAGATGCACAGGTGCTGCTCTTGAAATGATAAGAGTCTATTTTTATTTTCTTTTCACGTATCTTTCAGTTGTAGTTTCAGTTATGTTATTGCTGCCAAATTTTTACCCTCAATAGAAAGTGCCATTTTTTGAAATATTGGCAACTTTTCTCCAAATTATTTTTGAGAGTCTCGCATCAGGGAGGAACTGCTTGTATGCTTTTATGCATGTTTAAAATTTCATACAAACACTACAAAATCTCCCAAATGCAGATCCTTTGATTGAAAAGCTTTTAAATTTATGAACCTCTCCAGGGAACTTATGTTGAGGGTATAAAGGAAGAAGTGGTTTTATCTCCTGGGCATGCACTTTCCTTCATTGCTGCAGGAGAAGGTGGTTATATTGGGAACTTTTTGTTGTCATTTTCTATATGTGGATAATGGATCAGCAGAAGACTTCTTGGTGCTCATTGTTCTTTATATTTGCAGAGCATCGTCATGTTGGTTCAAATAATTTTAATCTCCTTAGTAGCCGAAGCCACACAATATTTACCTTGGTGAGTATTTATGCGCCAGTTCCAGTGGTAACGCTGTCGTGTGACTGCACATTTCAAATCAGAAAAATGTTTCAAGAAGTATCTCATCTATTGCTTGGAATGCAAAATAGTTTTTGGCCATCTTTACTTGCTGTTTGATTTGTGAAGTCCATGGTTATGAGCACTACTAACTATAATTGGCTAAACCCTTCCTTCTGGATGTGAAACACCCTAATGAAGTGCAAGTTCAATTTCCATTGTTATTTCTGTCTCATGTCATTCTTTTTGCATTTTTTTTCCCACTATAAGCTTTAATCACTAAGGGTTGTCTTAGTGCAAGAGGCTCCCACACTATGGGTATTGGGAAAGGGTCAGATGTACATTGCCTTGTCCTTGTTTGCACAAATATGCTATTTTTGTGGCTCGTACTTGTGATCTCTAGGTTACATTGGAGTAACATGAGGCCCAACCTTCAAATTATGTCTGCTAGCTTAATAGTACTGTTGTTATAACTTGTATCACTCAATTTCCATCCCTTTTAAATTGTTTGCAGATGATTGAAAGCAGTGCCCATGGTGATGAATATGATGGAGTGATTTTCTCTCAACTTGTATGCTTCCCCCAACTAAAATCTGTCAGAAAATAAAATATCCTTCACAGCTGGAGTGACTCATTGTGTTCCTTTTTTTTTCCCATCAGAATTTGATTGATCTAGCTGGGTCTGAGAGTTCAAAAACTGAGACAACCGGATTAAGAAGAAAGGAAGGATCTTACATAAACAAAAGCCTTCTCACTCTGGGAACTGTATGTGGCTGTGACTGTGTATATAACCATGATCGTGCTCTTCATTATTGATTGTGGCTAAATTTAGATGTCATGCTTTATTATGAACTATGTGATTCTGATGCCAAGGTAATTGGAAAGCTGAGTGAAGGCAGGGCAACTCATGTTCCTTATCGAGATTCCAAACTTACCCGGCTTTTGCAATCTTCATTGAGTGGGCATGGACATGTTTCGGTGAGTTGAAGGCACAACCAAAAATATCGTTACTGATGAATAATGGGCTGGAATTCATGTTGTATAAGATCGTGTTACCTATTTTGCATATAGAGGTTCACATAATGGTACTCGGAAACTAGGTATTGTGATCACTTGTAATGACCTACAGAGGAAATGTAGACTTTGGTTCAACTTCATGCTTTCACAAACTATCTCCTTTGTTGAGACTTCCTCTCATTTTTTAATGTATTAAGTCAAACGGCTTATTTTTAAATTCAGTGCTTTCTTTAACTTGTTGCACAGCTTATCTGCACAGTTACCCCTGCATCTAGTAATATGGAGGAAACACACAATACTCTGAAGTTTGCCAGCAGGGCAAAACGAGTTGAAATTTATGCCTCACGGAACAAGGTGTGCCATGACTTTGCTGCCTGATATCACATCAGTAATGACAACTTACTGTAATTAGCACTTAAAGGCAACTCTAATGCTGGTTTTTGGACATTTTTTTTTTGCCAGATTATTGATGAAAAGTCGTTGATTAAGAAGTATCAAAAAGAAATCTCATTCCTCAAACAAGAACTTGTTCATCTAAAGAAAGGGATGCTTGCTGGTGTCAGTCATGAGGAGATTTTGAGCTTAAAGCAACGGGTCCTTTGATTTATTTTCCTTTTTGTTGTTTTTTTCTTCTAAATTATGTATATTCATGGTGTTCTGTGTTGTTTTGTGATTTTCATGTTATGTAATTATTTCATTGAATAGTTGGAAGAGGGTCAAGTGAAGATGCAGTCAAGATTGGAAGAGGAAGAGGAAGCCAAGGCTGCTCTTATGAGTAGAATCCAAAGGCTAACTAAGCTTATACTTGTTTCAACAAAGAATACCATTCCAGGATGTCTGAGTGAATGTCATCAGGGTCACTCAGGTGGTGAGGATGATGTGAGTTCATTCTTCTTTCTGTTAAGTAGAGTAAAATATCAAATGATTCCATTATAGACCATTTTCCCACTGATTCTTTTCTTTAGAGTAAACTTAGATGTAAGTTAAAGTTACTGGCTTTTGTTTTTCCCATGTATTGAAAGACTAAGAGGAGGTACCGCATCTTTATGGTGATTATCAGCTAAAATCAAGCAAGTAGCCTCTCCCCAAAAGAGAATTTGTGAATATTTCCATTGGCTTTCCCATTCTGCATTTGAGTTGGGAATATCTTCCCAATTCCCTGAGTGTATGCCCGTCTTTTGGTGCGGTGCAATGGATTGTGCTCAATACTTTTAATGCATGGAATTGTTCCACTTAAATCTTGTTATGTTTTTTGCTATGGGGATTATTATTTTGTTTTGCTCATGCTACTTTTCAATGTACCTAATATCTAATTATCCATTAATTTGTTACTCATGTGACCATTTCTTTCCAGAATTAATGGGGCTGAAAATCGTTCCAGCTACAGATTTACCTTTTTCCTCTGGTTTGAGACATTGGTTTCTCTTCATTCATTTTGTTTTGGACAGAAACCTGGTGTTCTGCTGGAGGGTGCTTTACTTTTTGAAAGTGAAAATCCAGACTCTCTGTCTTCTGCTTCTGCAGATGCATCAGATCCGTCATATGAACTCAAACACAAAAGATCTTCCAGCAAGTGGAATGATGAGCTCTCACCAAGTGGCAGTACAGTTACTGAAGCTTCTCAAGCTGGTGAACTTATAAGTTCTTCAAAAGTGGCAGCAGTATGTTCTGCTAGCTTTTATTTTGTTTTATTTTCATTCACTTGGCTAGGATTCACATCATAATCATTGCGGGAGAAAGCAAGCACCTTTTTTTTTTTTTTTGACAAGAAACATTGTTTTGATGGTTTAGGGGAGTCATTTGGCCCTTGTATACTTGTAACAGTGACTAATTGTTTGAGTGTAGGGTGGGATGACACAGGATCAGATTGACCTTATTGTTGAGCAGGTTAAGATGCTTGCTGGAGAGATTGCATTTAGCACCAGTACCCTGAAGCGAATGGCGGAGCAGTCTGTAAATGATCCTGATAGCTCAAAAACCCAGGTGTGGTTCTCTTCCCTTTGGTATTGAATCGAATGTAAGTGCTTGAAAATGCCAAGAAAATGCTCATAAGTTTGCATTTTATTCATATTCTTCTTCCTGAATGGTAAAGGGAAACCTCTGTGGCTACCTGCAATTCATGTGTCTGGATGCTTGGCTGCTAGCTTAAGCTAATTATACTCTTGTAGCTTACCTGATGTGATTCAAGTTTAATTCCCGTTTTCCAGTCTGTATCTATCTGACCAAGCCTTGATTCATTTTTCTCTCACCTTTGACACACTTTTAGTTGGTAAAGCTACCAATTCTCTGTCAAAATGCTGCTTTCCATTGTGCATCCAACATCTAAAATAGCTAAACATTGCAGGTTCTTGCAGCTATGAGAGTTAGTGTTTACCATCTCTCGGGTGAAATTAACTGTGTGCTTTCTTAATGTCAGATCCAGAACCTGGAACGAGAGATACAGGAAAAGAAAAGGCAAATGACAGCTTTAGAACAGCGCATCATAGATAGTGGTGAGGCTTCAATTGCTAATGCATCATTGCTTGACATGCAGCAGGTAGTTTCATTTTCTTTCTTTGATTTCATTTATCCTTCCATGGTAATAGAAGCTTAATCAATTTAATTGAATCTGTATGCAACAGACAGTTATGAGATTGATGACTCAGTGTAATGAAAAGGCTTTTGAGCTCGAGGTGAGGACCTTTCATCATGTTGTTAGAGTTCTGAATCACATTGAGTTGGGATGATTGCATTCCTGAATGTCTGTTTCACAGTATTAATTCACCAGATCCCTATCATATTATTTGTAAAAGGAATCAGTATTTGTATTTTGTTGCAAAGTGGCAAAAAATGTGCCCTTATTATTTAGCTTACTACATTTCTTTCTTGAAAGCTCCGCCTCAGAATTTTGTGACTGTTGCATAGATAAGAAAATTTACTGCCGAAAACCTTTATCAAAGCATCCTTATGCCCTAATTGAAAATTGTAATTATCAGCATGCCACTGATGTTTGCCAAGTCTTTGCTTGTCTTGGCATAAAAGGTGGGCCAGCTGCCTGTGTTTGCCCATTTGATAAACTTTTTTGTTTGGATGCTGGAAGACTTGGCAGACTTGCCTTATGATTATGGTAAATTTTTATCCATGCAAATTGATGATTTTGGCCAATTTATGCAGATAAAATCAGCTGACAACCGTATTCTTCAGGAACAACTACAAACTAAGGTTTAGAAACATGATTACCTTTTTATCTTCTTTGATTTTTTATCCCATTTTATCCTACTAGAGTAGTTGAAGTGCACTTGCTCTCTTGGTTTGTGATGATGCTAGCCTTCTTGTGAACAATAAATGCCATCCTTATTTATGCATCTGGTTCATTGCCAGTGTTCTGAGAACAAGGAGTTGCAAGAAAAAGTGAATCTTATGGAGCAGCGGTTGGCTTCACTCACTGGTGATAACTCACCATCAACTTCTGAATACTTTATGTCTGAAGAATTGGTTGATGAGATGAGAAAGAAAGTTCAGTCACAGGTATCACTTCAATCAAAATATTTACTACCTTTTTTCTGGATGTCTCATTAATAGAGGATAAACTTTATGAAGAGTTTGGTGCAAACTTGCTATATAGAGACTCCATGGTTGCATTCTGTTCATGATATGCCTTGCCATTGCTTTCTAATGAAACAATGTCAAGGTAAAAGATTCTGAATGTCTGGTTAATCTGCTTGCTTTGGATAAAATTTTGTGGAGAACACTTGGCTACCGTGTGAAGGGTGAGCTTTGATGATAAAGTTATTTCATTGTAACATAGAGATCATAGGTTCAAATTATAGAAATAACCTCCTCTTAAAAAGTGGGGAAAGGCTACATACATCTGTCCTTTCCCTAGAACCCACAATGTAGGAGTAACACCTTTTTTTTTATTATTATCAATGTGAAATGATTATATTCCATTAATACTTCCTTTAAATTTTACTCCATGTTTTTAAGCCAAATGTCACATAGCTTTAAATACATTGGTATATTAAATAAATTAAAAATTAAAAGAAAGTTGAGCCTAAAGTATCCATACATCCACAATAATCTATGTGAGTTTGAAGCCTGTGCAGGAGATTGAAAATGAGAAGCTTAAGTTAGAGCAGGTTCAGCTTTCAGAAGAGAATAGCGGGTTACGTGTTCAGAATCAAAAGCTAGCTGAAGAGGCCTCATATGCAAAGGAATTGGCCTCTGCTGCTGCAGTTGAGCTGAAAAATTTAGCAAGTGAAGTGACAAAGCTCTCCTTACAGAATGCAAAGTTAGAAAAAGACTTGTCTGTGCATCCTAGAGGGGCTAGCATGCAAAACATAAATGGAGTTAATCGCAAGTACAGTGATGGCTTAAGACAAGGGAGAAAAGGACGGTCCAGTGGCAGGACAAATGAGATTTCAGGGATGCATTCTGATGACTTTGAGTCATGGGATCTTGATCCTGATGATTTGAAGATGGAGCTGCAGGCTAGGAAACAGCGGGAGGCAACTCTTGAGGCTGCCTTAGCAGAAAAAGAATTCATAGAAGGTGAGTATCAGAAAAAGGCTGCAGAGGCAAAGAAAAGGGAGGAGGCTCTGGAAAATGATTTAGCAAACATGTGGGTACTTGTTGCTAAGTTAAAGAAAGAGGGGGGAGCTACTACTGAGTTGAGCACTGAAGAAAGGCATAGTGAAGGGATAAATAATACTTCTCAAGCAATAATAAATGGTGTTGAAGATAACACTGACCAGGACAAGAGACCAATCTCGGATAGTTCAAAACCAGTTGATGAGATTTCCAAGGAAGAGCCTCTAGTTGTTCGCTTGAAGGTAAGCGCCTGTACCTAGATATTTATATTTCCTGTGTTTATGTGCTGTAAATTTTCTTATTTATTTCTTTCATTTTGCTGGGAAACAATGGGTGCCTTTGTCAAAATCATATCTGTTTAAGGCATGTGTTATATTGGTTTCGATCTGAATTCTTGAAAGTGTGTGTCTTTGGTTGTCATCAAATGCTATTAATGATTTCCCATGTGCATGCCGAAATGTCTAGATTTTTGGCTGTTCAGACCTTAAATACCACAAAACCTACTCCCACTGAGGTGTCAATTATATTTGCCCACTAAAGACTTTTAGATATGATCTTTTAGTGTAGAAGGCTACAGCTTCTATGTAGGTGTATGGAGATTCTTGGTGTTGCAAGTAATTTGTTTAATTTTGCTACATTTCTTTTGTGGTGTGCTACTGGATTGATGTATTAGACATACTATGATTGGGCTCGCACGAGTTGTCTTGAATGGTCATTGATCCAGTGATGTTGACTTCGTGGCTTAATTGCAATTAATAGCCTTGACGGAATTCATACGGTTCAGAATGGATTTTTCTTCTACCAGGCAAGAATGCAAGAGATGAAGGAAAAAGAACTCAAATACCAGGAAAATGGAGATGCTAATTGCCATATGTGTAAAGTATGCTTTGAATCGCCAACAGCAGCAATTCTTCTCCCTTGTCGGCATTTTTGTTGTGAGTGACTATGCTTTTTGCAACAGCCGTATTTTCTGCCTACCAATTCTAGCTCTGACCGCTGGTTTTTGATTTGCAGTGTGTAAATCTTGTTCGCTTGCTTGTTCCGAGTGCCCAATTTGTCGCACAAAAATTGCAGATAGGCTTTTTGCGTTTACTTCTTGACAGGACATTGCCTTGTTCCCTCTAAACGAAGGTTCAGTTTGTTTATCCATCATAGGTCAACCTACTGGACTGACGGTGTCATTCTTTTATTGCTTTGCTGTATGTAATTTTCCGAAAGGTGTATCACTTATTTTGTCCCTTTCATATCCCCCTCAGGGGCTGTCAAATAATGCACAATTATGGTAACATTGTGATTCATTCAGAAGCATCACATTCAAGATGTTGCGCCGTTTGAGCACAGAATGTTATGATTTGTTTCAGCGAATGTATAGGAAAAAGAATGCCTGCATGAGAAGCAATTTCTCTTATCTGCTTCGTTACTGGCTATTTGGGTACTGGTTCTTTAGTTCAAATACTTTTTAAACACATCTCTATTTGATTTCTCAATAGTCTTGATGCATTCAATAATTCATGTTCTAGAATGCTGCATATATTACTGAACCACTTTGAGAATCAGTAAGGCATCACGGTCCAGTACCGTCACAATAGAATCAAATCATGGATGCTACTATTTGAGTTTCTGCAAGCTGCCTCCTTCGATTTCTTCTTCCTATCCCGTCAATCTCCGGTGGGAGCGGACGAACTGGTGAGATATCTTGCACCATAGCTTCAGCAAGGGAGTCCCAAATCGTTCTCCAGCCCATAGTCCAGTGGATGGGCTTCCTGGGCCGAAGAATCCTCTCCGATCAGGCTTTTCTTCATGTGACACAGCCAGATTGCTTGTGGGCTTCTCATTTCGCAAAGTATGGTAAGTTATAAAAACGCCATTCCTAAATTTCAGATTCACACATCCTTTTTATTGTCAGTATTTCCCTTTATTTCCTTCTTTTATTTTTAATTGCTCTTAGACAAGATGTTTAGATAAGTCTTGGTGAGCTGACGACCGTAGACTTTATGCCCGCGCTGCTCGATGCTATATTAATTATGTCTTATGATAACTTTTGTCACTAGGGAGTGGCTCTTGCGTATTTATCGTTATGAAAAATAAATTATACAATTCTTAATAAAAATAGAAATCGTTTTAGAAACAGAATGTTACAAAATATAGACATCTACAAAATTTCTGAAGTACTAAAAGTGGCACCATCCAATAAAAATAACATTGTTTATTTCTGACCTTGAACGACCTAAGACTCAAATATGTGCGTGTATTCATTGGAGTGACACTACAAATTTTTGTTAAACCTTTGATACTAAGTATACATGTGGACTACATCACCCAATCTAATACACGCTACATTATTTAATAATAAAATTTACTACGAATTTTCGTTTTCATAATGTTACTTTTGCATTTATTTTTTGCACATCGCAATAGGAAAGAACACTAATTATTTTGAGCGTTGTGATTTTCTGAGATGGTTACCTTAATAATAGCCGGAGGTTTGCACATTGCCATCTCGTGTGCTGTAAACTTTTGGGCTTTAAAACTCCCTTGGGTTGGATTTATCCTCGGTCGTACAGAAAATATTAAAAAAAGATAAATATCAAGTAATGGAGGGGTGAGTCTACGAGAAAAACACGACGGTTCTTGCAAGCAGAATTGATGGACGATGAATTATGAAATAAAAAACTGATTGAAAAGATTCAAACTTTTGTCTCTTCAGCATGTGCCTGGATTTCTTGCGAGATGGAGCACGGATCTGAGGGACTGTAAACCAATCATCACTCCACTGCCGAGACCAACTCTCAGATTGTTTTCGGCTGCTTGAGTCCATCTAACATTTGTCTCTACACCACGTGCCTGGATTTCTTGCGAGACGGAGCACAGACCTGAGGGACTGTAAACCAATCATCGCTCCACTTTCGATTAACTTTCAGATTGTTTGCTTGTTTGGGCTCTTTGAGTCCATCTAGCAAACCATTCTCGGGAAGCTGGGGAGCTTGAATTTGACGTGAAACTTGAGGGACATATAAGGAAAAGTCCTCTGGTGAAAAAGAACCGATAAAACTTCCAAGATTCTGATCCGCCAGTGGAAAATTTTGATCAAGAGTCTGCATCAAACCGCACGGACTGTCAGCCAAAAGGTTGTTGAACAAAAAAGAAAAACAACCTCAAGAAAGAAACAGGCCTCTCTTTAGAAATTGGGTGTGCTCCAAACCTTGGAAAAGCCATTAGTAATAAATGAAGGATCAAGAAAATCATCCACACGCCAGCCGGGTAATGCTTCCAAGTACTCTGATATGCTACTTGTTGAGATCGAACAATTGTCGTTGGCGTTATAGTCATCAATGTTATGTGCTACAGGCGATGATGCCTTCTCAACTGAAGGAGAGCTGAAGATTTCGTTGGAAACTGAAAAGCGTTTGTTTGATGATGGGTGGAGGCTTTCAGTGATAGTTTCTGCATTTGCTTCGTTAGAGGAAGATGAAGTTGGGTATAAAGAAGAAGAAGCAGAGACCTTAACACCGGTGAGAAGAAATCTATTGTGTTTCCTGGTGTGTTCATTGGCTTTATGGATTGGAAGATCACATTCTTTGCATAGAATTGCCCTGTCTTCTTGACAGAACAGGAAGGCCCGTCTCTCCTGAAAGATAAAATCAACAAGAACATGGTTATCAATTACAACCCAAACAACAAAATGTAGTCATAGCTTGATAATCGCTGCCATGAATTCAACGAAGGAGCCCAATTCACTAAAATATTCTCTTCGTTTATTTCCAAGATCCAAAATTTGAATCCACTTCAATCCAATGATTTGTCGTGCTAGTTTAAACAGATCCCTTTAACAGTACAGTAGAGTCAAAAAGAGGGAAGGCTCCTGAGTTAGTACCTGGCAGATATCACAAAGAGGGGATTCTTTGAAGGAAGGATGGAGTAGAGAGAAGCGCAAGTGCTTGCTTGCCAGCTTGTTTGCAAAATGAACGCGGTGATCACATCCTTCACAAAGAGCAGCTTCATCTGCAGAACAAAACACTGAAGCCTCTGCCCCATCACACAGGTCACACTTGATCTTCATTTTTGCTGTTCTTTGATATCCTTTTTGTCCAAGATCTCTCTCAGGGTGTGTTCTGGAGTCGTTTATTAAAAAGACTGTCGGAATAGAGACACGTGAGTGAGTGAAAGGAAACTGAAAAAGGTGTTAAGAGCGTATGGATCTAAGAAGGGGGCTATAGATAAACAGCTAAGCTTCAGGGGTCCTGATTTGTCATCTGACTCAAAGCCTCTCTCTCTCTCTCTCTCTCTCTCTCTCTCTCTATTTCTCTCTGCTTCCACGAATAAAGAAGTGGGAGAAAAAGGTAGCTGTTTTCCCGGGTCATTACTATTATTAGATCTTATGTCGGAGGCATGGCTTGCAATTTACTTTGTTTTTATGTCTATTTCCTCACTCAGACTTCTCTACATATAAAATATGAGAGAGAGAGAGAGAGAGAGCTCCAAGGTCAGGATTCTGAAGAGGTAGGTTGGGTGATCCAAGGCACTGTGAATTTCATTCAAAAATAGTCTGTTCAGTTTTCTGCCAATAATGCTACGGTTTGTCATTTTTGGATTAACTACCGAGAGGCACCCAAAATAGAATTCCACACGACACGTAGAGCCGCAGGAATTCGGAAATTAAGAGAATCAATTTAGCGAAGCATTTGCAGTTTAATATCTCGTCTGATTGCACGTAAAAATTAGTATTTTCTAAAGCACTGTAATTAGCAAAATTCTGGACTATAATCATAAGGTTTTGCTCTATGGTCATAATTAACATGATCTAATTGAGTTAACCTTAGCCAATGGAATCGTGTTTTAGTAAAGCTCGCCGTCCACCGGAATTGTGTCGTCTTGAATTAATATTTGATACAATCAACGAGGACAATGACACGCTTTTTTATGCCATCTAAACTAACTGGCTTTCCGTACGGTTAACAATTATAGTAAAATCTGCCAGTTGGCACCTTTGAATTATTTTATTTTGGTAAACCAGAAGAAAATTCATGCTAGAAGAAAATGGGAACCTTGAATAGATGGCTGAGTCGTATTCACACTTCCGTTTTTCTTGGGCAGGCACGTGTGTTGAAATTTTGAATATAAGTTATGTGATTAAATAATTAATAAATCGTACACCTAAAGAAGAAGAAGAAGAAGAAGAAGAAGAATTCAGTTAGCTGCCCTCAACTAAGGCCGCCCCAAACAAGTCCCAGTACGAAAAATCATTAAAATTTGGTGGCGGCATTTCACATAAAATCAGCGGAGCTTCAAATGATCGCACGCGCATTTGCGAAAAAAGGTCCATTCCTAATACTGTCTTAACAAATCTAGACAGTCAATCTAAAAGGGGTCGAAAAAGATGTTCCCCAATCAGCTCGTTCAATTTTTTTTTCAACAGTGACTCTTGAATCTGACTCAATAATAATGTCGGGAAAGTATCTCTCAAGCAAATCGGAAGGCCAAACAGATAACCTGCTGAATCCATCAAAGCCAAAAAAAAATCCAGCTGACTCTTTGATCTCGCGCAAGTCCACCAAATAAATCCCCGACAGCAGCAACAGCAGCAGCAGCAGCAGCACCACCACCACCACCACCACCACCACCAAGAAGATGGTATCATGGTGCTCAATTGAATTATTGTCCTTGCATTACTCCAAAAAGTGTGTGGGCCATTAAAACTCTTTTCTTTTGACAATTATTTATTCGCTTGGGGGAAAAGTACCATCGAGAAGCCAAATTATTTAATTTTTTAAGTCTTTGGAAAACTTTCCACCGACCCTTTCCATTGACGGAGCTATTGGCAACGAAAAGGGGCCCAGATGCAGCGGTCACCTCTCCCATCATTTGTTATTTCTCCTCCCGTTTCTTGAGCAAGCAAGTAAGGATCGTTTTGTTGACTAAACGTGCGCGTTCTGAAGTAAAGTCGGGCCGACGTTAGACGACAAAAAACTGCTTTTTTCGGACCTGGATATGTAAATGACCTTTCTGTGCTTCGTCGGACAGATAAAAATATACAGATATATTTTGCCTGGAAACAGAGCGGCTTGAGATAAGGGAGGAGAGATTGCCCTGTCCCCTACCCTACCTTTAAATGTTGTGTTACCAAAAAGAAAAATGGCCGTGGGACCTTGTGATGATGCTACGCTAATAAAAGAGCGTTAGGTGGGCTGTGAAACACACTCTTGATTTAGCGTCCATCGCGACGAAATGAAGAGACAATTTTGTTAGAGCACTTCTTTGGAACTTTTTATTTAGTGGTTGAAGCCTCGGAAGGGGGGGGGGGGGTTGCCGTACGATGACTTGGGACTCTGCTCTGCGTCTGATTTAGAAGTAGACATTTGATTCCTCCAGTCGAGGCCAAATAGACAATTGACTGGTCATACTGCTCTGTAACTTCTTAATTTAGAAGTTATCGATGAAAGAAAAAGAAAAAGAAAAAAAAAAAAGGAGGGGTTGGGGAACATATCACCCAATGACCTATTGACTTCTTAATTTAACATATCGACGATTTAAATCAACATTTCCCGTGAAAATGACACACTATTTGCATAATTTTCGCGATTATTTATTTTCACATGAAGGCACAAGCAATACCAAACACACCCAAATCCAACGTATCACCTGTTTTTTCTTTTTCTTTTTCTTTTTCTTTCACGAAGATATGAGTTGATATTGTGCACAAATTCGAATCCTAGTTGAACGCGTAGGTCTGCGTAAACTTATCCCAAAAGTCCCACCTGGGACGATGTATTGCTCTGTAACTTTGCTCTTCCGTATGTTTCCATTATAACTAGAAGAATATATAAAGCTAGTCGACTTTGGAGTTAATGAAGTCTTATTAATAATCTAGAATTGTTCTATTCCTGGATATGTGTAGCACGGGAACACTATATATCCTATGATAGGAGATGCCTTCTATTTTTATTCTCGGAAAATATAGAAACTGCAATTCGGTATTTAAGATAGGCCAAACTCAATGGCCAAGCCTACCTGAGAAATCCACCTTCAGCAAAAACGTAAAAGCAATTGCATGTATTAGAAATTTAGAAGCAGTCATGCCCTGAATTGTTAAAAAAGGAATAATAATAAATATTAAAACAACTAGAATAAGCCAGATTGACTTTTCCTTTCTATTCTTCTCGCAAAATGACTACTCTACTTCCCGCATGTGATTCATTTGTGCCCAGGAGAATCTATAAAGAGCACAAATGTTACCACTATAACTATGCCTTACTGCTTATTAATGTGCAACATTTGCTAAATAAAGGGATAACAAGAAGTGTGTTCATCCCAAAAAAAAAAAAAAGAAAGAAAGAGAAAAAAAAAAAGCCAGACAACATGATCGAAGCATGAAGATTGTAAACAAACAAGTTACAAGCCTTTCACAATTGGAAATGGACAGGAAAGGTGTTGCAATTTTTATTTGTTAAAAAAGAAAAAAAGAAAAAAGTAATAAGAGAAGATCCTGTTACCAGTAGAATAAATTAAAAACAGACCAGCATAAGCCCAAAGGGAAAAGGAGCTTTCATAGGATCCGAGAGTCATAGAAATCATGTTATCACGATACATATACCTTACAGCCCGTATCTCCACCATAGAACAAATTAAACCAACAAAAAGAATAATAACACTTACCAATGCCAAACCCAGAAGAAGTTCAGGATTTCTTGCAACCCATCTCCCACACTTCCTGGATGTAACATAAAAAAGTTATCAGACTGTGTGTCTTTATATGATAAGTGATAATAGCATTGACCTGTAACAACAGGAAGTTAACGGTTTCTTATTTGAGGAACAATCTCATGCGCCTGTTATCAGGCCTTTAATCCCAGTTGCATATCACAAAGCAGAAGGAGACACAACAACAAGAGGAGACGTAGAGAGGAAAAATCAATGAAAATGATAGAAATACAAGTTCAAGCAAGGAATAAGTGTATAATTGGAAGCTCAGAATCAAGGCAAATTTCAGGCAGCATGCAACAGTTGACATCTTTGCTGTCTATTCGTGGGACTAGCGTTCTACCCAGTCCATATATGTAGGGTTTAACACCGGCAAAGAAGCCACCACATTTTCACTTCTGCTCTTCTGCCTAAGCCCCTCTAGCAAAGTTAGCAACTAACCAATATGGTCTAAATCAGCTCAACACAAGCAATATATGAGTGATACACATAACCCACACCTAGAAAAGTAGAGAAAGAGACTACCGACCAGTTAAGACATATGTAAGATGTGATGGCGTATCATTTTGGCAAGGAAAGTAATGTGGCTTCGGGGTAAAACAAATACTGCATGAATTTTATAAGTTGAGTATCTCACTTGATATTAAACTGCCGTGAAATGAACACTTAACCATCCACATGAGTAACATTCAGTGTTCAAAACATTATGTATGGTGAGAATTGAATGCAGAAGTCAAAGGGCCTGCTGAATATAACAAGAAGATAAATAAAATAGAGCATAATCACAAACTAGATAGGGAGACACAGGCAGATTGAAGGACCCAGTAGCAACACTTCCTCCCCAAAAATGTTGCACAGCTCCAAAGTCCCCCTCCCACCCCACAAGGCAAACTTAGGCAAAAAGGGGAAAAACAGAACAACCTTCCAAAAGAATGTTCTTTTTACCAACCTCCCTCTAAAGTGCTCGTGGAATTTATTAGTATCAATTCCAGCATCGGACATAGACTTCAACAGCTGTTCCTTGCCACCTGCAGCTCTTCTTCTCTCTGTTGTCTAATGCAAATACTGCATGAATTTTATAAATTGAGTATCTCACTTGATATTAAACTGCCATGAAACGAACATTTAACCATCCACATGAGTAACATTCAGTGTTCAAAACATTATGCATGGTGAGAATTGAATGCAGAAGTCAAAGGGCTTGCTGAATATAACAACAACATAAATAAAATAGAGCATAATCACAAACTAGATAGGGAGACACAGGCAGATTGAAGGACCCAGTAGCAACACTTCCTCCCCCAAAATTTTGCATAGCTCCAAAGTCCCCCTCCCACCCCACAAGGCAAACCTAGGCAAAAAGGGGAAAAACAGAACAACCTTCCAAAAGAATGTTCTTTTTACCAACCTCCCTCTAAAGTGCTCGTGGAATTTATTAGTATCAATTCCAGCATCGGACATAGACTTCAACAGCTGTTCCTTGCCACCTGCAGCTCTTCTTCTCTCTGTTGTCTAATGCAATGAAGTCCATCCATAAACTCAAAACACAAATACAACTAAACAATTGCCAAAGAGCAATTGAAGCATTTAGCCCACAAACATTACAACAGCACCAAGAAAATTGTCTAGAAGGAAGTATCAATTGTATGTCTATCAAAATTCATGTTATTATATCACAGCCACAAACATGAATCAAATGGACAGTAAAACACACGTGCACATGACTGAACATGCAGCAACTCCCTAACTTAAGAGGCTCAACTCTTGTTGAACAGGAAGGAAAAAAGGAAAAATTTTCCTGCCCCAAGCCACACATAATCATGGCAACATTTTCAACTGCTTCTAAAGTATTTCCCCACACAAAACCCATCAATTCTCATTTCCAAGACCATTAGTAAAAATACAAGACCTGCCATATGAGATGCAAGTTAGGACAAATGAAGAAAGAGTAACAAGATGATGCTGAAATTCATACCCTTTATTGCAGCTCTCAACAAAAAATATCATGCTGGCCCAACTTTGAGATACTCGAAAACATTGCTGAAACAACCAGAGATAATATACAAATCTGATAGTATGACCAGCAAACTAGAAAGAAGATGCTAAGTGCTGAATCAAATGTTTTTAAAAGAATAACAATCAAATATAAGGACTTAAATCTGAAGCTGAGGACAATGATGCAAAGCATCAAAGAAGACTCGATTTTAGTACAGAATACCTGTATGAAAGTAAAACAGAACAAAAACAAAAAAAAGAGTAAAAAATGAAGGAGAGCAAACAAATTCATGAAGTAATAAATATAAACTTACAATATTTTCCAAGGCAAATGCAACAAACCCACAAATAGGTGTATGCATTTCCTACAATAAGAGGAAAACAGAGTCCTTTTGCAAATGAAGGCAGTGATTGGTGTGATTGCTTACGCATTTATATTTGAAAGATATTAAGCATTCTTCACATAGAGAAATCTAATATTGAACCAACAAGGATCACATACCCTAGAGGAACCAAAAGTTACCTTCATACGAGGAGTCCAGGTGGTCTTTACGAGATGCGTAAACTTCATCATTGACATGAAACTAAAAATCATCGAGCTTTAATGCACATAATATAAGAAATTTCGAATCTTGAAAACTCCAAATATACAATCCTCCCCTTTTATCTTTTTGAAAAGAGACCGATGAATAGAACATATATTATGATAATCCTGTGAGCCATCACAAGAATTCTAAAATCAGTTGATATTTTAAACAATGCCCGCAACCAGATAACCAAAAATGGAATCTCCCTCGTGTTTTTCTTCAAGAAAAAGATCCCAAGGACGGAAATAATCACAATTTAGTAACCAATTTAAGTCGAGGGAAAAAAAAGGTGAAGAAATTGAATTGCAATTCTAGATATGAACAACTCTTGAAAGCAGTCATGATACCAAGAATTCGTGTAGCTTCCCAGACGAGTTACCGTTAGCGCAATTCATAACTTTTCCTTCCTTGGAGAATCCATTGTAATGTCTTTCCCCTTTCTAAAACGGTTAAACCACGAGATTTATTGCATACCAAAATTAAGAAAGTAACAAAAAATCAGTAAAATCAAGGGACAAAATAAACAAGAAGATAGATCTAAATTTCTAGAGCGAACCTACCCACAAGTGATAACAGAAATCAAAGAAAAGGTAGAAAAAAGCCTACGAGGCCTAAAATCACCAAAATTCAGTAAATAAAATCATAAGGAATTTCAAGATCCTGGAAACTTTAATAATTTTTTTTTTTAAAACTCTACTACACTTTACCTCGTAAACAGGAGCCGGATATTCACATTAGAACCTGAAATACCAGAATCTTGAAAGCCAATCTTTCTGCAGAACAAGATTCAACCAAGAATTGAGTCTCCTCCTTCGTTTCTTTTGAAAGAAAAAGCTTCCACGAAGAACGGATATAAAGGCAATCCCGTAAGCAATGGCAATCAAGCACTCGAAAGCCGTCAAGAAAATGGAGGAGAAGAGATCTTGATAAGTATTCAGAAGGATAATAAAAAAAAAAGACTGTAAAATAGGAATGACCGTAGGTAATCCAAGACGCCATTTCTTTTCTTCTTCTTCTTCTTTCTTCTCCCTCTTCTTGGTTTCGTCAAGAAACGAAAGAAAATGTAACGGGCAAATCGTGAGCAAAGATCATAAGTACGAAAATATCCTTCTATAATTTGCAAAATGTAAAAGGACGAAAATACCATTCTCTGTTTTTATAATGGCCTGCCTACATATTGTTTTGTAAAACTCCGAAGGACGTTGTTTTTCAAACAATAGAAAACTATGCTTCCACAAGAAAAAGAAACTTAATCTTCATAATCTCGATGCTTATTTTTTAAAAATTTCTTCTTCGATAAATTATTGTCAAATTATCCTAAACAAGACTTATCTCATTAAATTTTTCTAACAAGCTTTTTCTCTATCCTAAAATAAATCAGGGAAGTCCGATTGAAATATACATATTTCTCCATAAATATATTTTTTCATAATTATCTATTTATGTGTTATTTTCAGATTTTAATATTTAGGAAAAAAGGTTATAATTTACTCTTTTTTTTTTTATGTGAGTTAATGGTATTCATAGTAGAGTCGAATTACAAAAGCGGTCCAGGCCCAATTTGGGCCCACTAAACTTGAAAATTTTCTAACCAAGCCTAAGCCCAGTCTGGACAAGTTGTCAACAAGAGGTGGCCCAAAGATAATGAAACATTCTGGCCTAAAACTTGGACAAAGAACGACCGAAAGATTATGATATGAAACATTCTGGCCCAAAATCCTTCTACCGCCATCTCGATGGAGATGTTCCGAGGATTTGGTTTTACCAAAAACTGAATGGCCAGTTGCTGGCCACTCCCGCCATATCGTCCGTGCACCAATGGCCACATCCACACTATTTCCCACAGCACCAAAGCCCCAAGCTCTCAGCCCTTTCTCTTCCTCCCCGGTAATAGTTGTTCGCTCTTTTCCTATTACAAAATCCATACTTTTGCTTGGCCTAAAAGAGAGAGAGAGAGAGAGAGAGAGAGAGAGAGATTATTGAAAATAATAATAATAATAATAATTATTATTATTATTATTAGTAGTAGTAGTAGTAGCAACAACAGCAGCAATTGTAGTAGCTTGCAACTCTTTGGGTTGACATTGAAATCCAAATTGATTGTGTGTATGTGTGTGTGATTTGAGATTTGTAGGTGCTGTTGCTCAGGGATCGGTTTTTAACCGTAAGCTCGTTGCTTCAAGGACGGAAAATCAAGCATTTTCATCCGGAGAAGCTCAATATGGGTTTTAACATCAGTTCCATTGAATCAAAGAGAAGGTGATTATCTTCTGGTTTGAGTCATTTATGTTTTGCCTAAACATAATTCATCATGTGATTATGATTATTATTTTCCGAAATTTGATAAACGGACCTATTGGTTGTAGCTTGCCTTTTTTATTTTATTTTTTTGTTTAGCTTGATTTCTGTGACTTGAATATTGAATGTAACATTGCTATATTTGGGTTAAATTAAACAGGAGAACATTGATCTGTGCAGTCAATCAGGGCGCTGAAGAATCATTTAAAAAGACTGTAGAAGTGGATAGATTGATAGATATGCTCAGGGATGCAAATCCAAGCGAAGTGAGTAAGCTGCCATTTCTAAATTACCTCATCATCCACCCAAATTTGCATCAGTATTTTTCTGAAATGTGTTAGCCATCACTGTCATCAGAAACTTATTTATAGATTGGCCACCAAATAATTCACTGAATGAGCCTTTTCTTTTTCCCATTGTTCTGTGAACAGCTCCATCAACTGGTCGTTGAGAATGTACTTGCTTTCAATGAGGGTTTTTGGATACGGCTTGCTGCAAGAAACGATACGTGCATGTCAGAGGATGATAAAGCACGGTTTTTGAATTTTGTTGTCTCTAGTTCTTTTCATCTGGTTCTCATGCCATCCCTCTCCTGTCCTTGCTTTTCCTAAGAATCGTGCCTTGCAACTATTTTGCATTTTTGCAGAAAGAGTACGAGGAACTAGCTATATCTGTAATGAGTATAGTGGATCGTCTTGTCCATAAGACTAATGTACATCCTCCCTCTCTATCCACATAAGGCGAAATTTTTAATTTCCTTGGCAAATGACCTGTGATTTGTTTCCTATGTTTGGTGTTTTCTCTGTCCTGCAGGAATGGATTGAGTCGGCTACTGAAGTCCTCAAGTCAATTTTGAAACCTGTAGTCGAGGAAGGGGAAGAGATGGTATGGCCTCCTAGAGATCCCGGGGCTTTGGAGCTCATGGAAAAAGTAAGTTTATTCCTTTCATTTTTTCCCTCTTTAGTGCATTTTATATGAATTCAAACATTCATGTCCATTTCTGTTCCTTCAGCACATTGTACCACTCGCATAGAACATCTAACAGTTTTTGCATCCACATGCCCACTTTGAGAACTTCAAGGATTTTTGGATGATCTTGCTTGTAAATGTAAGAGCAACCTTTTAAGGGATTATTTGTGACAGAAGAAATGGAGGCCTCATGTCTCTTTGTTGTGTTGGAGACCAGGAATCCTGGAGTTCACTAGAATTCAGGCTCTAATTAAGTGATTGGAGTTTCACATTTTACTTGGCAAGCTTCAAACTAGATCACCTAACCTAACCTTGAGGGCCACTCAAACTGGGGTTTGTCAGTTAAAATGGCATTTCCCCTCACTTGTATAATGGATGACCAGATCCCATATTGCTTGTCATATGACTAGATCCTCTGTTTGCTCAAGCTGGTAGTCTATAACATCCTGTCATGCCTAGAAAGAGACGACTCTCTGGAGAAATGAAAGGCAATGATACCATTGGATTGTTCTCACAGCCACTTAGTCCTTCTTGTATTCCCAAAATACTGTTCGAATCGTTATAGATACACCCACCTGCACATGCACCACATATATGATCTGAAGAAAAAAGAACTGGCTCCAGTGATTCAGGCAATTTTTTCTTCTTATTTTGCTCATAAATTCAATAATATTTGGTTATGCATCATTTATTTGTACAGAATCTTTAAAGGTGTTTGTATCCATTTTGAATAGGAGATTGTACAGAGGGAGCAAGAAGGGCACCTGGATGAAGGATTCCTCGCAGAAGTTAATGCACAATTAAGACAAGTGAGTATGCTATTGTGCAATAGCTGTTTTAACCATCAAACTTGTCTTACAACTGTTATAAAGTTCCACTCAGTTTTGAGTGCCTTTTAGATGAGTTGAGAACATGTACAAGAATGTAAGATGAGTGCATAAATGTTTAGACACTATATTTGGAAGAACTCATCTGTAGGCAAAAGAAGATGGGGACAAGCCTGGGTTTGTGGCCATGTTGCAAAAGGTCTTACAGCTCTATGCTTCCAGAATTCTTTCCAAGCGTAGTTATGCAAAGAAAGGTAAAGGAATTTGATCGCTAGTTGAAAGTGACTTGGGTGTTTTCATTTAAACTCTTACACTGCAATTTGTTATCTGAACAAGTTGCAGTGATAGATTCAGTTTAGGAAGGAGGCTAAGTTAGATTTACTGCACAAAGCCCAAGGTGGTTTTTTCTATATTTGTCTATTATGAGCCCTCTTATTGTTTTTGTGGTTTACATTGATGTGAAAGCTTTTTCAGCTATTGTGGATGATGCTGAAATAGCATAGGTACTAATCTCAGCCTGGGAAAAGTGTTTAGGCTTTTCTTGTTTTGATCCTGTAGTTTCATGGATCACATGTGGGGCAGGTGGATTTTTGAGGACTGAGGTTACTATTAGTTTCTTTTTATATGGATGTGTGCCAATGGTTATTTTGAAGGTTAGATCACCTCTGTGTGATGACAAAGTTCAAAATTTAATTTCTATGAATGTTCTACTGAATTTACCCCTGTGCCTCAGCCTCATTTGTACTTTTGGTTAATGCTCACTTTCATATTCTTACTGCTTCAAACAACCGGCTTTTCTGTGTTTGTTGCACAGGGGATGAAATTTTGAAGGTCGAGGAATTTCTCGAGACTTTAATCAAAGGTGTCTACTTTCTTCCTTACTCCTATACCTCAAAAAACAGATACTAGTCCTCTATGTTAATGAACCCAGAGATAGAAGGTGCAATTTTACTCACATTTTTCACCCTAAGAAGAGCATGCCTTGTTGTCATGGTAAAGTCACTCTATTGTGACCTAAAGGTTGTGAGTTTGAGTTGCAAAACAATTTCTTTGTGAAAAAAAAGGGTAAGGTTGCAAAAATATGATCCTTTCTCAGACCTCACGGTATTGGAGCTTCATGTGATGGAACACCCTTTAGCCCTTAAGGATCTTGACTTGTAAAGTTAACACTGCTTCATTTTTTTTCGGGTCCATGTTGCTGCAATTTCAATGGAAATTACATCTGACAACTATCTTACCGAAAGTGGAGCTAAACTTAATAAGAAACCTAAATTTTAATATGTTTCAGTACTTGGTCCTAGAGTTCTATTTCATAGGCATCTCATCCCATCTCATTGGTCGCATTTGATTTGCTGCAGCTCCAGAGGAAGAATGGAACAAGTTTTTGATCAATGGATTGACAGTTGGAAGAGGAGAAATTTTGCCTGAGGAACTCTATGCAGTTGTAAAGAAAAGAATTGAGCGGACGTTGATCCGAACAGTAAGGAGCCCCTTGTCCACGGTCTTTTTCCCTCATTTGTTTCCGTGTTTTCCCCTTTCTTATTTGATCTTTATCCTTTAGGAAGGAGGTTCATACCAGCAGCGCATCCTAACTGAGTATCTTAAGGGCATCGAGTCTAGAGCCGAGGAGATTGTCCAAGTGCTTCGGAGCAAACCATTGTAGTGTTGTTAAAAGACTTCCCTATGCTCAAGTTGCGAAGCCCTGAAGAATATTTTCTCCTCTGAAAGGTAAGAGTTTACACTGAAAGAGTTCAGACAGGTTCAACTGCTAGAAGTTTGACAGCCAAGAATGTGTACGCAAATTCTTTCTTGCAAGCCGGAAGCCCGGAATAGGTTTCTGCCTGTAGTTGGATGGTAAATGGGTAATGACTTGCCTCTTTCATTTTGTATCTGAGTAGAGCCATTGCTGTCTAGTCATAGTTAAGCTATACTTGTGTTACAACACTGGCATACACAATTGCGATGTTCGGTGCATCTAGATTGGTACGCACCGCCGGCTGGCTGTGGTGTTGAAATTCTCTCGGTTATTGGAAACTCTTTGCCCTTCCAAAAAATGAAACCCACTGTATACTAGTCCACTATGTGGTGTGATTCTTTAATACACAACACGGATACGAGTGCAGATCTTCTTTTATTTGGGTCTCACCGAGGATGCTCGACGGAACACACTATCAATTATCAAAATAAGCTTGGATTAACACAGAATTCATGTATTGGGTACTGATGAAAACACGGTACGGACCAAAGTTCCTGATGGAATGAGGGAAGCACACAACCACACACAAGAGTTGTGGCAAAGAACACATGATCATTGCCTGATTTGCTTCTTCACCCAATCAAACTGACGGGTCTTTCTTTTGAAACCGAAATGAGTTGTGTGACCCAATTTTAAGGAAAAATATTGGGTACATTAGCTTTATTCGCGCTTCTCTCCAAGTTAATCTAACTAGGATCATGATTTAAAATTCTATTTTTCATTTTTGTCCAAACTGCCCATCAGAGAGTGCGAGCTTGGGACAAAGAGGAGAACAGATACGTAAAATGGGGCCTCTCTTCAAACACCTAATAATAACAAAGCTAGACTAGACCGCCTGTTGACTTGGTTCCTAAACTTTTCTTTCAGATCTCTCCGAAAAAAAAACAAAAGAAAAGCTTTATTTATGTTATCTTTTTTTTTAATTCCTAAACTTTGCTTAACATCTAAGCGTTGGTGATTCAACTAAAAATAAAAATCACAGCCACCGAATGCCAATCCAACGGCCAAAAATTCGTATTGACACGACATATAGCCGATATAACAAAAACCGAAAAAGCATGCATGTCAAATTCTCCTTTTCACTCACTGACGCCATGGAAATTCCCTCTATGTCCTCTCCCTAAGTCGTTCCTCTCTCTCTCTCTCTCGCTCTCTCGAAATCTAACTCGCTCACTGCCCGTCGAGACTCAGATCTAAGAGAAAAAGACAAAATCACCCTCTCTCTCTCTCTCTCTCTCTCTGTCTCTCTCTATCTCTCGCTCTCTCCGTTTCTCTCTTAAGCTATTGAACACCAGGCTTTATACGCATACGGAGGATCTTATCGATATAAGAGCATTTGTAGATGCGAATCAGTTGCTCCTCTCATTGATCTCTTCTTTGTGCTGATCAGATCTGAGGTATAATTTTCTTAATTTTCTATTTAAACTTATAGATCTAGTTTCATTTCATCGATAATCTCAATTATTAATTTCTCGGCATCCAAGTTTGTATGTAATAGGGTTTATCCAGTCCCTCTGTTGCGCTAGTTTAACGGAGTATGGCGTACGATACGATCTGTGATGCGGTGTCGTTTTGGTCTGAATTTGATTTGATTTTTGATTGTTATGCGAAGTCCTTTTCAGGTTTTGCGAGGTTGGTGCCTTGGTTTGATTGGAGAGGATGCTGACGAAATTCGAGACGAAGAGCAATAGAGTGAAGGGACTGAGTTTCCACAGCAAGAGACCGTGGATCCTCGCCAGCCTCCACAGCGGCGTGATCCAGCTATGGGATTACCGCATGGGAACTCTGATTGATAGATTCGACGAGCACGATGGCCCCGTCCGCGGCGTCCATTTCCACAAATCTCAGCCTCTCTTTGTCTCCGGAGGTATCGGATATTTGAGAGGCTTGTCTTTTCCTTTCCGTTATGTATTCCTGTTCTCATTGCTTAACAGAGCATTTACATACCACACTAGGTCCCATAGGGCTCGGTGCGCGCTTTTAGATAATGTTTTAACCGTATTTAATGGATAATTGTTCTTTCTGAGACTTGGTCATCCTCGAGCAATTAAATTTGGAATTTCAAAATGGAGTACACATTGCAAAAATCTGCACTGGTGCTGTTGCTTACTTTTGTATCAGCATTAGTGTAGTTGTATTGAATGTAATGAGATAGCCACCTGACAGATGCAATTGATTTTCGCTGTTTTCAGTTGGTAATTATTTGCTGGTTAGATATATTATAGATCAGACTGTATTTCATATGGGATTTGTAAATTAACATTAGATCTAATTCAATTTGCATTTTATTTTGCTGATTGCTGCAATCCTCTTTTTTTTTTTTTAATAAAAAAAGACAATCTTTTGGAAGAGTTTGTTGACTATTACTTAAAGCCACGGTGGAGGATCTCAACATAACATTTCAATTCTGCCGCAGACTGTATAGGGCGAGCATTGCTTCCACACTACCACAGTAGTTCCTCTCGTTGCTTGTAGTTTATAGCTGGAGTTTTTCTTAGAGTTATGATGTTCTTGGACTTCAGAGAATGCAATAGGAATCATGTTGGGACAATGTTGTTGGCCTGTTGTTTTACATTTTGCAGATCTGGCCTTGGAGGGGGTTATCATAAGATGGTTTCAAGAATTGCTTTATTGCTGGTTACTTTATGCAATATTGTGCTTATAAAACTAAAATACATTTTAGTCTTATTTTCTTATGTAGAGGACTTATGTTTGTATGGTTTGGAATGTTTCATTTGCAGGTGATGATTACAAGATTAAAGTTTGGAATTACAAGTTGCATAGGTGTCTGTTCACTCTTCTTGGGCACCTTGACTACATCCGTACTGTGCAATTTCATCATGAGTACCCATGGATTGTGAGTGCCAGTGACGACCAGACCATTCGCATTTGGAACTGGCAGTCACGCACTTGCATTTCTGTGTTGACTGGTCATAACCATTATGTTATGTGTGCCGCATTCCATCCTAAAGAAGACCTTGTTGTGTCAGCCTCTTTAGATCAAACTGTTCGTGTTTGGGATATTGGTGCCTTGAAAAGGAAGACAGTGTCCCCTGCTGATGATATTCTGCGGTTGAGTCAGATGAACACTGATCTTTTTGGCAGTGTTGATGCTGTTGTTAAGTATGTCCTAGAAGGCCATGACCGAGGGGTCAACTGGGCTTCCTTCCATCCTACCCTTCCTTTGATTGTCTCGGGAGCAGATGATCGGCAAGTGAAGTTATGGCGCATGAATGGTAAGTTACAAATCAAATGTATGAAATATTTATCTTCAATTAAAATAATCTTGATCATCTATTATGTGCTTGTTGGTCATCTGTGACAATCTACTGAATTTTCAGATTCCTTCTCAGGTTTGAGTTGATCCTTTCTGCTCCCTTTCTTACTTTCTCTTTTCAGAGTCCAAAATTTGATAATATCTAAGTATTTTTCTTTGTGATTGATACTTTGGAACTCAAGGCATAGGGTGATATGTTCATTTTGTTTTCAGATACCAAGGCTTGGGAAGTGGACACACTGAGAGGACACATGAATAATGTGTCATGTGTTATGTTCCATGCCAAGCAGGATTTAATTGTTTCTAATTCAGAGGATAAAAGTATTCGTGTTTGGGATGTAACTAAAAGATCCGGACTTCAAACATTCCGAAGAGAGCATGATCGGTTCTGGATTCTCGCATCCCACCCTGAGATGAATCTCTTGGCTGCAGGTCATGACAGTGGCATGATTGTCTTCAAGCTAGAGAGAGAAAGGCCTGCCTTTGCAGTGAGTGGTGATTCTCTTTTCTATACCAAGGACCGCTTTTTGCGGTTCTTTGAATTTTCAACTCAAAGAGATACGCAGGTCATCCCCATCCGACGACCTGGCACCAGCAGTGTGAATCAAAGTCCAAGAACTCTATCCTATAGCCCTACAGAAAATGCTGTTCTCATGTGCTCAGATGTCGATGGAGGGTCCTATGAGTTGTATATCATGCCTAAAGACAGCATCAGTAGGGGTGATAGTGTCCAGGATGCAAAGAGAGGTGCTGGGGGATCAGCTGTTTTTGTGGCTCGGAATAGGTTTGCTGTTCTTGAGAAAAGCAGCAACCAGGTCTTAGTGAGGAACCTAAAGAATGAGGTTGTTAAAAAGAGTGGTCTTCCTATTGCTACAGATGCAATATTTTATGCTGGGACAGGTAATTTGCTCTGCAGAGCAGAGGACAGAGTGGTCATATTTGATCTTCAGCAAAGGATTGTTCTTGGAGATCTTCAAACACCTTTTATCAAATATGTTGTTTGGTCAAATGACATGGAAAGTGTTGCATTGCTCAGTAAACATGCCATCATTATTGCTAGCAAGAAGCTTGTGCATCAGTGCACTCTTCATGAGACAATCCGAGTAAAGAGTGGGGCCTGGGATGATAATGGTGTTTTTATTTACACAACATTGAATCACATCAAGTATTGCCTCCCAAATGGAGATAGTGGCATCATTAGAACACTGGATGTCCCAATATATATCACCAAGATCACTGGAAATACTATCTTTTGCTTGGATCGAGATGGCAAGAGTAGAGCTATTGTTATTGATGCAACAGAATATATCTTCAAACTCTCACTTTTGAGGAAGAGGTATGACCATGTTATGAGCATGATCAGGAACTCACAGCTTTGTGGGCAGGCAATGATCGCATACTTGCAACAGAAGGGATTCCCTGAGGTTGCTTTACACTTTGTGAAGGATGAGAGAACTCGTTTTAATCTGGCATTGGAGAGTGGAAATATTCAAATTGCTGTAGCATCAGCAAAGGAAATTGACGAGAAAGATCACTGGTATAGATTAGGGGTGGAAGCTCTTCGCCAAGGCAATGCTGGTATTGTTGAGTATGCCTATCAGAGGACAAAAAATTTTGAGAGGCTCTCTTTCCTTTATCTCATAACTGGTAATTTGGAAAAGCTGTCCAAGATGCTGAAAATTGCAGAGGTCAAGAATGATGTCATGGGTCAGTTTCACAATGCCCTATATTTGGGTGATGTTCAAGAACGTGTTAAGATCTTGGAAAATGCAGGTCATTTGCCACTTGCTTACACCATGGCTAAAGTCCATGGGCTAGAGGATATTGCTGAACGTATAGGAGCTGAGTTGGGAGACAATGTTCCATCTGTTCCTGAGGGTAAAAAACCCTCTCTTCTGATGCCTCCAGCTCCCATTATGTGTGCTAGTGATTGGCCTCTTCTGAGAGTTATGAAAGGTATATTTGAAGGTGGTCTGGATAACATGGGTAGAGGTGCTGCTGATGAAGATGAAGAAGCTGCAGATGGTGACTGGGGTGAGGAACTTGATATGGTTGATGTGGATGGTTTGCAAAATGGGGATGTTACAACAATTTTGGAGGACGGGGAAGTGGCTGAAGAAAATGAAGAGGAGGGTGGATGGGACCTTGAAGACCTGGAGCTTCCCCCCGAGGCAGACACACCAAGGGCTTCTGTCAGTGCTCGATCTTCAGTTTTTGTAGCACCAACTCCCGGCATGCCTGTAAACCAGATTTGGATCCAAAAATCCTCACTTGCTGCTGAACATGCTGCAGCTGGCAATTTTGACACAGCCATGCGTTTGCTTAACAGGCAACTTGGAATTAAAAACTTTGCTCCATTGAGATCCATGTTTCTTGATCTTTGTTCAGGGAGCCATACCTTTTTACGTGCCTTTGCATCTAGTCCTGTGATATCATTGGCTGTTGAACGAGGATGGAATGAGTCCACTAGCCCTAATGTTAGGGGGCCCCCAGCACTGGTTTTCAATTTCTCCCAGCTGGAGGAGAAGCTGAAGGCTGGTTACAGAGCCACAACGGCTGGAAAATTTACAGAGGCACTTCGACTTTTTGTCAATATTCTGCATACAATTCCTTTGATTGTCGTAGAGTCGAGAAGGGAAGTTGATGAAGTGAAAGAGTTAATTATCATAGTCAAAGAGTATGTTCTGGGTTTGCAAATGGAGCTTAAGAGAAGGGAAATGAAAAGCAACCCAGTACGACAACAGGAACTTGCTGCCTACTTCACCCACTGCAACCTTCAAATGCCACACTTAAGGCTTGCGCTGTTAAATGCAATGACTGTTTGCTACAAGGCAAAGAACCTTGCAACAGCAGCTAATTTTGCTCGGCGACTATTGGAAACAAACCCCACAGTTGAGAACCAAGCAAAGACGGCCAGGCAAGTATTGCAGGCTGCAGAAAGGAATATGGTGGATACCTCTGAGCTGAACTATGATTTCAGAAACCCTTTTGTGATATGTGGAGCAACGTATGTGCCAATCTATCGAGGACAGAAGGATGTCTCTTGCCCATTTTGCAGTTCCCGGTTTGTTCCAAGCCAGGAAGGTCAGCTGTGCAATGTTTGCGATCTTGCAGTGGTTGGTGCAGATGCTTCGGGGTTACTCTGTTCTCCTTCCCAGATACGATAATTTAAGATGCTGAGTGAGGAGCTGTCTTCTGCCGTTTTGCAAATTTTACTCACAGCAGGGGTGATTAGCTTGGTTCTTGCACGTTTCCATGTAAAAGGTAAGAGATACTATAGAAAAGTTGTTTAAGTTGGAATGATTTGTTTGTGCTGGCTCCTTTCCTTTGGCTCTATTCCTTTTCCTTCTATTTAGTTTAATATGATTTCAATGTAATAAACAACATGAGAATTTTGACTTCTTGTTAGTTCATTTACAAGAATAGTCAAGGGCCCTTGTTAAATTAGGCAATCATTATAGACAAGAAACATTATCGATGTATGCAGATGACCGTGTGATAAATTTCCAAGTTACTGTGGCTCATTGGTTCTTTTCGTTGGCAATGAAGTCATTCTTATCGTTTTAATAATTCCTTATTCAAGTTCTAATTGTCTATTCCGATAAATTGCTATCGATGTCGGTAATGACATTTGGATAGAATTCCTGATTGGTCAAAATGCATTTTAAACCAATGAATTTGAGCTTACTTGAAGCCTCTTCTTCTGACTGGCTGAGATGGTGGAATTTGAGCTAGCAGCTTTCTTTTTCACAATGACGGACGATATTGAGTTTAAACGATTTTTCTAAGTTTACTCCACATGCTTAGCTTAAGCATACTGGCATCAAGGTATGTAAACTCACCATGGATCTTTAAACAAAACTATGACCAAGGCTCTGTCACTGACAAACAGCCATCTGTATGTCCACGGGGAAGCGTCTCTTTCTGGGAGTTGCGGTAGGCACCCCCAAGAAGCAGTCCGAGTCCTTTGGCGCTAATCTTGGTGAAACTGATTTGAAATAGCAAGCCAGATTCTTTTTTTTTTTTATTTTCCTTCGAGTGTAAGCATAAACTCTAAGCATTTTCCTTGCACCATGCGAAATTCTTTCGAAATTGCGAACCAGATTCCTTTTTGTGACTCCTAATTGCTAGCTGTTAACCATGCGATTAAATGAAACTCTTGACCAAAAAATAAGTAAAATAAAATAAAACTGATGCCGAGTATCCTTGTGAAACCATGTGAGAACTAAAATTTAGATTATTTTGTGGGTAAATGGTCTCCATCCTCCCGAACCTTTTGAAGATCAGCTTCGCGGACCGCGACGTTCACTCGCTGCTTATATTTGTTGTATCAGGCTTATTTAATTCTTAATTGGATGTTCGTATAGTAGAAAATAGTTACGGAGGATTTTAATTTGTAAATGACGTAAAAATCATAAATCTTCTTTTCGAAAGATGCAGAATTTTCTATTGAATCGCCTTTCAAGCCAATTTGTGTGTGATGAAAAAATAATAAATGGATTTTCATCACACACAAATTCAACGCAAATTTATATGGTTGAATTTTAATGATTAAATAAAATTAATTTATTATTCATCAAATAACTTATTAACTGTAACAAATAATTAAAAATTTAAGGACGTAAGCTTGTGCCCAATTTTTTGATCCAATTCTGACATATATCTACCCGAACTCGGCAAACTTTGTATTAAATAAGTTAGTAAACTTTCAGTATCTGCCAACTGGCTAGTAGAGGAAATTCATAAAGAATGCACGTGGCAAACATTGATTGGTGAAATTACGTGCAACTTTGAAGTGATCTCAAATCCCACGTGTAAAAGGCTGTATGCCCGTCAGGCGAGTAGATCACAAGAAACATCAGATCAAAATTAAACTCTTTTAAAAAAAAAAAAAAAAGCAAAAACAACAGGAACAGAGAAAATGGGCAAGAAGTGTAGGGCTCAGGTAACAACCGCAACCCCCATTAAGGAACCACACTTGCAACAAGACCTTGTTTTCCTCGGGGAACAAGAATCCGATGATCTGCCTTACTGGGAATTGGTTAACCACTCTGATGCCGACTCGGATGACGATTCTTTACTTAGCCTGGAAGATGGCTTCCTGTCTTTGTTCTCTGTAACAACTTCGTCACCATCAGGCTCCAACCAAGAAATCCAGAACCGCAAGAAGACTCATGAAGATCTGGATCTAATTGATCATGAGAATTCTCGTGATGATCATGATAGATGGTATCATGGTGATGCGCATAACTACCACCAGTTTGATGTGGGGCCTGCTATATTTTCTGGTGTGGGCAATCATCTTCAAGATGCCAATGGGTATGACGAAGATGTAGCTGAAGGGGAGGAGGAAGATGGGTATGGGTTGGATGATGAGCTCGTGCCATGGCACGTGAGTGGGAAGTTGGGGAGGCAGAGGATGAGGAAGTTGGGGAAGAGGTCTTTTGCTAAAATGAGCAATTCCAAGAGGAATCCATATCTTCATGTGAAGCCGGGTTGCGTGCATGGCAAACATGGGCTGGGAATCAAGGCTTGAACAAGCAAGATTTAAGGTAAAATTTAATTCAAGGGAAGGAAGAAAGATCTGAACTTTAGTCGGTATTAGTATTGCTGGATAGAATGATGATTTGGGGGTCGTTATCTAGGTGTAATTAGCATCATTGGACTTTGTTTCTTTCAGTTTTTTAATCTAGGTATTGTTTATTTGGATGATTTTATATAGATGTAATTCGATTTACCTCTTTTAATGTCTATGTGTGATTATTTCAACCCTCTCTCTCCCTCTTTCGTTCTCAGTCTCTCTTCATGTGGGTGTGTTCCAATTGTTTGGGACTCGTGTGAATAAATTTGAAGACATGGGGAGGTGTGAATGCAAAAATGCAGGCCTTCGAAATTCAACCACTTTGATTGGCGATTGTGTCAACCTTTTTGCAAGATTTAAAAAAGAATTGAATGAAAGGGTTTTAGAAAAAAAAAAAAAAAAAAGCAAGAAGAAGAATTGCTTGAAAAGATTTGATCTTGAAACTGGTATACTTTGAGCCTTAGTTTGGTTCGGGATATTTACTAAGTGATGTGCATGCAGGATACCATTGTCTTCAATAGGACATCTTACCTCTGTTCGAGTGAAAAAGAGAGAGAGTATAAATAGCAATCTCTAAAAGACATACATCTTCATCTTGAAGAACTGTCTTACCTCTGTTCAAGCCTTGCAAAATCTTAGCAAGCAGGGGAGTATATTCAGACTGCCCAAGAACAAAAAATACATGTTAGTTGAAATACTTTGCAGTCAATGCCATGACCTGAAAGTTGCAAGAAATGCGAAAGGAACATGCTCTCTTCAAAGGCTGACATGCAATCCTTCAAACGTAGTTTCTCCAATGAGGAAAACTTCTAGGATGGTTTTGACAGCCATAGCATCTACGATGCATCTAGATCATAACAATTAGCCACTGACAAATCCAATCTAGGGATAAAAATTAATCAAGGTGTTCCCGCTAATCTATACTTTGGCTTAGATGGAAATGTGCACGTGTATGTGTACGCAGGGTACAGCCTGCAAGGGAAACTGATCGTGCCTCAGATATAGCTGTAATGTCTGATCACCCTTTTGGGAGTTTTGTAGAGTTTGGATAGACGTCACCCACTGCATATAGACTAGCCAAAATTGATCATGTAAAAGCAGAAGGTTAAATGGCGCTAAGCTTGCCACATTTGAAGAAAATGAAGTAAACATCCAAGAACCATCTTATAGGTATCAGATAATGCAGTTAACCTTCCATAAGTTTTACTTATGTCATGTATGTATTACAGCAATGTTATCAAGAAATCTTTTTCAAAGACTAATTTGCAGCTATAATCTTCAATTATTCACCAACTAGAATTGTAGAATTACACATGCTAGGTCTGTAGAGACCCAGTACCTTGTTAGTGTGAGAAATCAAATAAAATGGTGACTCAAATTTATTGTCATAAATATGATTATTAAGAAATGGATTTTGAGACTTGACTTCAGCTTCATCTTCCAATTTGAACTTGTAACTGCAGAACCAAAAAGTCGAAGGTATGAAGAAAATAGCAATTGACATGGCATGAAAACGAAGAAAGAACCTATGTCAATGTCCGCGCCGATGTCTGTTTTCCATAGGACAGTTTGTCACGTTTCTCTGTGAGAGTACGAAGTTTAGCATCAACAGGTCAATAGGGAACGTGTATCTGCAAATTGATAAACATGAAAAGG
Organism: Ceriops zippeliana; assembly: GCA_037897445.1. NCBI lineage: Eukaryota > Viridiplantae > Streptophyta > Magnoliopsida > Malpighiales > Rhizophoraceae > Ceriops > Ceriops zippeliana. Next base: position 808,759 of record JBAPLH010000011.1, read on the forward strand.
ATGGGAAAAGGCCTCAATGCTAACATGCAAACAACCCCATCAACGCACAACCCCCATCTAAGCACACACACAGAGAGAAACATATATAACAGAAGGTTGTACTTTACTTAAAGTAGCCGCGGGTACTAGTTTCTCATATGCCAGCGGCAGTTCAACTTGATTCTGACATGAGCTTGGCTTCCATCAAGCATGAGCTCTTCTTTATTAATGACAATCCCATGAAACACAACCTGGGTATGACAGAGATAAAATGAGAACTGAATATACACGGCATAAAAGACAGATAGTAGTTGTGAATTTTCAGAATTGATCTGTTTCATTGTCAAATTATACATTCCAGTACCATCGAATGTTATTTAGCTTCATACGACAGGTTAAGATATGCAATGTAAAAGTTTGATAGTAGAAAATATAGCAAATGACCCATCCACCCACCAGAGAAAGAAGAAGGATCAGAGACTTGTACGGGCACCACAAAACTGCACAAATGCACGAAAAACAAAACATAATGAGTAATAGAATCTAACTACCTCAAAGTCTACAACAATGATTTCGTGACTTCCTATGCCACTTGACCAAAATTGGGCAACAGCTAGCTCAATTGTCTAACTACCCACCACTGTAAATGCAAAGATAAAACCATTAAATTTATGCTCTAAATGAAAATATAAGAAAAAATGACCTTGCAGTAATGACATCTTGAGAAATAAAAGGCGTGGAGGGCAATCCTTTACAGTCATAGGCTTTATTATAGTTATCGAGATCTTGAACTGGGCAACACATCATGGTGCTTCGCAATCGATCCCACAAACTTCAAAGTAATGTAGACCATCACTTAGCTTTGTAGGATCAACCACCATGCTGAAAGAAAAGAAAAGAAGCATGTTAATGTAATGAAATACACTTAAACACAAACAGTCCAATTTTGGTAATATGAAGAAGCCCAACAAATATTTATGGAAAAACTGAAAATTCCGAGATAAAATTAACAATGGGCAGAGAAGGGGAACAAAATGTAGAAAAGTTCTTTTCTTCTTTCTTTTGATTAATAAAAACCACAAAAAAGTTAAACATAAGAAGCCTGATTGCTGTTTAATAATCTTTTGCTTGTAGACTGTAGTTAAAATAATATTTCCTTCATGTCTGCCCAGTGATAATTCACCATACCAATTCTGAAGTAACTAACTTTTTGTTGCATTTTCAGACCATCTTTGAGAAAGAAGGGCTTCAAATAACCAAAATTACAAGTGATATAGAAGAATAAAAGGAACAGGGAAAAATATTAGAGGAAAGAAAAGCCCTAGAAACATAAGGATACTGCAAGTATCGTGTGGACCTGGATATAAATAGGGACATGTCAAGAGGAAAGATGGAGGGAGCAATGGTAACTAACTTAAAGCCATGGTCATTATGAGTTAAGAGCAGATACTTAGGGGCCCTCATAGCTGCCTCTTAGAAGAATGTGGCTCAACGCACTCCCTAAATGGAACCAGTTCTTCCAAATTACTTGCACCTTCATGCAACTGTGGTTAAACTCAAGTACATAGAATTCCCGCTTCAAAGCACTTTGCAGGACATTGTTTTCCTAACAAATGGCTAAGGAGAACACAGCATAGACGGCTTTCTTGTGCAACAGAAACAACGATATTCCGTGGGCAGCTGATAGACATGGAAGGAGACATTAATCCCTACCAACCACCCGGCTGCCAGCCAGCCAACTCCCTAAGGCAATCAACTAAAGTGGGATTTCCTTAACAAACAATTTCTTTGGCATTGCTTGAATGCCAAACAAATTTACCTTAACTTTGGAACAAAATAACAACAATAATAATGATAATGAGTTTGATTTTATAAAACAAAATGATCTCTAAAGAATTAGTTGCAAATTATGCACATATGATAGTAACAAAATGAAAATACTACTGATTGTAACAAATTATGCACACGCAAAAATATTCCACCTCCGTAGGCTGTTGACAAGTGCTAGAGCTGAGGTCAAAGTCATCACAAATATAGATTTAATTTGTTATACAAATATTCTAAGATTTTTATAAATTTTTCTTTTTAATAGTAGTAGAAAAATTTTCAGTGAACACTGAATTAATCGATGAAAAATCGACAGAAATGCGGTTAGCCAGCAAGGAAGCATGTAAACAACACTAAGAAGGATAAGCCTATCTTCAAAAGTACTGCCATAATTACCTTAATCAGTTTTTCATAATTATCTTTTAAGAAGGAACATAATGTGTGTCAAGCACTATAGGAAGAAGCTGTGCGTACTTGATTTACCACATCAATTGATCTATCTTCATGGCAAACGCATGGAATACTCCTGGACTGTTGTATATATTCATGTTCCCTATCATGCAGCAAGTCATCAAAAGTAACTCCACAATCACAAACATTTTATAGACTTGTTACCCTCCATAAGTGACAACGGTCCCATGGAGAAAATCTAACTTGTCAACTCTCATGAGCCCTTGTCCTGTGGATAGTATCTGCAGCAATTCACCAACAGTAACAAATGTATGCTAAAGAGCCTTCCTCAAACTGTATGGGCTTATAGGACTTCCCTGAGACTATAAAACAGATGCGGCATACCAGAAGCTTTAGGTAAGGTAGATGAAAAGGCACCAACAAAGCAAAAGGGCACAAAAAGCAGCAAAACCATAACCTTCATTGATGTTCCAATCACGAGCATGCATTTTCGAAGAGTCCATCTAGGGACAGGAGTGACAGCCCTACCCAGGGCTCTGACACAGACCCCAAGATCCCCATTAGCTGTTGGTCATTGGCTGGATGATTGACCTGCATCCCATTTGAACAAATTAATAATATATTAAAATTCATATCAGAACACTGACGCAAAAGGTGATAGAGTGGGAATAATAAGATTCAAGCTAGAATCCTATTAAAGGTGAAATATACCAATTATATTCAAGTCCTTCAGAAGGAGGCTCAAATACACAATAATGGCAGTAGCCATCGCAGGTAAGACATGAGCACCAACTCCTATAATGCTTGATGTTGTACCACCATGATCACCAACAGCGCTTAAAGCTGGACTGCTATTGCCAGCACTGCTCTCAAATATAAGGCGGTGCATATTCACAACCTAATTAAAATCAAGGACTCAAATGGCATATTATGGAGCATGAATGAATCATTGCAACAAAAGGTACAAGTTAGATTTGATACCTCATTAAAAAGGTCAACAAAACAGCCATATTGTGGAAGTAATGTAGGTTCTCCATGACTCACATTGATAAGGTTGCTATGTTGCAGAGGAAAATAAGTATCACTGTTCAGTAAATATCACATATATTTTGTCTGGTGTCATGCTACACGATAGAATATTTTATTTGAACAAACCTACCTCAACAGCAGCAATCAGGGCCCATGTCAAGCTAGTAACTGTCTCCATTGAACCCAAGCATGAGTCTCCAATTTTGCAAGATATTATTTGTGCTCCAGGAGCAACTCCATTCAATAATAGCTCCTATCATCGATGAGAAAAGTCACTGGTAAAATCATGTTATGGTGACAATTGGGAAGAAGACAACAGGTAAATTTATGGTATGTTTGGGTGGAAGGCATTAGCAATACCAGTAACATGGGTGCCATGAGGGCAGCTTCCTGTAACTATACTTAATGTATTTCCCTCATCATAGACATCAAGAACAAATTTATAGGCATTCAACTTGCTAAACCCATCAAATTTCATTTCAATTCTAAAGAAAATAAAACCCATGTATTCATTCAAGCATTAGATAACTAATTGTTCCATCACTCTTACATTCCCCAACATTTCCAGGGAGCAAATCTTTGAATTGCTTATACAGAGAAGTTAGAAAAGGACTTAAGTATTTGATTCAAACAGCTCTACCTTGCATGAAACATAACATCATTGAAGCTAACAGTCCACAATGGCTAATACTTTTTCCAGAATAGAGGCAAAGTGGAATATTTTAACTGCACAACACAGTCAATAAAACGAGGCATACCTTTGATTTGTAAAGGGTATGAATTTAGCTAGTTTTCCACAATCTGGTTCTTCCTCAAGACTTCATGTGTCAAGTGCAGACCATGACAATTCTCCATCACTCCATACAACAGCATCTATAACTGGACCTTGCTATGCTCTAAACCAAAGAAACAATTTTAATTTTATAGATAACAAAATAAATTCAGAAACAAGAATGGATTGAAAAAGCACGGACATAAAAGCCAAGCACACTCACATCAGCCTGCTTTCCTAGTACATCAATTTGATTTTGAAGATCTTCACAGAACTTTTTTGAGCCTGCATCCTCTGGATTAAAATGTTTCTGGAAACAAGGATATCAGAACAAAACAACGATGTAGGGGGTGAGACATTTTCCAGGGTAGGAAAGTAAAAATCCATAAGTGCATCAGTAGGCAATGTCCATCACTCTATTTTGCAAGAGCCATTATAGTTCACAATGCATCTATAAAGTGCTAAATTCAATTCAAATTAAATTCATAGCCTCTTCTATGTGGAGTTCAAGGGAAAATATTGTAGCATGCACGTGGAACCAAAAAAAAATTAACTTCCCAAAGAATTAGAGCCATGTATATTCCTTGAACGCTCTGAAAATAAAATCAGGAAAAAAAAACTATATTCTTCTAACAACTGAGACACACATATCGAACAAAAAGTATAGCTTTATGAAGTGGGGAAAAATAATAATGGTAAGGTGTACTAATTTCAATGACCTGGTTAAATTCATCAAGTTGTTTCACAGTCTTGGCAATTTCCTCCTGGTTTTCTCATCCCATTTCTTTTTCCTTACTTTCTGTTAAAAAGAAAGGTAAAAGGGATTTAGAAACATTATCCACCAATGAAATGAATGAAGGCTTAAAAGCAGAGTTCAAATTGCAAATTAAAAAAAGGGGGACAGACCATCAGACAAGAAGTCGACAAGTCTGCAAATAGATCATATACCTTACTTATATCCCGCGTGCCATATATCAGAAGGGTTTTCCCAAGAAAGATTTGACAACCAGAGAGGCTACTACAAGAATTTTCCATCCAAAAAAAAAGAAGAAGAAGAAGAGTGTGAGATATTAAGCAAAAGATTTCATGTCAATATTACATTGATGTAGGATATTTGTCAGATAATATGCAGAATGGAGGAAAAGCATTTATGCAGCCAAACCTAATTAGATTAATATTAGAACTAAGCTGATTCACATACAGAAGGCTCAAGTGTAGAAGAAAGAAAAGAAGCCTAGTTTATGAAGTTAAATTTCTATCGTTCTGGCTACAGGCAAGTATGATCTTTATACCGTACAAAGAAAATTGTTAATAATTGACTGCTCTTTGCACAAATAGCTGGTGGGTGACATGGTGAAAAAGCTTTCACAGTGAAGGAAAAAAAAAAAAAAGGATCAGCAAAATATTGCAGAGGCCCGACGGTCCCAACCCGCCATAATTATTGGCGTTCACAACTTTCGAAGTATCAAAATCTCCATTGCCAGCGCTGCCAAAATGGAAAATTTTTTCCTTTTGTAAAGAAATCAAACACAGAACGAAGGCAGAGAAAAGAAAATAGAATATGAAGAAAAAGAAAAAGAAATCGAAAATCAATTCTATACCCAAGATTCAAGAAAGTTGAGAAATACCAACCAAGAATGGCTAAATTTTTGTTAACCATCTGAAAACTCCTGTAATCCAGCAGCCACGGGATCAACGCCAGAATCTAAAATTTTGATGATTCTTGAAAATAAACGGTATATACAACGACAAGGAAATTATTATAACCATTCAAATACGATACTTTTCTTTAAATTAGTTTAAAAACACTGAAGGTGCAAGAAGAATCTTCAATCCAAGACTTCCCTCTTCTTTTCGTTTCTTGAAAAACTAAATAAATAAAACCAAGAAAGAATTTTATAGTTACCGAAGCTCGCGATAAGGACTACACGGCCATCGTGCTGGGGATAAAACTCGATGAAACTATCGGGAGCCAATGTCCTTCTTCGGCACGAGGGAGGCTAAGAAAGTGGACACCTTCGACTTGAAACGGCGGGGAAAACCATTCTCGATCGTCTCCGCCGCCAGACGTTTTGCCAATGGAAGAACTAAGGCATCCTCCTAATTCCACACCTCCTACTACTATCACTACTTCTACTACGCCACTGTCTCTCTTTTGTGTGGATCGGGTGAGTAGAGAACAAGAAAGTGAGGAACGACGCTGCGCAGAAAAATATGTGCGGCGGTCATTGTAACCGTTGCAACCATTTCAAAATAATGATATAATAATGACATCAATTAAGATTAATTAAGGGTGTTCTGGTAATTTAAGTGTAAATCGGTGGGCTGTATCATTGAGAGTGGTCATAGCGTGAGAATGAAAACCACGGGCCCCACCTCTGCTACCGAAATTACTATGCTGTCCTTCCTATCAAATTTGATTTGACTTCGTATTTTTTTTTTCTCCATCTTTTTTCTTTATTTTCCAACTCTTGTTTATTTCTTTCTATTAGGTGGCCCATATTTGAGGCCCATCATCTCGGCATATGGTACAAGTTGGGCCAAATTTTTAACCAACTATGGGCCAATTAAGTTCATGATTTCTATGCCCTGCGTAGTATGAATTATTTGGCATGTATATGATTAGATAAAAGTTGTTATAGCTACATAAATAAATAAATAAATGAAATCACAACTGTATTTAACAAATTAAAAATGCATTTAGCCGTCCTTTATACATATTATTAATTATATAAACCCATATAATAAAATGTCTATAAATTCCTATTAAAAAAATATGTTTAAAATTTAACACTCTTCCAATTAAGGTTATCATCATCGTCCTCGTCCTAGGAGAGAACAAATATGCAGACAATGCAAGTCTTTCTTCAATCTTCCTAGTTTCAGTTAGAAAAACTCAGCACAAGGCTGTCTCGGCATTTTAGGTAAATGGGTTTAATCACCAGCCATGGCATGGACCACTGATAAGCCTGCTGCATGGTGAACCACGCTTGGGGCCCAGTCAACTGGCCATCTTACTGGTTATGAGGTCCGCTTCCCGCGTAAACCGTCGAAGTCCTTCCACACAATGGTCTGAACCCATGGAAGTCAACGGACCACGCACGCTAGCTGGAACGCACGCTAGCTGGCAAGCGTGGTATGACTCCTTTTGGAGCTCCCCTGCTCTCACGGGGGTGGGACGGACCCACATTCTTTGATCTTTCTTTCCATCCGTTTACCCCACGTCAACTCATCGTCTTTTAATTAATTTTGAGGTGCATAGAATTTGGACTCTGTCATACCCGATGGTAGAATGATGTCACGGAGTTAGACTTGGACGTACTTCGGACGTACTAATTCGTGCGACACTTAGTCGATCTTGCGAGAGAAGATGCTAAGTAAGCCTTGAAGAGTTCGAACGAACCAGCGGAAGGCTTGTGGGAGGCAAGTAACCGAATAAGAAGAACTTGAGAAAGCTAGAGAGAGAGAGCACAAGAACTTTGCAAGTGAACTTGTATTGAATGAATGAAGAAGTGATTTACAAATGAGAGGAGTGAGGGTATTTATGGTAGTTCCACCTCCTTGATGTGTGACTATAATTTCTCTAGATCTAAAATATCTAAGATATTTACAAAAGAGAATACCTAAGCGCTTACCTAAGCGCTTACATAATGGAGGCGCTTACCTAAGCGCTTATATAAGTAAAGCGCTTACCTAAGCGCTTATGCAGAAAGTGGTAAGTGGGCTAGCTTCTGGGCCATCATTTGGGCTAGCTCTTGGGCCATTATTTGGGCTAGGCCCTCATCAATTGGACGGGCCGTGACATCCTCCCCACTTAATCCTGCGACGTCCTCGTCGCATTTTCAGCCTTAAATTGCCGGATGTGATCGGCAAATTGCCAAAGCTGGTCTTCTCGTTCCCAACTGGCCTCGTGGTCTGGCAGAGACTTCCACTTGACTAAGTACTCGATATAGTTGGGAACTCCCCTTCTCCGGATCACTCGATCAGCAAGGATGCATTCCACTTCCTTATTGAATTCGGTGACCACAGCAGTTGGTGCGCGCTTTGACTCATTTCGGCTTTGATCCTCTTCGTCTCCATGGAAAGGCTTTAGAAGACTTACATGAAAAACGTTATGGATCTTTAACTTTGGAGGGAGTTGGACTTGATAGGCGGCCTTTCCCACACGCTTGATGATGGGGAATGGTCCTTCGTACTTCCGTACCAAGCCCTTATGTACCTTGCGTAGAGACTTGAATTGGTTGGGCAGCAACTTTACCATCACCATGTCTCCCGCAGTGTAGTCTTTTGGGCGTCGCTTCACATCAGCCCATCTCTTCATCTTCTTGGCCGCTTTGTCGAGGCAAGCCCTCGTTATATCCACTTCCTCGTGCCATTCCTTTGCAAACTTAAAGGCAGACGGGTTGTTGCCAGTGTAGGGAGAGGAAATAGCACTTGGTGTGAGCGGTTGTTGTCCCATGACAATCTCGAACGGGCTCTTGGTTGTGGCCTCGCTCCTCTGAAGGTTGTATGAGAATTGGGCAGCATCGAGTAGCTTCGCCCAATCTCGTTGGTGAGCACTGACATAGTGCCTCAAATATTGCTCGAGCAAGGCATTGATTCGCTCAGTTTGTCCATCGGTTTGAGGATGGAAGCTTGTTGAAAAGTTTAGCTCGGTTCCCAGCAACTTAAATAGTTCGCGCCAGAATTTACCTGTAAAGCGGGGGTCTCTGTCACTGATGATGCTCTTTAGCACTCCCCATAGCTTTACCACGTTCTTAAAGAACAGCGAGCAGCTTCGTCCACCTTGCAATCAGCAGGGGCTGGAATGAAGGTGCTATACTTGCTGAACCGATCGACTACAACCATGATACTTCCGCATCCTTCAGACTTCGGTAGAGCCACAATGAAGTCCATTGAGACACTTTCCCAAGGCCTTTCGGGAGTGGGTAGTGGCTCAAGTAGACCGGCTGGTGGCTGCTGTTCTACCTTGTCTTGTTGGCAAACCAAGCAAGTCCTCACATAGGCCTCAACATCTGCATGCATATGCGGCCAGAAGTAATGTTGTTGGACAAGAGCAAGGGTTCGTGCCATACCTGGGTGACCAGCCCATAGTGAATCGTGGCATTCCTTGAGGATCTCCTTCCCCAAGTTGCCCCACTTTGGCACGAAGACGCGGTTCCCTACCGTTGTCAAGACTCCATTGTTCACCCAAAATCGACGAGTCTTCCCCTCACTAGCCAACCTTAGGAGATTGTTGGCCAGCTTGTCCTGTCCAGTACCTTCCTTGATTCGTTCAAGGAGGTTGCTTGTAGGAGTACTAGTAGCAAGAGCCGCTAGTTCTACCTTACGACTCAACGCATCAGCAACTACGTTGGCTTGGCCGGGCTTGTATTGCAGTGTGTAGTCGAATTCTGCTAGGAAGTCTTGCCAACGAGCTTGCTTGGGGCTGAGTTTCTTCTGTGTCTGAAAGTAGCTTGTAGCAACATTGTCAGTCATAATTACAAACTTACTTCCGAGGAGATAATGTCTCCAGGTGCGCAAGCAGTGGATGACGACAGTCATCTCCTTGTCTTGGATGGTATACCGTCTCTCCGTGTCGTTGAGCTTGCGGCTTTCATAGGCAATGGGATGCCTATCTTGCATCAAGACTCCTCCAATGGCGAAGTCGGATGCGTCAGTGTGGACTTCGAACGGCTTTTCGTAGTCTGGTAACGCCATAACGGGTTCTTCGGAGATTGCTTGCTTCAATCTCTCAAAGGGAGCTTGGCATTCTTCCGTCCAATGCCAAGTGCAGTTTTTCTTCAGCAAGTCGGTCAAGGGAGCGGCTACGGCAGAGTATCCCTTGATGAACCGACGATAGTAGTTGACAAGTCCTAGGAAAGATCGCAATTCCGGGACCTTGGTTGGTGGCTCCCATTGTTGGATGGCTTGCACCTTTGCTGGATCCATCAACAATCTACCATCCTTGATTCGATGACCAAGGAAGTCCACCTCTTGCTTGGCGAATGAGCACTTCTCCTTCTTAACGAACAATTCGTTTACCCATAGAACTTGGAAGACTTGCTTGAGGTGCTCTACATGCTCCTCAAGTGTTTTACTGTATACAATAATGTCATCCAAATAAACTACCACGAATTTGTCCAGGAAAGGATGTAGTACCTGGTTCATGAGTGTGCAAAAGGTGGCTGGTGCGTTGGTGAGACCAAAGGGCATGACCAAGAACTCAAACGCTCCGTAGCGTGTTACACAGGTCGTCTTTGGTTCATCACCTTGTGCTATGCCAACCTGGTAGTATCCCGATCGCAAATCCAGCTTGGTGAAGTATCTCGCCTTTCCGAGTTGGTCGAAAAGATCAGCTATCAAGGGTATGGGATACTTGTTCTTGATAGTAACCTTGTTCAATGCTCGGTAGTCAATACACATCCGTAGGGATCCGTCCTTCTTTTTCTGGAAGAGGACTGGGGCACCGAATGGGGCTTTCGATGGTCGAATGTAGCCCTAATCGATCAAGTCGTGGAGCTGCTTCCTCAATTCAGCGAGCTCCGGAGGTGCCATACGGTAAGGAGCCATGGCAGGGAGTTTGGCACCGACTTCTAACTCAATGTGGTGATCCATATCTCGCTTTGGTGGAAGCTTCTTGGGCAGCTCGGAAGGCATGACGTCCTTGAACTTGTTGAGGACGGTCTGAACTGGTTGCGGCAAGATAGGAGTTGATGTTGCTACGTCTTCCCCATCGTTTAGTTCTCTTATGGTAGCAACGTAGCCAGGACCCGACTTGAGACCCCGCTTGAATTGCAAGGACGAGATCATCGATGGTTGAGATCTCTCCTTACGCTTCAAGGGGACTACGCGGATCTTATGGTTGTCGATAACCACAAGAGAACGTGTAGCAGGAACAGGGAAAGCCAATGCTCCGCAAAAGAATGCAAGACCTAGCACCACTTTAAAATCATCCATGGGAACAACGGTAAAGTCTAACTTACCCGTCCATTCGCCGATTTGGACAGCAACTCCGTGTGCCATGCCTTGGATAGGCTTTGCTCCCGAGTTTACCGATTTGATGGTGCCGCTTCACTTCGTCAGTTTGAGGCCTAGACGTTTGGCCTCTTCAACATCCATGAAATTGTGCGTTGCCCCCGTATCCAGCATCGCACTAGCTGATTTGTCCTCGATGGCAAGGTCAGTATACAACAGTCCCTTCTCCTTGGCGACTGTTGGGGAGGAACGCTTTGAGAGATTACCCAATTGTTGGATAGATCCCATGTCCGCTTGGGCTTCTTCATCGGCCTTTTCTGGATCGAGTGCCGCCATCATCGCATTCATGGCTTTGCGTTTGGGGCAGTCCTTCACCCAGTGTGGTCCATCACAAATAAAACAAGGTTTAGGAGGGTTAGTCGAGTTGTGTTTACCTCCAGACTTCTTCTCATGCTTGGGACGGTCATTTGAGGGCCTTTGTTGTCCACCCTCGTGGCGACCAGAATCCTGCTTCTTTTGCCCGACCTTCTCTCCCCCACTTTTGCCAGAGTTCGGCTTCTTACTCTTGGAGTGACCAAAGTAGTCGACGAAGGTTTCCGCAGCGGCAATGGCAGCATCTAGGGTCTGCACATTACGCCTCTCCAACTCGACTCTTGCCCAGTCCTTCAAGCCGTCTTTAAAGTAGAAGAGTAGTTTCCTATCGGACATTTCGATTTCAAGCATGAGGGTAGTAAATTCTTTGATGTAGTCAGAAATACTACCTGTCTGACAAAGGTGACGCAACTTCCTTCTCGCCTCACCGTCTGCATTGTGAGGGACGAAGTACCTACATACTTCAGCCTTGAATTGTTCCCAAGTGTCGATGCTACATAAGCCTTTCTCCCGTTCAGAGTGCTTCCTTCTCCACCAGAGTTGGGCGGTATCTCTTAGAAAGATTGGGGCGTTGCCTATCCTGGCCAGATCGTCGACAACCCCCACGGCCTCGAAGTATTGCTCCAAGTTGAACAAGAAGTTCTCCACGGTAGTGGCGTTCCTTGTGCCGTTGTACATGGCAGGTTTTGGGACCTTCAAGCCATGTACCGCAGTGGAAGTGCTAGCAGTGGCAGCCGTACTAGCAAGTGAGCTGTTTCGACGAAAGGACTCCATCTCCCTACGAAGGGCATGAATCTCTCCTTCAACAAACTCACGAAGTTTAGACATACCTTGATTGATCATGAGTTTGGCAGCCTGAGTGACCTCCGCATTATCATGAACCAAGTTATCAACTTGATCACTGAGATCCCCCACAAGAGAGTTTATGTCGAGGACACTCCTCTCTAGGGTACCAACACGTGAGTTTAAGGTCTCCTTGGCTGGAACCTTGGACTTGCCACGTTTGGCTGGAGCACGTTGCTCCTCAAGTCCACGAGCTTCTTGCTCCATTGGTTGCTCCTCAAAAACAGTCTCAACAAATCCTTCTTCACCTGCCATATTCGCAACTCAAACAAGAATAGAGTAAGGACTAGGATTACCTTGCTCTGATACCACCTATCACGGAGTTAGGCTTGGACGTGCTTCGGACGTGCTAACCCGTGCGGCACTTAGTCGATCTTGCGAGAAAAGATGCTAAGTAAGCCTTGAAGAGTTCGAACGAACCAGCGGAAGACTTGTGGGAGGCAAGTAACCGAACAAGAAGAACTTGAGAGAGTTAGAGAGAGAGAGAGCACAAGAACTTTGCAAGTGAACTTGTATTGAATGAATGAAGAGGTGATTTACAAATGAGAGGAGTGGGGGTATTTATAGTAGTTCCACCTCCTTGATGTGTGGCTATAATTTCTCTAGATCTAAAATATCTAAGATATTTACAAAAGAGAATACTACCTAAGCGGGGCGCTTACCTAAGCGCTTACATAATGGAGGCGCTTACCTAAGCGCTTACATAAGTGAAGCGCTTACCTAAGCGTTTATGCAGAAGGTGGTAAGTGAGCTAGCTTCTGGGCCATCATTTGGACTAGCTCTTGAGCTATTATTTGGGCTAGGTCCTCGTCAATTGGACGGGCCGTGACAATGAGCTCTAGTAACCTGAAAAAGATTCTTGCTAAAGAAGAGAAAGAAGAAATAAAAAAAGAATGAAAAGATTTATAATGAATTGAATTACCAATTTATCTAAAACGAGGGGGATTTCAATCGTTCAGTGACCAGATTTATGAACTTCATGACAATATCTCCCCACCTATTATCTTATATTTTTTTTTTTTTTTTTGGTTTTTCGTACAAAAAATGCATCTGCAAGCATGAATGATCAGTGAATCAATTAACTGCGAGGCTATTAGGTTTGATATCTGCCCATTAGTGCATTTTGTCTCTAGCAACCTTAAATTGGAACAAGACATTGGACGTCCCATCATACAACCACAGTATTAATAGATGGGTCCTCCTCATTCTACTCTAATTTTAATACCATCATTAAGGTCGAGTAATCATATGATATTGGTTGAGCGATCCAATGACGAAACCCAATTATTGTTCTTCACATATTAGCTCGTTACATTTCATCCCCGTAATCAATTAAGAAGATTTTATTTTATTTTATTTTTGAATGCTGTCATCTTTCGTCGTTATTGAAGAGGAGAAATCAAGAAATGCGGCGCGGTAATTCTGACCAAATCTTAAAAAAAAAAAAAAAAAAACCATTAAAACAGAACCGGTTAACCCGCCTCTCGAGTTACGAAATGAAATGACGAAGTTGACCTCTCCAAATCCACTGTTTACAATTGTTTATTTTCAGACATATCATTTTATGATATCTCAGTCAACCCCATTGTTTACTGTTTTCCTTTAAAAGGACAATCCTTTTCCACGTTCACAGGCCTTTGGATCGTCAGTTTCCAACGAAGTGCCAAATCTAGTTTTTAAAGCCCGTTGAAAGCTTATGCGGGTAATGGTGCAAATCCCCGAATATTCCCCATATATCAAGATCGGCTGCATCTGCAACAAAGTTATATGTTTGTATAGAAACTTACCCTTATTGTAGATATTATATGCCTATCAAGGTTTAAGAGTGCGGTGGGAGCTGACAAGAGATACTGACCGAAGATGGGGTTGCAGTGGTCTTCGTCTTCTTCTCGTATCTCGTCGTTTTTAGTTGTTTTGGGGTTGGTTTTGAACGTGGCAGTGTTGTCCCATGGGGGCAAGACCAGCTGTTTTGTCAGGAAAGTGGAGAAGACCGTTGATATGCCTCTTGATAGTGATGTCTTTAAAGTCCCTCCCGGCTACAATGCTCCTCAACAGGTGTGCGAACCTCTTGCCTCCTTTTCTATTTTATCTTGTTATCTTTCCCTTTCTTAATCTTGTCAATGATGATTTGCACTCCTTCGGGCTTTGTACTCTACTACTCTTTGTGGTGTGCGCGAATTAATTGGCAAATGCACTTTTTCTTAATTTTTCTTCCAGTTTCTTGGGTCAATTCTTTACGCTTTTCTTGTTTAAATTTCCGGTAGTTCTCCCTGGAATTCTTTATATGGCTCTTGAAAGAAACTAATGGGTGGACGTGGTTTAAATCTTGTCAACGTTTATTGACATGTTTATGGGTTTAAATTAAGGTCCACATAACTCAAGGAGATCAGAAGGGGAAGGCAGTGATCGTGTCATGGGTGACTCCAGATGAACCTGGTTCAAGTAAAGTGATTTACTGGGCTGAAAATTGCAAGATTAAGGAGGAGGCAAAAGGCAAATACTCTACCTATAAATTCTACAATTATACCTCTGGCTACATTCATCATTGCAAGATCAAAAACTTGCAGGTAAACGTCTGAATGAACTGTTTCATGCATGTATCTTTCCCCTGCATTATAACTCCTCTGTTCCTCTTCTGATATGGATGAATAGTTTTGCAGCTTTGGATTGAAATTAGTTGGGTACTTGCAGTTCTTGCAGAATTTGTTATCTGTGGTAATGAATTGGAATGTTGTATTTGCTAATTTGGTCATCTGAATTTTTTGGCAGTATGACACCAAATACTATTATGAGGTCGGGCTTGATCATACTAGAAGGAAATTTTGGTTCACAACGCCTCCTGCTGTTGGCCCTGATGTCCCCTACACATTTGGTCTCATAGGTATTTATGATCTTGCTACAAGTTGTCGTTTGTTTACTGGTGTTGTGTTTCAAGCATATCTGCAGTCTGCTTATGCTCGGATGGTTACAAGTTCCATCACACCAGAAAGGGCCAGTCAATAAGCTAGAGCCAGTATAAAAGCGTTGCAGTACTAGTAGCATTTATATTGGTGATGTTATGAAAAGAAAAAATAATATATATATATTTGTTCTCTTGAAAATATTGTAATTTATATCCTCACAATTCTCCATTACTTATAGGTGATCTTGGTCAGAGTTTTGATTCAAATAGAACACTCACTCACTATGAACAAAACCCGCAGAACGGGAAAACACTATTGTTTGTTGGAGACCTCTCTTATGCGGATAACTACCCGAATCATGACAGTGTGAGATGGGATACATGGGGGAGATTTATAGAGAGAAGTGCTGCTCATCAACCTTGGATATGGACTGTAGGAAATCACGAGATTGATTTTGACACAAAAATTGTAAGAGCATCCTAATGGAATCAAATTAAGGCTTAAGATATTTTTGTGACCCATTTATATTGTTTGATGGCATGGTTTTTCCTATCTTCAGATAAGCTGGTTAGGTTCATCTCCTCTAATTGGCTGAAATGTCAGTTTTTGTTTCAGTTTATATGTTACATGGTTTAGTCACTTCTATTGATTTCCTCTTTGTGTTTTTAGTCCACATTTAATGTAATTTTTCTGGATCTATGTCTGCAAACTGCTTGTTTAACAACAGAGTAATATATTGGTGTAGGGTGAAACTGAACCTTTTAAGCCTTTCCGTCACCGGTATCACACACCTTATAAAGCATCAGGCAGTATAGAACCATTTTGGTACTCGATCAAGAGAGCTTCAGCGTATATAATTGTCCTGTCTTCATATTCAGCATATGGTAAGATTATGCTATTCTCTTACATGGTAGATTAAGCATGTTATGCCCCTGTATACTGAATAACAGTTCAAGACAATCTGTCCTGTGATATGCATGTCTGTGCATTTAAAGGGTTTGGTGAGAGCTATAAGATAATCTGTTGTCTTTTCTCTTGGAATATCATGGCTTTGTATAAGTTTTCTAGGTTTGGTTTCAATCTGAATTGCAATAACCAGTATATTGTTTGATTGCTGAACTTCTGAACTTCTAGATTTTGATGTGTAACACTGGAGTAATTCATTCAATTCTTCTGGTGACTCCCAAATGCCTCTACCTGTTAGAGATATGATTTGCTTCTGTTTATCTGTCACCTTTCAGGTGCTTATACTCCTCAGTATGAATGGCTGGAAGGAGAGCTGACAAAAGTTAACAGGAGCGAAACGCCGTGGTTGATTGTTCTCGTGCATTCCCCATGGTATAATAGCTACAGCTATCATTTCATGGAAGGTGAGACCATGAGAGTCGTGTTTGAGCCATGGCTTGTCCAACACAAGGTCGATGTGGTGTTTGCTGGTCATGTTCATGCCTATGAACGTTCTGTAAGTTTGCCTTATCCTTTAGGTGTCACCTTCATTGGTTGTTCTAGTTTAATTCATATTGTTGCTGTCAAATTGTAGTAATAGGAAAGTTGAAATACGAGACATCACGGAAACTGTCAAAATTATGAAAAGGATTTATAAATAGTTGGGAAATCAGGAAGAACAAATTCTTTTAACTTCTTGGTTCAGAAGTCTCTATCAAAGTTATCTAGCTATTATCAGCTATTGAACAAATTACTTGACTTGACTCCACAGGAACGCATTTCTAACGTTGCATACAACATTGTGAATGGAAAATGTACACCCGTCAAAGACCAATCTGCCCCCGTCTACATTACAATCGGCGACGGAGGGAACCTCGAAGGGTTGGCAACCAAGTAAGATTGTCGAATATTCGAGCCATTTTGTCAAACACGTGCTCCCATTCGCTGGTTGTTTTTTGCTCTGATGATGCCCTCTATTGTCGTGCAGCATGACGGAGCCACAGCCAGGTTACTCTGCGTACCGCGAGGCCAGTTTCGGCCACGCCATTTTCGACATTAAGAACCGAACGCATGCTTACTACAGTTGGCACCGCAATCAAGATGGCTATGCTGTTGAAGCTGATACTATGTGGTTTTTCAACAGACACTGGCATCCGGTTGACGATTCCACGAGTGCTGAATGATAAATGACAGCAGGTTTTTGTTTATCTTCTGGAATAACTCATCGTTGTTATCAATTTGTTTGGTACATTTCCATCCGGCCAACCACAACAAAAAACAAAAAACAATGATAATAAAAGCTATGAATTTATTATATGCTTTAGAAATTTGGGTTGTTTCAATGTAATCATGGAAAATGATTCCATGCTGCTGGATCATGGCAATTGTTGTTTGTTCATTCCGAGGAGCGTCCAGGAGACGAGGAAAATTAGAGACTGTTTTAATGAAAAATTTTATTAATGTCACGTGTGATTGTAAGATTTGGTTATAGAATTTATTTTTGATTGATACCGGACTGCCAACCTAATAAGTGGAATTATATATATATATATATATATTATTTTTATTTTTATTTTTAACATTAAGGTTCCCGAGCAATTGTTTTTCAAATACTATGGTTTTAAAGATTTTCTAGGTTAGGACGAAGCAGTCCGCGAGGCTTTTTATTATTATTATTTTTTGCAGGGAAGTGCACTTAACTAATTTAACTATTTAACAAATTATATTAGTTAAGCATCCAATGTGAAATTACAGTTTGGACCTTGATGCCGAGACCTCATCAGAAACCGATTTTATAAGTTTTTCACGTCTTTCCTCTGCCATTTCCTCTCAACAATCAAACCCCAATTTTCCAAACTAGGCAACGGTCTCCGATAAAGGAATCACCAGAAAAAGCCTCATGGAATGACAGACGAGGAAGCAATCGACAAGAACGAGAACAGCTCTGCAAAAGCTGAAAATTGCAACGGCAATCACATTAGAAATGAAATTGAGAAGGAAGAAACAATGAAGGAGAGAGCCAGACAAAGAACGCAGATCCAGGGTTGTTTAGTTGCTCGTCCCAGAGTGTGGGAAAATTGCGATGGCAATCACATTAAAAACGCCATTGGGAGGGAAGAAACGGTGAAGAAGACTAAGAAGAAAAGCGTAGATCGACAGTTGCTCAGTTGCTCGTCCAGGAGTGCGGGAAGCTCAACACCACTGTGTAATGTACACGATCCTTTTACCTGTTTTGCTTTTCATTAAGCTAAAACTGTTCAGTTACACACAACCTAATTTATGAACAAAGAAACCGGAGGGAGAGGCCGAGAGGGGATCTACATAAGTTACAGTCGACCAAACACATCCTCGACCTTCCAAGAAAACTGGGTTATGAGCCCCTGTATAAACAAGACAAAAGTTTTTAAGCCAACTTCTCTGTGTCATCAGCAGACAACTTCTTCAGTTTGTGATCCCACATATCTTGTCTCCATGTTTGCTTGAAGCCAAATCAAGGTTACCAGGCAAAGTAACTCCAGTTCCTCCATTATCATTCTATACCAAAAACATGTTTATTTACCTGATTCACCTCCGGCACCTCTTTGTTTGCACCTGAAAGGAGCACCGGCAAGCACAAACATCAAAACCATAGTAACAGCAACTTCATAAATGGAAAGTTTTTTAACCCTCGCACCATCAATTTAAAACTTAGTAAATAGATGTACCTGTGTTTCTGATGTACTAATGTGGGAATTCTGCAACTTCTTTTGCCCTTCAGATGAGCAATTCTCACAGAAGAAGTGGTCAAGTCTTTTTGCTTCTTCTGTGGTCATTGTTTCTATACAGGCAGGATGAAACCTGAATCGAAAATTGTATGTTGCATCCATCCGTCATGTTGCAGCTTAAAGAACTAACACAAACATTTATGACTAGTAAATGAAAAACTAGTTTAAGAAAAATAAACATCTCTTGTCTCAGCACAACTTTTTTTTTAAAAAAAGGAAAACCATAGAATGAATCTGACAAGAAGTTCATGCCTCCACTTCCCACCGAAAAAGGTGCATAAAAAAGAAGATTATATTTCAGGCCCTAAAGGACTTCTTCAAGTAAGCTTTTCAAACTGAAGTGTGCACTAGAACTCTGCCTGCATCCACAATTGTTTAGGCTGACTGTTTACATAATAATGCTACCGTAAATTCATGATACAATGCATAAATAGATAGCAAGATTTACTTAGAAAAGAACCTACATAAAGAAGCACCCCAACCCTCAAGAAAAAGGTAAGCAAAAACCAACCAACCAACCAATTCTATCACAGGAAGGGCCATAAATTCACATTCTTGCAAGCAAATTCTTTCCCATCTTGAGTTGCCACGATAACAGCTCAAGAACATAGTTAATTGTTTTCTGAGAATTCACTTGTCCAATTCCTGTACAGGACCTATAACTGCTAATGGATGATCATATCCACTTCCCACACAAACAAAAGTCCTCAAGGCACAATCCATATGTTACCTGCCAAATTGATATTAACAAGACCTCAGAATTTCATCAACCATAAGCTTTATTTAGACACTTACAACTAGGCACCCACAGACACTTCCATCTCATCAACCACTTTACCCACAAACCATGCTAGAATATGGAACTCTATAGGAATGGACTGATAAAGTCAACTGCCATACCCATCTGAGTCTGAGACTGCAAAAGCATCCAGATTAAGTGAATAATTTCAAAGGCACGGTACTTACCAGTCACTGCAGCCTTCACATTGAACCATGAGGTCATCTGGATTGTACGGCATCTCGCATTTGCAATACCTGCCACATTAAAAATCGGTGACAAACCTTAGGAAAACTTCAAGTGAGCTAGAAATGAGCACCAAACTATCCCTAATATCAAATTGAAAAGTAATATATCACGTGTGCAGACACAGGTTGGATAGTATCAATAACAGCAATATCAAACTGAAGAGAATGCATAATTCTTATAAGCTCAAGTATTAAAATCATATCAATCGAACTGAAAGTTTAACAAATCGAAGGTAATTTCGTGCATAACCTAGACAAAAATCAGCTATGTCGACCGAAATTGCAGCATGAAAGATGCAAAAATTTGAAATGTTAGCTTTCGAACGAACTCTGCGACATACACGGCGACTCTATCGGGATTGAAAGCGCCAGTAGCAGAATTGTACTCGAAACGGCAGAAGAAGTCGTCGTTTCCGACGGTGTCAAGCTTCCTGTAGCTCTTGAAACTGTGCACCGTACACTTGCCTTCGATAGTGTCGGCGCTCTGTATATCGTAGTGATCAGAGAGGAATAATTCCTTGGAGCCGTGGAACTGCCGGCGACCGCCGATCGACTCCTCCGGCCGGTAGTACCATCGGACGTGGACCTTGACGTTGGCTCCTCGCATGTCAGATTCGATAGACTCGATCTTCGCCACGTAGGACGGCTTCGACGATTCCGACGGTCGCATTAGCACGCAGTCCCCAGCTGAAGAACAAAAAAAGAAACGAAGTGTTTGGTTGTCGAGAAAATAAGAGAAAGTAAAGCTAAGGAGTTGGTTGGTTAGTTACCTTTAATGGTTTTGTTGATGTGTTTAACAGTGTAAGAGTGTAGACTGCGCCTCGGTCCCCTCGGCCTGCCCATTGGAAGCGGGGCGTGCTGGTGCTGAGGAATACTGAGACACGTACGGAGACGAGAGAGATAAAGGGTTTCGCTTTGATCATTTCATTCACCCACACAAAAGCCTTTTATTTTTTTTTATTTTTTTTTGGGTTTATTCAAAATCAAGAATTTAGTTTTTTTTTTTTTTCATTTTTTCCGATTTTGAAAAGTTCAGTCTTCAATTTTCGACATTTTATTATTAGTCAATTTAGTTCCTGAGACAGAAGAAAATTCATGGAGGTGAAAGTTATCCCGAGGACTTTTCTGTAATTTTAGCGTCCAGAGTTTCGCAGCTTTTAACGCAGCACCAGCGAAAAAAATGACGTCACTTATAACTTTATTCAATTAATTAAAAATCAATAACATGCGCACAGCGTACGCTTAACGCCGAGGACCTTTTTGTAATTTGATGTAGCGATAGCGCGGCAATACATCATGCGTACGCTTAACGCCAAGGACCTTTTTGTGATTTCGAAGTTGGGGGAGTTCTCGTGGGTCTTGCTTGCAGGTTAATTTGCTGTCTAATTTTCTGAGTCAATATTTTCTTTATGATAATTTCATTTAGTACAAGTTAAAAAGGCGATGATCAAGAATTGATTAATGCTAAGCAGCCATCAATACCCTAAAAATTTGATTAAGAATATTGTAATTCATACTTAGTATCTGGTCCTTCACAGTGAGATTGTCCTGCGAGTATCGACAGTTTTGACGTTACTTCTGGCATTCCTTTGTTACAATCATGGCAGGAGTCCATGCATGAAAACTCAGTGGGATTGCGTTTAAGCATTGCAATTGAGAATGATTTTATTCTTCGACTGTAGCTCAAAAGAATGAACTAACTTATCACTAATCGTTTTACAAGGTTAATTTTGGATGCATCACCTCCAATTTCTTCAAATACGACCAACAAATTTTGAGTCGGTTTTAACCACGACCTGGGAACATGGTACCTGAAAACGTGAAAAGGAATTGCAATGAGCATATAATTGTTCACAAGCTATGAGGTACGAACATGAGTTTTTTTTTTTGGCGGAAAGTTTGTACCATCTTTGAGTTGGTTGGTCACAACCAAATTGGCATGTTGCTGGCCGGTATGTGGCAGAATATCTACAGGCTGTGCAGTTGCCCTTGGCATTAAGAGTCCAATATCTTCCGATACTTTGTCCATTGATCCAAACTTGACCCTTCCCCATGCCAGCCGTGTCCAGAGCCAAGGGGTCATCTCCTGTTGGTTCGTCAAAATAGGCCTACAAGTACGATTAGAAAGGCAATAGAGTTTGTTACAGTTCAATTACAGAGCAGCATATATATGACTCCAATTTTGTTCAGGAATGGAAATAGACCTTGTACCACGTCAATGGTGGTTGCTTCTCTGCCAAAGAGGAAACTTGCTTCCAATCAACAGAGGACATGGTGTTTGGAGATCCTAGATTCTTCTTTTCTCCTTGAAGCCCAACCTGAAAAGAAAATAAAGAATAAAAGTTATCTTAAAAAAGTAATTTATTTTTTTACTGTTACATAATTGATGTAAAATTCATTTTAAAATTTTTAATAACTTAAATTTTTGAGTTGAATGACTTTTTAATATAGTATCACAATATTTATAATTGAGAGTTCTTGAATTTGAACTACATTACTTTCACATTTAATTGTAAATTTCTATATTCATTACTTAATCTCATCCAATAATTCAAACTTTTGGATTTAATGGTTCTCTGCTAGTCACCTTGTATGACCATCTCTGCCAAGTCAAGTCCTTCTGCCCTTGGTCTAGGCCATTGAGAAGGACTGGCCCCAGAATCCCTGTGCTCCATGACTCAAAATGGGGTCCAATGTTCTATAACAATCAGCGCGACAGAATATCAGACGCAATTTGGCCAAACAAGCCAAAGATGACAAGAAAACGACATTGTTTAAGCAAAGAAGATGGGCAGAGCATGCGCCAACATCCTTATTCATTCCTTTCGACAATCTGTCAAATTATAACCAGGTAGCCTAGCATACAAGCGAGATTATACTAAAAAAGGAAAAAAGGGATGGAAGAACTAACTGGCAATCCAATTGATACGCTGAGTAGAGAGAGCGTATTGCTTCCAGCCTGTAGCCTCACTTTCCCAGTAATGGTGCATTTCGTATGCTCCCGAGTTCCATAGGCCGATCCTGTTATTATTGTAAATGTTTTGTCAAACGATGAAGTCTACCTTATTGTTTCTTCTTATTATTATCATTTACTTGATTCTGTTTATCTTTTCCCTTAAAAGATCATGTAGCTCAATCTTGGAGTTCAATTTCATTCTTAAAAGTTGCTTCCTATAACAATCCAACGATGTTACCTGAAATTTGTCCATTGACAAAGACATGCACTGCGTGGCCTTCTGATTGCACCGAGAGTGTAGGATATTGCCCTCCATGGAGAAATGTTTCCGACGGAATTATATCAATACTGAAATCACAATTCAATTTTGAGGACTGGGATGTCAGTGTATGTATTGTTTTAGAATATATAAGGGGTTTTTGACTAAGCTTACCTTGTTGTGTACAATAGATAATCACTTGTATCTTTAGTGATGTTCAACTGATCAAATAGGCCAGTCATGATAAATTGGTCATCATCAGCCGATAAAACATCTTCAGTGAAGGTTTCCCATGAGCGCAGCTGAGAATATGCAGGCACCATATGAACTTGGCTTGTTTGGTGGCCTATCTGCAAAAGTTTAGAGAGCCAAATGTTTGCAAAATGTAAAATGAACGAGATATGGTGGAATTATTTTCAAGGGTTTTCACCGAAATTAGAAACTAAATCAATGATGGTCAGGGATTTTGAGGATTAAGGAGCATCAGAAATTGAGCATTTTAATTCAACTCACTCACTTGGGCAGTGTTAAAAGCCACATTTTTGCAATCGGGAAGGATGCTGATGGACCAAGGTGGCAGGATGTAATGCATATCGTTAAATCCGATGCTTAGATTTGAGTTTCGATTGAAGTTTGAGAGAAAAGCTGAACAGCCTCCTGAACTGGAAGAGAATACGTGTGCCTGCAGAGCGTTCCAATTAAGGTCAATATTGTTATAGTGTCATAAATATTAAAAGGAATATGAAGGTGAATTTAAGCAGTGCCTTTTGACAGTCAATAAAATCACTTTCATGATCTCAGTGCAGCTGTTTTTAAGTTGCTTAAAGGTCCCTGAATATTTTCCAAATTTGCCAAATAATGAAGCTGCTCTTGAGTTTAGTATCATTTGAGTACCCATGCCAGGTCCCAACATGGAGAGCGATTTCAATGGCATTATTGGAAGTTGCTTTTGTGCAACCTTAACTGGTGAAGCCAAGAAAAATGCCAGGACAAACCTGTTTATAATTTCCCAAGTTTATGACGGTAGGATCCGCACTAAGCAATGCTCTTTCGCATAACTTAATAGCCTTACGAAGGTCTGTCAAGTGCCCGTACTTAGGTTGCCTTAGGAGTCCTATCATTTTAGCATCAAGTTGCCATTCGTTAGAGATCTGATGAGCAGACTGGTTAATTAGCTTTCTTCGTAGGCTCAGATTTGTTACCATATTCATCAATAGGAGCATCATAGTCATAGCTGGTAGTAATGAAGGATCCTCCAGAAGTCCTTCCAAAGTTGGTTCCTCCATGATACTGCAGATTCAATCAATAAACTCATGAGCTTAATTACACATATTTACATTGTTGGCGTCATCCAGGAAAAAAAATTGACATGGCAATCATTTCACATGTAAAATATTACTTTTTTTTTCTTTTTCTTTTTTTTTTGCATTTAGAGATTAAAGCAAGTGTTTTTACAATGTAAACTTCTGTCAGATATAATTTTAGATGCTTATGTTTGCTCAGCGAGAATAAAAGCAGGCTTTGTGCGTTTGCTTTGACAATTAAAGGACAATTGACGACTCAAGTTGTTCCATTTCCATCTCATGTTACACAAAGTATGAGAATTTGGTTGATCTTTTACCATTGCAACTCCATATTAGAACCGATGCAGCTGGCAATTCTGTAAAGTTTAGACTCACCGTGTAATAATTAACGAAGGAACCGCCCTTCTGGATGAACCGAGCAACTGCAAATGCTATATCCTCAACTGGACGCTGATAAATTGGACCTCCAAATTCCGTGAACCTGTAGAAAGAAACAAAAGTGAAGTAAATACTCGTGCAGAACAGTCCAACTGATAGTAGGGATGAAACTCACCAGCCAGTCCAAGCCTCGGTCCACATTATAGGCTTGTAAGGTTTGTTCGGAGAGAAATAGTCGCAATAGAAACCATTGCATGTGTTTATCTGTTATGCAAAAATAACAAACATGACTCATAATTCTTTATTGTAAAGCAGAAATGAGGGCTTACAATTAATTTTATTATTTCACCCAAAAATGTTTCTCAATAAAAATAAAAAAAATAATAATAATAAGGTGTCATTTTTACCACTGGGTCCGGGGCATCAGATTCCTTGCACATAACCCAAGGAACACCTGTATTCATTGAAACCGCCATGTTTGCAGCCCACACATATATGCTTCACCAGCAGCCCCAAATCTTTGCCTTTCAGGTTCATATTCATTCTCAATCTATACAAAAACAAAGCCAAATAAGATCAAAGAGAGTAAATCTAATAGATATTAGATCATTCCTTCTTGAGAGCTTGATACTGTAATACATCTCTCTCTCTCTCTCTCTCTCTCTCTCTCTCTCTCTCTCTGTTTAGCCATGAAAGCGAATCAAAATGGTACAGCAAAGCAAATTGACCCAAAGAGCGTACCTGAGAGAGAATGATGGGGCCACCTTGAGACTCAAACAACTTTTCCTCCTTCATCATTTGCACAATTTTCTGGGTGAAATTTTGCATTGCCAGCTGCAAGGGTCAAGATTGCCAAGCAGTGATACTGAAGTTTGGCATAGTCAATTTTTATCCTACGAAACGCCATTATATCTTGGACAGACATTAATCTATACTGTTTCCAACTCCACTACTAAAACTTATTTCTCACAATGTCAGTCCATAAAAAAAAAACAGTAACTATTCTTATTATTATTCTGCAGAGTTGGAAGCACATTGGCGTAAGAGAGAGAGAGAGAGAAAGACCTTAAAAGGCTCGTTATCTGTTCGAAAGCTTATGCCTGGAACAAACTTCAACCAAGCAGGAAATCCGCTGGGACAACAAGAGAAAAATTGTTGTAGGTTCCTAGTTTCGAAACATGAATATTTAACTGTTAGAAAGCACAAAAGAATGAATTATTTTCTCACCCAAAATTCCACTCTGCACATATATAAGGGCCAATGCGAAGATGCACATTGAGTCCTGCCTTGTGAACTAACTTGATGAACCGTACCAAATCATATCTTCCATCAAAATTATACTAAACAACCAAGAAAAAAGTTTTAAAAAAAAAACTCAGTCAAACTATTGAACAGGTTGGAACAAAGAGAAGGAAACAGACTAAAAAAATGTGAAAAAAAAAATTAAAGAGTGAACAAATTACATTTCCAGGAGAAGGTTCATGGAGGTTCCAAAAAACATAGGTGTCAATGGCGTCCAAGCAGCCATCTTTAGCTTTCTGTATAAGGCCTTCCCACATCTGCATTTACAGTCACATTACCTAAACAAAAACATACAACCGATACAACTCTATCCATTTCCAAAATGGTCCAATCCAATATAAGAATTTCATGGCAAAAAGAAGAATCTAAGAATGAGAAGAGAAACAACGGACCTCGGGAGTGCTTCTGGGATAGTGAATGGAGCCAGAGAAAACAATTCTCCTCTGCCCATTAATGATAAGTGCCTTCCTATCATAAGTAACATTGCACTGTGACAACTGGAGACTCAAAGACAGCAACGCTGTTAAGAGAGAGAACCACTCCATAGCAGAGTTAACTTCCATTTCCTTTCAATTATTTCTTCCTTTCTTGAGTAGGAAAGAGATAGAAAGGAATGAGAAATGAATAAAAGTCTCTGAAAAGCAGGGAAAGAAGGATGCACGAGAGAAGAATAGGTGGATACAAGACAAACATTCTGCTGGTGAACAAAATGGCACATTTGTCGTGGGGCATTCCACTACTATTTCTAACGAAACAAATGAGAAGAGGCAAGTAGGCCACAAGAATTACTAACAAAACAAGAAGACAGCTGTCCTGAACTGCTTGTATTAACGTTGGGCGCAGCTAGAGCATATATAGTTTAAGTCAAAAGTCTTATGCACAAAGCCACAAAAGGGCTGCCATGCCGCATCACAATGAACAAATTGAGCTTGAAATGATCCGTTGATTGAACACAATACTTAGCTGCTATAAGCTCAAGTTCACATTTTGTTGGTTTTTGAATTAAACCATCGCACCATATGTGTTCAATCGATCTAATGCCCCCCTCGTTTATAGGTTTGATATTTTAAATATTGCTAGACCTTAGGATATGTGTACACAGGAGTCTTAACATATTTAGATACCTACAAGGAACTCAATGTAATGATGAATAAGGGAGAGATTGAGGGATGTGCACTGCATGTCCTCAAACACACTTTAGAAACCAATTCTGTAACAGCTTCTCGTCAATGTGCTAAGATAGGACATCCTGACCCCATTCTACTCTACACAATATCGCATACATCTGCCATCACACGTATATGGAGGGACTCTGCCAACCCTTTAGGTTACATGAAGAACGTAAATATGTCACCAAATCAAGGATCATAAGCTGTTAACATCAGACCGAAAATGCACATTGACGGCTCACAGATGTGCTATAACAGAACATAATTGGCTTTCGGGTGGATTTCAATAGGAAACGATAATTTCAAGCAAATTCGCGGACGAAAAGAGACAAGAAGCATAGGATGCCGCCATTGGCCGCTCTACAGCCATACACAGTGAGAGAATGCTTTTTGAAAATATCGACTCTTTGCGTGACCCGTGACCAACACCCAAAAACTGCCCGCGTGAACGTGAACGCTTCCTTGACTTTTGCAGTCACATCTTCACCAACCTCCACATTCTGTTTTGTACAGGGTGCACAACAAGCACCGAACTGTGAGCAAACAGTAACGCAGATAGATATAGTATAGCCACTTGTCCTATTACTTGTTTTAGGTGAGTCATCTAGCAACCCCATTGACGAAGGAGGCGAGAACTTCCCAAGAGGATCAAACGAGGAATTGAATCAATTATGTAACAATAAACCGCCTCATTCAAATTTTGAATCATCTATGCCCAGTTCCATAGATTTTAATTGGTAGAAAGCCAAGACAGAATAACCTAAAAAAAATGAAGCAGGAGGGGAAGAAGAAAAGCTCGGCATCACGGGTCCTCCAAAATTGTCAAAAGTTGGGATTGCAAAGAATACGACAGATGCCTTCATGTCAACTGCCTGGCACAGTCCACAATTAAGCGTTGGAAAAGATGCCGAAGGGAGATCACGATTCAAACCATCTTTTAAGCCTTTTACTAGCATGGATTCCCCCCTCGGATTTGTTAGAACTCAGCTTTGAGAACTTCGATCTATACTGTTCAATCAATGTGTCGAGCTTGTCCGCTAAATCCCGTCCTACAGGATCTTTGTTCTTTTTTGGCCTTTTACTTTTGTTTCGATTTTCATCTCCTGTTTGATCTGGCACTGTCCCCTTTTTCGGCACCGAATCTGCTTGCTTGAACTGTTTTGGTTTGTGGTCATTTTTGGCCGCCGTTTCACCTTTCACTGAATTTCCAATATTAAGCTTCCTGTCCCCTTTATGATCCTCCTGCTTATCTTTCAAACGTTTCGCCTTCTTTTTTGGGCCTTTCAATTTTTCTTTTGCAGGCGTTTTTTGCACCTCACTTCCCAAACCGCTCTTCTGCTTCCTTTTATTTCTATGTTCTTCAGAGAAGTCTCTATCACGTATCTCATTCTCCACCTCATCCTTGTCACTCAGTTCTAAACCCTTCACCGCCCTATCTCCTCTGAATTTTCGTTTTCTGGACTTCTCCGTTTGAGAGGTGACATCTTGAGCATGTAATGTGACATTTTCCTCATTATTTTTCACTTCACCAGTTTCCTGGTTCTGAGCTTGTTGTTTAGCTTTGCGTAGCTTCAAAGTTTGAACATTATCAAGGGCAAACTCCACAATTGGACGATGCTCGGGGCCAAAAGTTTCTACAAATAGCCAAAGATTGCATTTGAGTTATAGGCCAATTCGTTGGCAATGAATCACAGCAGAATTCTAACAACAACAAATTACTACCAGACATTACCAGGATTATTATTAAGGACCCTCAGAGCCACCAGTGCATGCTGGTGCTCGGTAAACTCAACAAAAGCAACCCCGCGTGAGTGGTTCTTTGCGACAGCTTTTCCCTTTGTACTTTTCAAAAACTTTATCTGCATCAGCAATAGCAAAGTAATGTTTGTGAATACACATATGGAAACGAAACCCCACAAATGGTACAACTCTCAAATGTAACTAACCTGTCGGATCATAGGTTTTTGCTTTGTAGCTCGTGAGATGACAGCATCAATACAAAGCTTTTTCAGTTCTTTTCCGCTCATTGACTTTGGCAAATTATATATAACCAGCCTAGTCCTTGAGACATGGAAATTTGGAGACTCAAGCTTCTTTGTCTTTGTTTCCTCTAACCTGAAGAGTTCAACAAGCATCTGAAAAATTAGGAAGACGGACAAAATTTTACAAGAATATCATCAATATTACATCAACCCAACATAAATTATGCTGGGGACTTTACTAACTTTTATTCCAGTGGCTGCCATACCCGAGACCCTATCTACGAATTCACATGGACAAAAATCAGACAACCGGATGGAACTTACACTTTCCGCTTGGCCATATCACTAGCTGAAACGCCTTCAGCAGCTGGTGATCCCTCAAGAACAACACCTTCCTATTCATGATTGGGGTAGACAAAGACATGGTTAAATAACAAACAGAAGGAACCCACTTAAAATAGGTCATCTAGTGCACAAAAAAAAAAAAAGGTGATGCAGTGAAGCAGGAATAAGGCATAAAACAGTGTTAGACAGGATGCCAAAATAGACCAACCTTTGCTAAGTAAAGATTGCGGTGATCTTGGCCATCAATTTTGGTCTTTTCCAGTTGCTTATCATGGGCTGATTTCTTATCCAAAGCCTTCAGGACTTTCAGTTGCCTACCTTTCAGAAAAATCCCCAAGGCAGGCCCAACATTGGCTTCTGAAACAGCAGCAGTAGCTGAATCTGGTGCCTTAAACTTGAGAAATCCCGTCCCTCTTGGCCGACTGAAATAGCAGAAGCAGATGATATCAATTCTAGTTAAAAAATTAGAAGAACACAAGTGTGCCATGCAGTATGAATTCCTACTTGGTGACTTGATGGATGACTGGAACAAAGGATTCCACTTGCCCAAACACAGAAAACCGTTGCTTAACTTCTTCACTATCAGTATCAAATGGAAGATTGCTTATAAAAACTGTTCTTTCCAAGTCATCCTCTCTATCTGTCTGTTTCATGTTTGTTGATTTGCTTTTGCTAGACTTTCCAGCTGCCATGCCTGATGAACTTTCAGGCTCACCGGACAACCTTTTTGTCCGATAAATAGCTGCATCCAGATCTGTTCCCTTGTCTTCCTTGGGTGGTACAGAATCATCCAAGTGACTAACTGAAACTTCAGAACAGGATGTGACTAAATTCTTGAAAACTTTCCTTGCAATATCAACTTCCTTGTCAAAATCAACCTCAGCAGGTATGCCTTTTTTCTCATATGATTCCAAGTCATCTGAAGCATGATCATCCACATCAGGTTGCTGGGTTTTGCCAGTTGAATCTGCATCATCATCATCATCCCAATCACCACTGCTACTGTGGCTCATTTTGTCTTCACCCTGTTGTCCTGCAAATACCCTACACCTCACTAAAATATGGAATATCTTCTTTAACATAAATTTTGTAAGATGCTGTGTCAATACAATGATCCAAACAGACATGCCAAAAGTCAAGGGAAGCAACAAATGTAATTACTAAAGCTGAAAAGGGGTGATGGCATCATACTAGTCCTTTTGAGAAGGGTGATGCTCAATACTAGTCCTTTTGGCATGTGATACCATTGGAGAATAATCCCCCACATCAGTGTACGACTAAAAGAGAAGAAGCCAAAATCACGCACAACAAACTAAATAAAAATTTTAAATCATGTCGACGAAGAAAGAACGTGACAAATTTCCTAATGCACCAAATGTTCTCTTCATCCATATTTACCATAGAAGCAAATATACCTGTACTAGAAAATTTTTCTAAAAGCTTGCATAGACTTATCCCCTAATCCTAATTTTTCCAGAAGAATTGGACATAAATTAAGTAAACGGCTACCTTTAAGGACAGCCATTAGCGTGACTAAAACTGTTCCACTTATGCCTCTTCATTCCTTATTCTTACTTACCTCTCCTCCCCCCTTCTCTGAGCAGAAAATCAAACCCCTTTTCCTTCCCTTCTTAGTCCACAATTTAATCTAAATAAAATTCTGCAACTATCCTAGAAAAAACAGAATCAATAAACAGCCACTTTACCATCTTCTGAAGCAATAGGAGCATTAGCACCACCATAGATTTTCTTTGGGACAGCCCAGTCCACAGCAACAGGTCTTTTACCAAACATTTTCCCATTGAACTTTTGAATAGCCTGAAAGAGAAAAATTATACAAATGAAATGGGCAATACACGTTAACAACAAAGGTGTACTAGATCAGCAAACCAAAGTCCAGAAGCAATACATTTTCTGCATCCTGTTTGCATGTGAATTTAACAAATGCATAACCCTTTGATAACCTGCATAATGGTGGGCCTAGCATGTAAATATGTCTACAAGAAATTTTACTAACAAAAAAACAAAGGAGGTAACACATCTGCATACCCTGTTTCGGAATTATGTGGAACAATTACATCCCAAACAAAGCCTGCTGAAGAAAAATGTTTTTGTATCTCATTTGCTTTAACCTGCATCAATGTTCAGTAAACTAGCTTATAGATCAAGATCCTCAAAAAAGGAACACCAGCAAGGGCAATGACGGTAATATCCATAGTATAACCTTGAAAGGAAGATTTCTCGCAATAACTTTCCATTTCTGAGTCTTGGAACCCTGGTCCAAAAACAAAATAGAAATATAAATCGAACTAATATTACAATATATATGTTTCTTTTCATCTCTAGTTTCCCTAAACTGGATGATTTGTCAACACTAACTCATCGCATCATTACCTAACTGAACTAAGTACAGATTACAACAATTCAGACTGGATAAGATGGAAAATTTTTTAGTTTATGGCCAAAAGGTTCCACGAAGTGGGCTCCAACGCCTAGGAGGTTATGGTCCAGATTTTGAGACTGTTTAGGGGCTTTTAATTTAAAAATATTAAATTGAACTCCTTTTGCTTTTATGTTTTACCATACAAAATGTCGGCTAGAAATTCATCTGGTTTGCATTTACCTCCCCTCCTAGTTGGCGGGCCCAAACAGCAACCCCATTTATTTCTTTCTGGTGTATCAACTCCACAGAAGAACGTGCATCTCTAACACTTGTATAAAGTACAGCTGATGCATCCAATTTGCATCCATCTTGTGCAAGCCCTGGAAAAATTTTACATTTATATCCGCAGATGATCAAGTTAAATCCTCCAATAACTAAAGTTTATATTTTTCCACATTCAAACTAGACCCAAAAAAAATTGAGTTGATGCATCAATTCCCACTAAATCAATTATGAATGCAAAATTGGAAGGATTACAGCTCAAACAATAAAGAATACTGCCAACTAATGAATTTCTGACAAATAACAAACATGGCAAAAAAAAAAGAAAAAGAACAAAAAAAGCTTCTGTGTGACAACAATACAATAGTATACACATGATCATTGCCACCTTATGGAAATCATAAACCATACTAACTAGAAATAAGAAAACAAAAGAAAGTGTTCCAATCATGCTCCAATTAGCCCCACAAACAACCTTACCATTTTGGTTGAATATTTCCTCAGGAAGAGGATAAGTATAAGAGCACACAGGTCCAACCCCTTTTGCATGGGAATGAACTTCTTCTGCCATGTAATCATTAAGAAGGCCACCAAATATTACAGTCCTAGCAACCCTTCATGAGATCAAAAGTAAATGAATCATAAGCTGTCTTTAGATGACCAATATCAATATAAATGTGATATTTTATTCCAAAAGAACAAAAAGAGAGAGAGAGAGAGAGAGAGATGGAGAGAGAAACAAAGATGGGCATAGTAGTTGGTAGCAGGAGAAAATGAATGAGAGCACCAGAGCACCAGATAAGTGCTGAACTGCTGGTAGCTGTATTTCTTAATCATCTGGTCCTCAGAACCAAGATTAATGCAATAGTGAAGCCCCAAAATGTCTCAGAAAGAAACCCCAGAAGATCAGAGAAAAAATTGAGTACCTCTGCTTTTCAGAACAAGTCTCTTTGTCAGGTACATCATTGTAAAGTTTCACTGCATTTTTGGGCTTCAAAGATTTCCCTGAAATTTTCATAATTCATCAAATTCAGGAGGAAAAACAAAGTGCAAAATATGAACCGTGAGCATAAGCAATCAATACTGAGTGGTATCAACCTAATTCTCCAAAATTTGAAGTATGATTGTCTTCCATAGATGCAGGACCATTCTCATCATTCTTCTCCTTCATTGTATCATCTATGACAACCACTGAAAACATATAGAACACAAAAAGAAAAATAAGGGTCAAATACAACAAGAATAAAATTTGCTTATACATGTCAATGTCTACAAAGATTATAATAGCAAGGTACATTACATAATACGCTTTGGAGTCACAGAAAAATAAAATCAAGTCAACCTTGCGCTGTCTTTGCCCTACGCTGTTCTAGGGGAGCACGATGCATGGCAGGTTTAACTACAATTTTACGACCTCCAATAGATGAATCATTCTTCAGTTCAATTGCCCGGTTTGCATCGTCTACAACAGCACTGGCATTGGAAACATTTAATGTTAAAACAAGATCATAAAGAGAATGGATAAATATAAAAAAGAAAATACAAAAATAACATTTAAAACAGGGAATAAAACTCAAATTGAACATTGCAAGTTGGCAATTGAAAATTCAAAATATCATCTCAAGTAAAACCATCTTACAATTGAACAAAACCAAAGCCACGGTGTTCAGTTGTCCCTGCAAACAGAAAAAGAGAAAAAAAAATGAAGATACCAAATGGCCATTTTCTCCAGAAACTAAAGATGCACTATGAACTGGTGCCTAAAGTTCCTGTGCAAGCATCTTGCATCATCAGGAGGAGTTTTTCCACAGAGACGTTTTCCCACATCAAACACTACTCACAGCGGTCAAATTGCCTATCATTAGCCAGCGTCATAAGTTATTAAAATTTCGCTAACTTGCAATCCTATACGTACCCTTTTTTGCAACCATAAAGCAGCGCCTGATCGGACCGACATCACAGAACACCTCTTCAAGCTAGTAACATATGAAATTGAAAAATAAAAACAAGAAACAAGACGACGAAAGCAAAACAAAGAAAGAAACAAGATAAAAGAATCAAGAAACCAAAAAAAAAGAAATTCATCAAAAAGCGTCATAATAAATCGAGGTGGGTATTAATGTGTGAGTTCAATATCGATTTCTGCACAAAATTTCTCTTCGTTTCTTTCTCCGGATTTTCTCGAGAAAGTTGAAAAAAAAAGAAGGAGAGTGTAAAAGATTCAAGTACCTGGGAGTTAGTAAAGGAGTAGGGCAAATTAGATACAAAGACGGTGCTAGGGCTGTGCTCGCTTGCTGGCCCCTTGCCGCCACTTTCTTTCTGTTTCTTGTTCTTTCCCATTAGATGTTTGGTTGGGCGGAAAATGAGAAGGGTGTGTTGATATATAAAGGAGGGGTCGGCGTTCAGGATTTAGGCTGGGTCCGGTAGTGCACGTCAAGTTGGTCTCATTGGGCTCATAACCTTATTTTAGACTGCTAGGCGCAGCTAACTCTAGAATTGGGCTGAACTCAAAGCCCAAACACCATTCATATCCTCTTGTCTGGTGTTAGCCCACGAAAAAAAACAAAAAACATTGGACAATGCTTGCCTTGCGCTAGAATTACTACCCCATAAATTAAATCAATTAGTAAATAAATTAATTAATCAAGCACCGGAATATGTATGTATGTATGTATGTATGTATGTATGTATCTGGTGGTTGTCCACGAAAAAAAAAAAAACAATGCTTGCCTTGCGCTAGAATTATTGCGCCATAAATTAAATCAATTAGCAAATAAATAAATTATTCAAGCACCATGAGAATATATAAACCAACTAAATTAATTTAAAAAGAATAACGTAACCTTCACCTATTTTTTATGATTCCTCGGCTAATAGTAAACCATAATACTCAACAACAGACTTGATTTGGCACTCAGCTAGTAGTACTGCTAATGCTTTTCAACGTGATATAATGTTACTTTTAAGCTTTAATAAAATTTAATCTCGAATAAAAAGTTTTTGGGTTATCTAATTCAACAATATCACTACAAATCTAACAAATTAAATGGTGACGAGTCATGAAAATGCAAGTGTTGCTCAAGTTTGATGAGATCAGGACCCCATAAAATGCTTTCCAAAGTGATATGTGTTAACATGGAAATGTCGTTTTCCAGAGCGCCTGGCTGCCTAACTAAATACGTACTTGGATCATCCAAACTTGGCCCTGTGAATGCCACAAAAAGAGGGGTGAAAACGGATGCATCTGGTCCCCGGGAGTAAACAGCACTACTCCAACGAGTAAGAGAACAGTATTTGCTACGACAGCCTATCAAGATACTCTTTATTGCCTATGTTCAACCTTTTGCACTAAATTGCAAGGCGATGTGGTCCTGAAGTGAACAGGCATTTTTGTGGTAGGCCCTGACTGGGGTGCAGAGGTAGGTTGCACGGCATCTTTGCCTTCTCGGGCCAGCTAGAGTGAGGGCAATTGTCAACTATTTGCGTCCCCTACCAGCCAGGCTCCCCAGCTTTTGAGCCTCCTCAATCTACGACTCACAACAGGAGAAGGGTTCTATTCAGTTACTGAGGTAGCACAAAATAAATACCAACTACTTTGGTCCTTTTCTTTTATTGTTTGCGACAATTGAAATTTTGAAAAATTACCGTGCAATTCTTCACTCTTTCGTTCTGACTATTGTCACAATTGTAGGTGCCAAAAAAATGTAGGGGAGGTCGTTCTCTAAATTCACTGAACGATTTTGAACAAGTTTCTGTTGATCAATGCCCGGATATTCTAGCCGCATCCACCCCCCCCGGGGGTTTTGAGCCACTAGATTCTCTCAAACCCCGTCACTGCCCACATGGATTATCAAAAGAAAAACTTGAATTTTCTGCGGGGCAGTTCCCGGCCAACTAGCTTTACAGGGCCTCAACCACCGCCGGCCATAGACACGTAAGAACATAACCTCTTGTTAAATTAGCTGTCATATGCCTTATTTTCGGATAAGTTAATTAATGAACATATCTAGTCTTACACGGACTAATAATTGATTGGATCGAAAGAAATTGACGGAATTCTGGCTTTAATTTTATGTACTTTTGGCATATAAACTGGGAGATTCGTGGAGCGTGGCGGGGAGTTAAAATAAGTAATGTGCTTAGAAAATCCATGGTTGGTGACAAAGAGGTGGGTTTTCAATCATTTGGGACAAAGGGCTTACGTTACGTTAGTGAGGAAATGTCCAGGCACCTTGTACCTAACCTTTGAAATTCCTGTCATTGACGGACATCACACCGCATGTCTCGGATGAAATTTTATCCTTCATCAGTAAAAATAATAATAAAAGTTTCCATAATGAACAGATTGAGATTAATGTGCAAGTTGAGCCAAGACAAGGGTGACTTTGGTCATTACCAGGTCGCTTTCATAATGGGGATGTCATTAGAAGACGGAAAAATTCAAATTGTAAATTGGATGAGTTTTTGGCCGAGCAATATCTTGTCGTGCTCTTTATAATACAATTCAAATGGTTTTGTACTTAGTTTCTTAACCTGTAACAAGAACAGGGAAAACCCACGAGCGATTGCTTACATTTTCTCTGTTTCGAGACAGAAGGCAACCGCTTTCATTTGCTAGAGCAGTAGAACAGAACACTTTCTTGCGATAATAACAAAACCAAGTGCGCCCTCCTCTTTCAAGTTCCGCACAATGCCAAAAAGCCTTCTGATCCTATCCTAGACCTCGGCATTGTCCAGGTGGGGACCATCCATCGTCATGGATGAAATCATGGAGTGATGGATCCGCATTTTCGTTTGGAATCAGCTCCCAAGTGGTTTGATTCTAACGCTAATGCGGGACCCGCAATCCCCACCTCAAATAAATAATTAAAAGACAAAAAAAAAACCCAAGTATTAAACATTGCCGAACAAACTTACCCCCCTTCCCTTTTTTCCTTAATTTCTCTATTAGTAGATGAAATGGTAAAAAAGAGAGCGATGGTCCTGAAACAAAATTTCTTAATTATTAGATTACAGCAAATAATGATTAAGAGTAAATTTACTAATCATTTAATTATAACACATTCATGTGGGAAAATTTTTCTTATATTGAATTTAATCATAATATTAAAAACTCAAATAGTTTCTAAATATCATTTTCTTTCTTAAAAAAGCAAATTTATGTTTTTGATTTAAATAAGTCTACGTGCCGCCGGGTTAGGGCTTCCGTAGTTGCCCCACAAAATGGCATTAAATTGGAGTTTGGTGCAAAAATGCTCAACCAACATGGATCTAAAAAATTGTTTTTGAATTTAAAATTGCAATGACGCGTGATCATTGATTTTGACCTTTTTTGTTTTTTGTGACCCACCTGACGGGTATCTTAAATGTCCGCTGTCAACAGAACCCATTAAAATCTTTTTATATTCGCCTAAGTCGATTCACCTTTTTTTCTGGTCTTAAATGTAGTTTCTTTTTTATATTAAGTGGACATTCGATAAAAAAAATAAAAATAAACAAGGCATTTTGCATGCGGAGTGACCATAGCAAAGCAGACTAAATTCTTTAGCAAACGTCACATTGCATTTATCGATAGTTTAGCCATCAAAAACTCACTTGGCGATTTAATAAAATATTGCCAAAACATAAGGAAGGTTATGTATCGATCTTTACCAAATGATCCGCTGATCTAAGCCTTCCAATAAACGTGTCCAAGAAATATATGCAGTTACTTTCTTAAAAATAAATAAATAAATAAGCTTTAAAAAAAAAAAAATTTAGCTCAACTTCAGGCCGGACGCGGGGTATGTCATATGTGTCAGAAAAGCAAAACCAGCTTTGAAAATCAAATGCTTGAAAGTGACTGTCTGGGTTTTCACCGCCTCATCCAATCAAAATCTTTCTTTTACTACAGCCTAGATTTCGCTTCCCTCTCTTTTCCCGAATCCCAAGGAAAACTCTCCTCTCCCCCCCTCCCCCCACCCCACACCACACACTCTCTTTTGGAATTTTTCAAAGCCCAAATCCCACGTCAATGGACCCTCTTGTTTCTCTGTTGCTTAGCAGCCTTTTTACGTTTGTTTGTTTGTTTTTTTTTTTTTTTTTTTTTTTTGGTTTGTGTGGTTGGTCCTCGTTCCCCAGGCTTTTGCGTTTAGTAGCAACAAGCTGTGCTTCCTTTGGATTTGCGGTAAAAGGGCAAACTAGGTTCTTGGCAACTTGAGATTTACAAGTAATAATCATTGCATTTGTTTTATCTTTTAAGCTAATTCATGCGGTCACTTGGGCTTAACTGAAATAGTACAGATGGAGTGTTCCCCCCCCCCCCCCCGCCAAAAAAAAAAAGAAAAAGCTAATTAATGTGGTTGAATTGTCCTCTCTGTACTGCCGCTTTGGCTTAACTCGAAAGTAGAGGAGAAGGTGAAGGATAAAAATGGTCAATAGCAAACACCAATGTCCTTTATTCACCCTGAAAATGGCTGTGACTGATGACACAAGCTAAAAATATGAAGGTTTAAAACTTAAGTCTAATCGCTCACTACTCGTTAATATTTTTTTGTTTTGACAAATTTTCCGTGATGGAGAAATTGAGTTTTTGCTTTTTTTTTTTTTTTTTTGGTCAATCATAGTAAGTGTAGTAGCTGACCGTTTCAAATGTTTTTAGCCAATTGTAGTTTGTGTATTCCGAGGATATAAATCCCGAACTACGAGTAGAAGAGCATCGTAAATTTGATAAATTTGGGTGAGATGGACCCCAGTCGCTCTCTCTCTCTCGATCACCATCAATTATTAATTATAAAATAAGAGTCTAAATTAGGTCATGCACCATGTCAGCCGATAAAAGCCAATGTTAATTAAGCCTTCCTTCCTTTTGCGTAACAAAACTGCAGTTGAATGGGTCCGCGGAACTTAAATGTTATAATTAATTGCATTACGACCCTAACGAAGGTGGGGCCATCGTCGTCCAAATTGCCCCACATTTTTACGGTCTTTTGGGGAGGGGGGGTCCCTCGGCCCAAATACACGTGTCTGTTTCGTTTTTGCTACTTTGTAACCATCGGGAAGGAGAAAATGACCCTTGAATTTCTGAAGCAATTGAACAAGGTCAACACTCATGATGATGATATGAGAGGATAGGGGAAATTTTCTGGGAACTTTTTTCCCTGTAAACCCCAGCAAAAACGCATTCTCTGTACTCACAGCCACAGCCACATCATACGCGGGAGGCTTTCTCACATAAGACAAGAAAAGGGTGGATTATCCCAAAAGCATACGCTTCATTAAATTTTCTTTTGTTTGTTCGACGCTAATTAAATCAAAACTAATTTCAGGAACCAGACTCGGGATGATAACCTTTTCTTCTTGTTTTTTTTTTTTTTGGGAAGTTGGGGGGCGGGGGAAGGGAAAGCTTAAAATAATTGCTTTTTGGCAGATGCTTGAATTGTGTATAATATATTGTCTCAAAAGAGAATAATAATAATGATGATGATGATGGGGATGAACGGGCAACCCTTGGAGATTCCAACAGCCTTTTCAAGTTTTGATGGGAGTGCCAGTTTTCCTTTGTTATCTTTTTGGTTTTGGCGAGTTTATTAAGAGATCACGACTGCCCGAACTGCTATATAATTAAAGTGATTCTTTTTTTCTTTTTTGGGTGAGAGATTCCGTACTTCAATTTTTTTGAACATTTTATCCTCAACTTTTGAATCTTGGATTAACCACCTTGACTCCTACTTGCCTACTACCCTCTATTGCAAATAATGCATCTATTATCTATTTTAGGAATCGAGATGGGAAAGAAAAAGAAAAAGAAAAAGAGCTGAGCATTGTTCAGTGCGATGGAATTTAGTAGGCTACATTAGGGAGGAGAGTACAACTGGCCTGGAATATACCTGCGTACTAACCGAAACAAAATTAAAGATATTTGCTGGTGACCTTGTTTGTATATAGACCTTTTCAAATAATTGGGATGCATGACGAGTTCATAAATTTCATCTTAAAAAATAATAAAAAAAAAATCCTTCACTCCCCTCTAAGTTATATAGTCTTCGGTTGTTGTGTATTCTTTAGATATGAAATAAAAATTTATATTTAATATGTTGTATTAAATTTTAAATTAAGCAAAAAAATGTTTATTTAAATCAAACAATATTTAAGTAACGAGTCAAAATAAAAATATTAAAAATAACATATGATCTTAATTTATAAGTATAATTATCAGTGTATCTGTATTTATTTATTTAAGAATCCTTTACATCTATGCCTTCATACATCGCACGTTGACAGGAAATTGTTTATAAAAAAAAATATATCGAATTAAATTATCATAATATTCGGGTCTATTCCCATTATTTTAAAGTTTTCAGCGTCGGACTCTGTTTATGACTTGGTCGCATTTCGCGTGAAATAAACAGTAACAGAAGTGGGAAGGGCAGAAAAGTCAAGATGAAGAAGACATTCGAGCATTAAAGCAAAAATCCAATTAGTGGTTGGAACGAAGGGCAAATAAATATTAGTGATATTGGCACCAAATGCTTCTCCTCCTCTCACACCTTATAATGGGAGAAAAATTTTGCCGGGAATTATAAATATAAAACAAAAAAAAAATTACAATAATAAATTAATGTTGATTTCGTACTCAATTCGTATTTTAATAATAATAATAATAATAATAATTATTATTATTATTATTATGTTCGTCTTGTACTAAAAACTCCACGAAAAATTAACAAATTTTATTTCTGGTGTATTAACGAATCATAAAATTTGAGTTTCGGAATATAGTATAATTTAAAAAGATTATAAAAAAATGGTTGAATACCAATGGAAACAAGTATAGCAATTCAGTAGTATTAGAATGTGCTTATATGGTGGATATCGCTTCGCAGCACAGCCTGGAACTTCCATGCTTAACGACGAGAGAGAGAGAGAGAGAGAGAGAGAGAGAGAGAGAGAGAGAGAGAGATGGATGTTGTGCTCTTGGGGAGGGGGTTTAAGGGAGGGTTTTTAGGTCTACCAACTGGTTGTTAGAGATTGAACTCTTTAACCAAACACAATCCCCAACAGCCAGCCAAAGAACCCAAAGAATTTCAAGGCCACCAGCAGAACCAACCAGAAGAAGAAGAAGAAGACGAAGCAATAACCAGAACAACTACTTCAGCCAAATAGGTATTAATAAGTGGAAAACTATTTCAAAAAGTCACCCAAAGATAGCTAGAAAGAGAGAAAAAAAAAAGTCATCATTTCTTTCTAGAGTCTTTTCATAGATCGGGAAGCAAGTAGACTGTGTTTTGAGAGAGAGAAAGATGGGCAAGAAAGAGAAAGATGCTCACGTGGGTTTTTGATGGAATGATGGATGGAGAATATATGATGAGAGGAAAAGATCAAAAGTGAGAAAATTCATTGCTCCTATCGATTATCACTTTCTTTTCTCTTAGTTTTCTTTTTTCTTTTTATTTCTTCAAGAAAAGAATTTTGTTTGCTCATTTTATTTTTCTCGGCTGTGCCTCTTCTTGTCCGTGTATGCTTAGGTTTCTGTAATGAAAAGGGAAGCTTGTTGTTGTCTTGGGATCGGATTTCTTTATCATCCGATCGAGTGTTGTCTTCAAGATTTTCTGCTTCACAAAACACCCACAAGTCTTGCTGGCTTCCAGGTAATTTTTTAGTGCTCGATTTCTGGACTTTTCAGCAATTCTTTAATTGTTCTTTCTTTTTCATGTCTCCTTCTCTCACACTCTCCTTTTATGAGGAGAGAAAATTATGACGGTGCTTTAAAACTTGTTCCTCCCTTTTCCTTTTTCAACTGAACATCTATTGGGATTTGCAGATAATGAATTTGTCTTGCTTTGTTTTGTGTTCATGTTTGCTTGTAGGGCATCATATAACTTCATTTTTAAACTAATTTTCTTCGGGTTTAATTTGATGAGTTTTTGAATGTTTTGGGTTCTTTTTTTGTATTGGGCTGTGATTGACCTGCCACTGCTGTGGTTTTCGACGCTGGAGTGCTATTAATTTTTTAAATTTCGTTTCTTCCTTTGTAATATTGCATTTAATCACACCTGTAAATTGTCAGGAGATTTCTCACAGTGAATGCTTGTATTTTTCCCACTTCCCTGGAATCGAAGAATCCCACAGAAGGGACATGCAGAAATGATACTCAAGAATCGTTTGATATGGGGCTTATGTGTATTTAATGATTGAATTAATAGCTATTGATTATTGTAATCATGAACTTGCGAGCTACACAATAAAAGCTTCTTGTCATACTTGTGGACGTAATCATGGATATTTGTAATATGGTTATTCCATCCAAGCATAAATGTTGTGGCGGGTCCGAAGTACCCTCCCTGTCCCTCGGCTGTATATTGTGGTGGGATGTATGTTTCTGTGTAAATTTTGAGCAGCTGCTAACAGATGCTATTTGCTGTGGTCATTTTTCAGTCACTAAGGAACTATGTGATCTGGCTCAAATAAACCTGGCAGAAAAATTTCAAAACTAAGTTATGGCCACTTATTACGCAAGTGCAAATAACCAAAGAGAAACTGCGCCAATGATATATTTGCCTGGTTCATATCCAGAGGCATCTGTTCTTCCTGGAAACATGGTGTATGTGAATTCTAGGTCATATTCGGATACATTGACTGCGAATTCTCAGCAGCAAAACAACTGTATTGAATTCCAGTCTGCAGAGGCTTCAGATTCAACCCCGCAGCAGCAACATGTTTTGTCAAATCTTGGTGGATCACGAATTGGAGGGCATGATTTTTACGCATGGAGGGATGGTAGAAATGAGATGCTGGCTGTGCAGTCAATGGGTGGTCCTTCTGGCATTCTTCATGGTGGGCAGAGCCCACAGGTTCAGAGCTTATCCCTTAGCCTTGGTACACAAATTCCATCTGGAATCCAGTTGCCCTCCATGCCTTACCAAAATCCCATCCAGAATCCAGGCTTTGGTTCATTCTTAAGTCCTAATCCATCAATTACGGGTGAGGATGGTGACAGAAATGGCCCTTCCAGAGATGAACTGTCAAGAAATGCTGAGTATATGCCACCGGGTTTTTCTGGAACTAATCAAGATTTAGCTAAAGGGGATTTATCTGCATATGGAATGACTAGTGTTGCAAGAACCCTTATTAATTCCAAGTACCTGAAGGCAGCACAGCAGTTACTTGATGAAGTTGTTAATATGCGAAAGGCTCTAAAGCAGCTTGATGAAAAGAAAATCCAAAGCACAGGTGAACATGGATTCAGTAGTCCAAAAGAGGGTGGTGATGGATCAAAGAATGGAGCTTCCAAGCCTGAAGAATCCATCAATAATTCACAGAGTGAGATTTCTCATGCTGAGAAACAAGAATTGCATACTAAATTGACAAAACTTTTGTCATTGTTGGACAAGGTAAGGCCGATGCATCTTTTGTTTTCCTGGGTAACCATATTGAGTTTTGTTGCCTTGTATGTAGATTGTAGACATTTATTATCTTGACTTCTCTGTTCAAGGTATGCCAGTTGATTGATTTTATTCCACTTTACAGATCAGGTTAGCATTACATTTATATTTATCATTGGTGTCTCTTATATAAGAGAAAGTCTTTTGAATTTATACAGATTTTACAATCTTCAGTGTAAAAATTCAGAGTCCTTCACATAGTTTTTAGTATCCTGTGAATCTATTGAGAATTTTTCTTTTATGGCTGTGATATCCCTATCTAGATGATTGTTTTTTTTTTTTTTTTTGTCAATTTACCTGATTCATGTGTAGTAAGCGAAGAACCATGCTAATGATGATATACAAATTATGAATCAGTTGAGTATATTATCCCTGTTTTATGCTCAATTTAATGGCTCTATTCTGTTATAACAGGTTGACAGGAGGTACAAACAATATTACCAACAGATGCAGATTGTAGTATCATCATTTAATGTCATAGCCGGATGTGGGGCGGCAAAACCATACACAGAACTTGCCCTCCAGACTATATCCCGTCATTTTCGGAGCTTGCGCGATGCAATAAATTGTCAAATTCAGGCAATGCGTAAAAGCTTCGGGGAGCAAGAAACCTCAGAAAATAGTAAAGGATTTGGAATAACTCGTCTCCGATACGTAGATCAACATCTCAGGCAACAGAAGGCTCTTCAGCAGCTTGGTATGACTCAACATGCATGGAGATCACAAAGAGGGCTGCCTGAAAGCTCTGTCACAATTCTTCGTGCTTGGCTTTTCGAGCATTTCCTTCATCCGTAATCTATCAAATCAAATCCTTTCCTGTTGTCTTCGTACTTGACTTAATTTCACGAGGGTTATTTTCTTCTGTGATTAAAATGTACTGCATCTTTGTTGTTCACCAGTTATCCAAAGGATTCTGATAAAATCATGTTGGCAAGGCAGACAGGCTTGACTAGAAGTCAGGTAAAAATGAACTAAACTTAGAGTTGAGATTATTTATTCTAAAAGGAAAAAAAAAAAAGCTAATTATTTCTAACAATTACACATGCTTCGTGCAATAAAGTAGAGGAAAAATTGTGCCCTCAAGTTACTGAGTGAGTCACTTTCACTTTCATGTTTGGT
The DNA here is from genome assembly GCA_037897445.1 of Ceriops zippeliana. Classification (NCBI taxonomy): domain Eukaryota; kingdom Viridiplantae; phylum Streptophyta; class Magnoliopsida; order Malpighiales; family Rhizophoraceae; genus Ceriops; species Ceriops zippeliana. Next base: position 853,490 of record JBAPLH010000011.1, read on the forward strand.
CACGCTGCAGGCTTGAGTACTCCCTCCCCGCGCACCCGCTTCCCCCCAAACTAAGCATGCCGCATCTGTAATCATTAATTGCAAATATATGGCAGGAATCGTTAATTATGCAGGAAAACGGCTTGGATTTAGAGCTCTTTTGTGGGTTTGAGTCTGAAAACCATCAGTGTGCCTCTACGAAATACAGTCCCACGATATTTCTTGCTATATACTATGTGTGATTTCATGGCTTGTAATAAATTGTCTTGTTCAGGTCTCAAATTGGTTTATTAATGCGCGAGTGCGGCTCTGGAAACCCATGGTTGAAGAGATGTACAAAGAAGAGATTGGTGATGCGGAAATGGACTCTAATTCTTCCTCTGAAAATGGAGCCAAAGCAGTTAAGGGTGATAGGAGGGCCTCGGAAGATAGAGTGGAGGAAATGCAACAAAGTGCGAGCCCAACGGCTATCGAAAAATGTAGTGCCGCGCCGTTGATGGACTCCAAATCTGACCGTGTTCCTGATGTAGAACTGGCAGGGTTTACTGGTAGAAGCAATTTCGAAGATGGGATGTACGGAGAGTGTGTAACCGAATTTGGGTTGCTTACGCGAAGGGAGGAGCAGAGGCCTAACATCGATAGCTGTAGCATATTCCCTGATGCGATTGTCCATTCTGATGGCAGTGACGCTCGGTTTATGGCAGCTGCCGCTGCTGCTGCATATCAAATGCCAGACGTGGGAAGGTTTGGGAGCGGCGGCGGCGGCGTGTCTCTCACGCTGGGATTGCAGCACTGCGAAGGTGGTAGCCTACCAATGTCTGACGCGCCCCACCCCAGTTTTGTTTCCATGAGAGGGGACAATATCTACGGTGGTGTTGCCACTCCCTCTGTTGGTGCGGCGGAGAGCACAGATTTCGAATGCATAAATGCAGGGAACAGGCAGCACAGGTTCAGTTCATCCCATTTATTACACGATTTCGTAGCATGAAACGATTGGTTTGCAGATGTACTATTTTCTAGGGATTGGAAATGGTGAAAGGAAGACCGTGTATAAAACTCATCTGTAGTGTATCAGATTACCATATTGTAAAGATAACAATCGATTTTCTTTTGCCATTTGGCTGTCTTTTTTTTCCGGGGGGGGGGGGGGTTATGCAGAACAAAGTGTAACATTAATAGCAAGCTTGGCATGGATAATCATAAGGATCAAGGTGTGAAATAAGATTACAGTGAATTGGAGATCTCTACAGAGCCTGGATTGATAACCGGGGGATTATATATTTATTTCACAGTTTATATGCAGATGTGAAGAGCATCGACAAAGCATCAGAAATCAACAGATATTAAAAATAAAAAAAAAAAAAAGGGTCTTGCAGCGTAGCGTGGATTTAATTGCAAGCAAGTTAGTCAAGCAGCTAGGAAAACAAGTCCTCGAGGAGTGTCAGAGGGGAAACGTAGGGCGACCTGAATCTCTGGAGATTACAATTGAAGTGACGTCGTTTTAGGTCAAACTCAATCTTCACCGATTCCTACTCGCCGGTGCACCCATCAGTTCACCAATTAGTTCCTCGTCCGACCTAACCTTAATAATCTTGCCACTGTGGTTGGCGGCCGTAGTTACATTGGATCGCAACCGGTCGTGGATCGGATCCGCCTCCTTCGGAGTTGAATCACAGAGGCTGTCACCCCAAATGGTCTTATCTGCAACAGTCACCTGCTGTCAAGGTATTCAATTTTAAATTGCAATGTACCGCCTGCACCTGCGGGCCACCGATCCTTTTTGTTCAACAGGTGAGGTTGGGACCGTGGCGGCCCGTGGTTCTCACTCTATGACCACCCCCGAGTCTTTTCCTCTAGCCGCCGCCTCCAATTCTCACTCAAGTTACCAGAACGCCCTAATTATCTTCATCATTGTCATTATTATAGTATTATTTTAAACGGTCACAACTTACAACGGTTAAAATGCAAAGCACAGCCAGCCAGGCCTTCGCTTTACGGACAAAGCTTGTGCAGCCTTCTTCTTCCTTTGATTAAAATTTTTATCTGAATATAAACAACTAATAAGATCAAAAATTCCAAACCTAAACGGCTCTTTTTTTTTTTTTATAAACTTTCTTTATGGATCTGAGAAATTCGAAACCTTCAAAAGGTGAGTTCTTCGTTTTTTTAAAAGTTTCTTCTCAGTAATTTTTTATTTTATTTTATTTTATTCTTACGTTTTTGGGTGGTGTTGTACGCGTATTCCTACAGGTGGGGTGTGGCCGCAGGTTTTTGTATTAACATACGTGCTTTGTTTGCCGATTTAAGTCACCAGTCACCTTAACTACTTGTTAGTCATTCTTTTGGAGCTCCCGTCTCGGCATTGTTAATTATTTGGTTGCTGTATCTTAGTGTCTCCCTAAGCATATACTGATATGATTATAATCCCCATTTAACAACAGCGTGCTTTCTTGGTAGCCAGTGGAATATTTAGCGAAACCAATGACGAGTAACTAATTTTCATATATCTGCGCGGCTGTATAAAAAAAATCATCGAGCATAAGATGCAATTCAAACCCTAATCTTGCAGCGATGGGTACAATTTTGTAAATTCTTTTTTTGGCTTGTTTAGATCGTAACAGATTATTGTTCTTTGTTGGGTTCTTACAACAGCCAGGCGCTTTCACGTTTACTGGTTAGGAATAGAGAGAACAACAAGGGATTTGAAATCTCTGTTTCCGCCGCCACCTACTTTTTTCCAACAAATAAAATAAAATAAAATAAGCATAACAAATTGTAAATAATGGAAATACAAGAAAAGATTTTGGCAGAAAATTACCGCAGAATTTACAATCTGATGCTAAATTATCTGCATTTCAATTCATCCGAGAACTTTTTTTTTTTTTTAATACATTCAATTGAGTTTTTCCAGCTTTGATGAATGAAACATGAATTAGGAAAAAAAAAAAAGAGAAAAGAAAATGAAAATGAAACTATCACAATACTGAATTAACGATAAAAATTGCAAAGCTGTCAAGATCCATCTACAACAGGATTACAAAAGTATGAAAAACCGCAAAATTATTGCATTGTACATGTATTCATTAAGATTCTACCCCTGTACATTTGGGAAAACCACCCCAAAACGTTTCAAAAAGAGCAAGAAGCATTTGATTTGTTTGTTCCTTTTTGTTTTTTTTGTTCTTTCTTTTATGCACCAACGCAAGGTGAGGCACATTGGGTGGTACTGGACACTCTCCGACATGGATATGGAGAATGTTTCTTCCTTTTCTTGGCATCAGGATGCTCCGGTTTCTTCAGATCTTCCAGACAATGAACGTCCGCAATGCACGCAAATGACCTTGATTTCCCCGAATAATACCTCGACAAGCCTCTCCTGCTAAGAAACAACATCAATTAGCGCACAGATCAAATTCCAACCTTTCCAAAGACTTTGTAGTTCAAAAAAAAAAAAAAAGATTGATCAAGACAAGACCCAAAAAGAACTGTATCCTTACTTCTGTGGAAGATTGGATCGCAGCGAGCTCATGTCAAAAGGCATCCGCTTCTCCGTTTGGACCTCCATTTTGAATTTGTAGAGATAAAAAAAAGAGAAGACACTAATGATCTACAACGTGTGGTTTCTTGGTTACTTATATATGGGAGAGAGAGAGAGAGGGAGAGAGAGGGACGATGGAAATGTAGCGGTGATAGAATGGCAATGAGGGTAATGGGTGGCACATCATGGATAGAACAAGAATTTTAGTACATTCATGGATGGGCATGGGGCTCGATAAATGTGGGTTGGCTAGCAGCCTCAGCCTCCAAAGCCAGAATCAAGATGCACCCTCATTTTTCTTTTGTCTTTTTTTTTTATTTTTTTTTTAACGTGGAACAATAAAACAGATAATTCTTCGCGTAAACACATAAACAACCACAACTTTGTCTAGACTTTCTCTTGCTCGTTCAACAGCCTAACGGGATGTCCATTTTTGGGGGCATCTCGCCCTCTGCCCCTTACCTCTCCCTTTTAAAGTTGGTGTCAACCACTGTATTGCTTGTTGGTTATTCACTGGTAATGGACAATTAGGGTAAAGTTCATTTCAGTTTAATACATTGATTAAGGCCAAAAATAAATAAATAAAAAAATAAAATTCATGGCCTCAATAGATAAAATTGAAAATAAGTCTAGGCCTTGAGGGAAATTTTCATCATGCCAACTTTTTCGTGACATGGGTTTATTCATAAAGGTGCATGACCCTTTTGTAATGTAAATTAAATCTTTTCTTTCCCTATTCTTCCACAGAAGATAAACGACTTATTAGATATTTTATTGGCTTAATGGCTCCCCGTTTACAGTTTGATGATGGGGAATAGCTTCCTGTGGTATTAGAGTTTGTGTGAACAGCGACTGACGACAAGTCTGTTTCTTGTGCCTCATGGTTTACGAGTACTTTGTATTTTTCCTTGTGTTCAGTTTCCAGTGTCGAAGCACATTTCAGTAACGTCAATTGAATTAAGGTGACCGACCCATCTTTTGGCCCAAGTCAAGGACAATGAATAACACGCGTTAAATTTGATCGCACCTATTAGAGTTCTATACACAATCCAGTTTCACATTGATTGGGTTCTTGTACTCCATCGGAATTACACTCGGGAGATTATTTTAAGGTCTTACCCACGTTTGAGTTGAGTGGTCTCTTGACAATGTCAAATGATTTGGCCCTTTTCTGGCTTATAAAAGTAGCAAGCTTAAACTAGAATATTTTGTTTACTCATTCAAATATCAACCAAATTTCGGAGGTTATAAATGTAAATGGTTCGATCAAACCTATGAACTTTATCATTGGTGAGGGTAGTCATGTTAGTACCCCTAACCCAAAGTAGTCGATCAAATCAGTGAGCGAACTACTAAGAAGCCAACTGCAAGAGAGTTACTAAAGAGCTAAATAGCAATTATATCTTAAGCAAATGTCGATCTTTATACAAATATCGGATTATCAGAATCAGTTCAAGCTTTAGGTTGTTAAGTTGTTCCCTGATTGGAATGAAACCCAGGAAGTTCGTAGTCAGGATTGCATTGCAAGTTCTCGCTAGCAAAAAGTCAAAATGCAGTGTCTTTTGAATGCAGTACTTCTTTGCTTATTCACTATAGCTGAGCATGCTGCTATGATCATTATTACAGCATTTCTACCATGACCTATGATAGGAATTGACTGTAGAATATTGGGATAAAACTACTGCATCTATGAATCTACCCAACACCAGCATTTATATTAGCGTGATATGATTCATAGAATTTCTAGGATCATGACATCAGTTCCACACATTAAGAAACAAGAATGACGAGGGAATAGAGAATGGGAGAGTCTGAGTAGAAGACTTGCTACATAGACTATCAGGAACAGCAGCAAAGGCCACCATCAGTGCTCCAATATATTATCTGCCTGTGGTGGCTTAATTGTACAATTTGGATGATAGCTCACTTAGCTAACCCATATTGTGAAATTTACCTGCCCGTGAGACTGGAAAATTGGACTAACATTGAATGGTCATCAGTGGTCTGAACTTCAGCTTTACCTCTGCTTTCTTCAGGGGTGGAAACAGGACGGCTATCAGATGTGGAGGTAGCATTAGGAGCAGGTGCAACAGCAGGAGAGGCTGCTATGCTGGTAGATAATCCACCTTCATCTTCAGCCTTTCCCCGTGTGAAAGCCTCTTGAAGCTGCAAAGCATACTCCAAGTTCCATAGGACATCTCCCATAGTAGGCCTATCCGCACCATGGTCAGCTAAGCACTTCTCTGATGCCTCAGCAAACTTGTTCAACGATTCAGGATTGATAGTGCCAACAAGATGAGGGTCAGTGATCTTTTCAAGCAAGCCCTTCCTCTTCCATTGCATTGCCCACTCGGCTAAGTTAACTTGCTCTCGTGGGAGTTGTAGGTCAATGGCGGGCCTGGCACATAGGACCTCCAGCAGCACAACTCCAAATGAGTATACATCTGACTTATCTGTCAGTTGCTGCATCCTGAAGTACTCAGGGTCCAAGTACCCAAAGCTTCCTTTCACCGCAGTGCTCACATGACCCTGGCCCATAGGTGCATCTTTGGACAACCCGAAATCTGAAACCTTGGCAACAAAGGCATCATCAAGCAAAATGTTTGTGGTCTTAACATCCCGGTGGATGATACCTTGGGTGGTGCCAGTATGTAAGTAATGAAGTCCACGAGCTGCTCCAATACAGATCTCTAGCCTCTGCTTCCATGGCAAAGCTGGCATGTTCTTGCCATACAGGTGGTCTCTGAAAGGCCCATTGGACATATACTCATAAACTAGGATCATTTCATCATTCTCATCACAATAGCCAATCAATGACACCAAGTGCCTGTGCCTGAGCTTGGACAACATTTGAATTTCTGTCTGGAACTCCGTGATCCCTTGTTCAGATTGTGGGTTTCCTCTTTTGACAGCAACTTTAGTATCTTCATCAATGACACCAAGGTAGACGTTGCCAAAACCACCAACACCTATTATAGTGCTTGAATCAAAGTTCTTGGTGGCTTCCTGCAACTCTGCCAGAGAGAAATATCGGCCTAGGCCAAGAGCTGAGGAGTAAAAGTTCGTCTTGTGAGATCCCATTGAGGTTTTGCTTGTCATGAAACTGGCATCACCAGCATGGATAGGAAGCAACCAAGAGGAGAAACTATTCGTCTTTTGCCAATCTTGGGGTCTCTTGTGCCACTTTATCACCATTGCGCCAAGGCCAACAAAAGCACCAAACATCATTGCAAAACCTACTGCAGCAACCGTGATGCGGCTGGAAAGAACCTTCTGACCATCAACCCCAAACTCTCCATCCAGACTGTTGACTGAATTGCTCATTTTCAAGACCTCCAAACCATTTAGAATGGCATTTCTCGTGCCAGTATCTTCATTCATTGGACCAATCTCAACGGTGAGCCCATTGGACATCAAGGCAGCATTAACAACGATGTCTTTATAATATGCAGCTGCCAATTCATTAGTGAGGGAAGACAAATCCAAACCAGAAATTGCTGTTTTGCCATTAACATAAACATTGAAGTAGAGATCATTGAGGGATTTGCTCACAATGTCACAAAAGTGCAGCCGAACTACATAGTTAAATGCTGGATCAACAAGAAAGTTCCATGTTACATTGAAATTAGTCCTGACTGTCTTTGAGTCAGCCATCTGCTCAGCAGATGCATAAACTGTTGCCGGTGCAATAAGTGGCGATGTTCCTGAAGGATATTTGATGGAGTTAGTAGGAATAGACGAGCTATTGGCCAAGGCCTCGTTCTTGAGATATGGCTTATCAGATTCCCAAGCCCTCCAGAGGGTGTCATTTTCTGAGGTAATCAAAGGTCCTCCAACATTCAGCCGATAAACAATTTGGTAGCCATTCTTGCTCAATCCAGGATAGCTGTTTACTGGGAAAAGATTGGTGGCTTGATCAGAGATCAAAATATCCGGGGCCGAAACAACCTCAATGGCATTGATGAAAGCAGCAGAATTCTTCAAAGGTTGGAAGTGGAGAGAAAAATTGGGCTCGTCCACATTCATAAGATACTCTTTAAAGGTAGCTTTAGTACTATTATCAACATTGAAATTGTGGAGAAGGACATACTTATCGGTAGCAACGGAGAATGTTGAGTTTCTAAGATCAAACAGGGTGTTATTGAGAGGAAAGAAATGGAGGCGCACCCAATGCCATCCGGGACTTTTCAAGGTGAAGGAATAAATGGATTCCTCTTTAAAAACCCTGGCTGATAGATAAATGGGGGATGGAACATCAGCAGAAGGGACAGAAACTAAAAGGTTCTCGCTTGTTTTCAAGAAACTTTGTGCTTCATGGTCAGTCTTGAAGACTCTTCCATCGGGGAGAGAATACAGGCCTTTGGCTCCACAGCCGATGAGGATCTCATCAGCAGGCACAAACGCAGCGGCGTTTGCCGTGTAGGCCGAGCCAAGCAGCATTGCGTGGAGGAGAACCAGGAGGATAGCCATCGACGATGCTGATGATGCTATGGATGACAGTGAAGATAGAAAAACATCTGTTCTTAATGTTCTCGTCTTCTTTTCTATCTCCATCCCTCCTGGGCGCTGAGGCTCTCTGAGAAAAACCAAAAAAATAAAATAAAAAATATTAAAATAAATAAATAAAAAATGGAGGTCTTTCTATCAATCCCTATAATGGGGATTGAACTAGTTGGCTATTCCATTTTTCTTGATTAGAAATGGAGGTGTAAATTGACAGCTGCGATGATTTTGTTCTCCCAATAATGAGGCAATATTTATGGAGAGATTTTTGTTGGACGTCTGACAAAAAAAAAAAAAAAGACAAGAGTCAGTTGGTGTCAGCGCCTATATTTAGTAACTACCAAGTTGAATGACGGTTAGGCATTGTTAGAGCAGTTCAGTTTCGATCATAGGCTTCGTTCAATTACAACTGAAAATTGCCGCCCCTGGGAGGGGATCGTTGAGCTGCAAATGTTTTGTTGGTGAGGAAGCCCAATAAAAGAATAGGCCCATAATATCATGGGCCAACTTGGACTAGGAGAAAGAAAGCGCATGTTTAGATTAGAGATTAAGTCATCAGGCCCATTAAAGTATACAAATCCAACTCTGGGGAGGAGCAAAGGCATTTTAGCTGATTCTTGAAAATGTTTACAAGTACTTTTCTTGATTTAAAATATATATACTTTTCTTGAAAAACAAGCGTAGTTGTATTTTCGCCATTTGGATTTTTGTTTTTTGGAGGAAGATTTGGACTTTATTATTATTATTTAAGCTGTTCAAGTTCCCAGAGAACGTAACAGGACAGAAGAGAAGCAAGCTAGATCGAAAAGAATGTCAAGCGAGGCGGAGGAGGCGGCCCGACGGCGTTCGATGGTCACCGACTACCGCAAGAAGCTCCTGCAGCAAAAGGAGCTCGAGTCCAGAGTCCGTGCTGGTATTCTTAAAGAAAATCTCCGAATCTCCCTTTCTTTCTTTCTTTTTTGTTTTCTTCAATTCTTTCAATTCTTCCTCTTTCTATCATATCGATAATGATTTTTACTACTAGTCTCTTTTTTTTCCCTTTTTTCTTAATCATTTTGTTAAGAACAGAGTCCAGTAAAAGAAATACTCGATTATTGTATTATTACACTGATAGATTTTTATTTATTTATTTAAAATAATTAGGTCTTGAAAATTAAATTCATTGAAAATACCTTTTCACTCTAATTTTCTGAGAATTTATTCGGAGGGTTCGAAATTTGGATATCAGGTCAAATTCAGACACAAACATAAGCGGAGGACTGTCTCTTATGTTCCATCCTATGATCCGGCGATAAGCTGTTTGGTTTTAGGTCGTGTTATTTAATGGTAGATATCTTCGAGTTACTTGGGGAATAATCTTGATTTTAGAAACTGTTCTTTAATGTGATGACGTCTATGATTTAGAATCTGGAGGGTTAAATCGAAAAAAAAAAAAAAACAAGACCTTGATCTCAAAGGGTCAAATTGCTTGGTCGGAAATGTGTATTTTTATTAATTATCTTTACATAATTTTCTGGTCTTGAGATCAAACCAGTTAAGACATTTTGTATGCAATTTTTGCAATAAGATGTGTTGGAAACGGATATGTTCAGTGAGGGAAAATTTGCGGGCATCAAAGAAGGAATTTGCAAAGACAGAAGACGATTTGAAGTCCCTCCAGAGTGTTGGTCAAATCATCGGAGAAGTTCTTAGGCCTCTTGACAATGAACGCTGTAATAATCTCTCTCCTTGTTTTATATTTTTTTATCATAATTTAACTTGATAATGGTGTCTTCTTTCATGCTGTTATTGCCTGTTAGAATGGTCGGTATTTTTTGTAAAGTAAGGTTACACATTTTCTGTTTTCTTGATCTGCATCACCTTGTTTTGTGTATTGGCAATTGTTAGATGTTTGTGGAACTAAATGATTTGATTTTACTCTTTAGTGATAGTTAAAGCCAGTAGTGGCCCAAGGTATGTGGTTGGCTGTCGCAGCAAAGTGGACAAAGAAAAATTAACTGCTGGCACTCGAGTGGTTCTTGATATGACTACTCTTACAATCATGCGAGCTCTTCCCCGTGAAGTAAGTGTTGACTTCTATCCAATTTGATAAAATCAAAGTTGGTTTACCATGGAGCATGTGATTGCTGTTTACTTAGTGTTTGTGTTATGATTTGTTTTTTAGGTTGATCCAGTTGTGTATAACATGCTTCATGAGGATCCTGGTAATGTTAGCTACTCTGCGGTGGGAGGGCTGTCTGACCAGATTCGAGAACTCAGAGAATCTATAGAACTGCCCCTAATGAATCCTGAGCTTTTCCTGAGGGTTGGGATCAAGCCTCCAAAGGTAAGATTGCACCATCCTGATTCAATTAGAAGCCTACAGAATGGAGAACATTTACAGAGAGACTTTATTTTGTTTTAGGGTGTTCTTCTCTATGGACCTCCTGGGACAGGCAAGACACTGTTAGCCAGAGCTATAGCAAGCAACATAGATGCCAACTTTTTGAAGGTTAGACGTTCATTTCTACAACTCATAAATTAAGTTTCTAAACACCCTTCTGGTTTTTGATTGTTCAATTTATAAATCTAGTTTTGCTAAATAATGGATGCAGGTTGTATCGAGTGCCATAATTGACAAATATATTGGTGAAAGTGCAAGATTGATACGAGAGATGTTTGGCTATGCACGAGATCATCAGGTAAGAGGTGAAATTATGATAACACATTTTCCCTTTGTCTGCTTCTCGGTTTTACTCACCACTGATTTTCTGTGTCAAGCCGTGCATCATATTTATGGATGAAATTGATGCCATTGGTGGACGGCGTTTTAGTGAGGGAACAAGCGCTGACCGTGAAATCCAAAGAACACTCATGGAGTTGCTTAATCAATTGGATGGATTTGATCAGCTTGGGAAGGTAGTCTATTCTCGCTTCTTGTTACCAATCAACTATGTTGATTTGTCAGTGGCATGCCTGATTTGTTGTCCAGAAGTAATTATGTACCAAGAAATTATTGAAATTCTGCCAAAATTTCCAGGTTAAAATGATTATGGCTACAAACAGACCTGATGTTTTGGACCCTGCACTTCTTCGACCTGGGCGCCTTGACAGGAAGATTGAAATTCCTCTACCAAATGAGCAATCGAGAATGGAAATTCTCAAAATTCATGCTGCTGGCATTGCCAAACATGGTGACATTGACTATGAGGCAGTTGTAAAACTTGCAGAGGTGAGTTGGAGATAACTTTTGTATATACAAGGCATTATTTTGCATCTTGAGGCCTTGAGTCTAAACAGGGGGACTTTGCTTCAGGGTTTTAATGGTGCTGATCTTAGAAATGTTTGCACTGAAGCCGGGATGTCTGCAATCCGTGCAGAACGCGATTATGTCATCCATGAAGATTTCATGAAGGTACAGTGTTATTTTTGTGGAAGGCTTCTTAGAATTTTTCAAAGCATAACGATTTGATGAGTCATTAATTTAGGAGAACAGTTTGCTGTTGTAAAAATTAGTCGCGGTTGTGTTTCATAGTTGCCAACACATTGAAGTTTTAACAAACATCTATGCTATATTGCTATGGCAATCAATCTCACTAATAAAGAGCCTGTAACTGTGTCTTTATGGATAGCTTGGTAGCTCTGGAGTCATTTTTACTTTGCTCGTGCTTAGCTTGGTAGCTTGGTACTTTTCATAATTATTTCTTTATTCCATTTCAGGCTGTCCGGAAACTGAATGAAGCAAAGAAACTTGAATCGAGTGCCCACTACAATGCTGACTTCGGAAAGGATTAGAACACCATTTGTAGCACTCTGGTCCTCAAGTACATCTCCGGTGCACCAATGAGTGAAACGATGTGAGGAATTCAATTCTGGCCTCCGTTCCAACACCGTTCACTTCTGTGCTGCAAGGATATTGCTAATTTGATGTAGTGGGGACGACAAACCATCCAATCCACCATCATTTTGGTTTGGATCTCGGTTCTATCTATGCAGCAGCTGGTTCCTTTGGGTTTTACTCTGCATCTCTGTGACTGTAACATTACTATTTGCATTAATTTAAATTTGCGATTCAAACCCTCGCCGGTAATTACAAGCACCTATAACTGACTGTTCTTCCCAAATGGTTTGGGTGCTCTGCCAATGCCCAACGAACCCTCTTTGCTTGTTAGTGATCATCGCTATGTTAGATTCATATATTTGTTTTACCTTTGGCTGCTCCCTTTTTTTTTTTTTTTATTATTAAATTCAAGTTTTGAGTTATATTTTCTATTAACTTAATCTATTAAAATTATAAAAATTTATTGTTATAAATAAAATTAAAATGACGAAAAATAATCTAATTTAGTATACGTAATTAAAAATAAATGTTTAATGTAGTGCGGTGGCGTATAATCTTCCATTATTTAACGTCTTGTGTTTATTTAAATAATATATATTTTTAGAAGTTGCTACTAGAAAGACCTGGAGTAAAAATATTGAAGAGAAAATTTTAGCTATTGAACATCCTGCACAGCATAACTTTTCCAATTGAAAATTCAAAAAATATTTTTGAACTGGAGATGGATCGGTTCGAAAAAAGCAAAAAACAAAGAGAGATCAGAAGCCATTACCCGCGTCGGCAAGTATGTCAGAATTGTTTGTTTTTTTTAACATTATCTTTAAATGCTGATGTGGAGTTGACTGTTCTGCAAAATCACCGCTACAGCACCGCCGCCAGATTTTTAAGGGTCTTCCGAGGATGATTTGTGGTTTAGCATGCTCACTTCGGCAGGACCTCTAAAGAAAGGTATGAGTAACCATTGAGTTGAGAATTGAGATTGATCACGAAATCTGGAAACAGAATTACGCACGGTTGCCAACCAAGAAAACACATCCTTGGAAAATTCGGCACTCAGCGCTAGAAGCAACTCACTACTGGAACACTCTTGACACAGCAGCAAATCCCATGAAGATTAGAGGGCATGATATACTGCGTTACTCATTCACAAGGGGTTCCACTGCCATGAGAATTCATTTGATTCAATCATAAATTATGTCTCGGGAAGAAACAAATTGATCTGTACAAAATAAAATTGATCACCAGTCTTGGGATAGATACTTTCATTCTACTACATATTGCTCAATAATCATGTAGGACATTTTCTTTTTTTTTTTGTAAAATTTTTCACTTTACAGTGTAATTCCACAAACTAATCCCGTTGACAATGACATGTATGAAGACGTGCATGTTTCTAAATAAATCTTGAAAGATGGTGTTTAGTGCTTCCCACGGCCCCTCTTTCCAATGCTGCGAAGGTCAACACCGGGATTTGTAGGCATGGAAGTCCTGTCAAACCCTAAGATGGAAGAAAAGAAATGTAACTCACTTGAATAAAGCACGAGTCCCTAGCATTACTCAACCTAAATTTTTTAGCACCACAAAAAAATTTTGCTCAATGTATCAGCAGGGCGTGAGAAGATTGACAGCTTTGAAAGCTGCTTTTCATAAAGCTGAAGATCATCTCCAGCAATTTATGCTGACAGAGCAGCATATGGATTCAAATGGCAATACTCACCTCTCTACAGTTGACTACGTTCTCCTCAGGCCTTCATAGATCTCATCCAGAACAATCCCTTCTTCTTGGTCTCGTGACCTGTCAAAGATCTACTGCCCTTTGACAGAAAAGAAAATTGCCGCCTCAAGAAAGGTGTCGCTAGAGAGCCTTTTGTACTAGAGCTGGAGTCCATCTTGGGGCCCTTCCTTTCATGTCCACTGGCTTTTAGGCGATCACACATCAGGATCACCATTGAAGTCAACATCCAAAGCTCGATTCCTTGATCTCTTGTTCTTAGCCTTCCAGTCCATTTCTGCCTTCAAAGCCTTTTGAGACAGCTTAAAAATGTGTTTCTCACCCAAAGTACAAACAGGGCAAGCAGGATCATACTTATCCATTTCGGGTGTCATGGTCTCCAAACACTCAGCATGATAAACATGCCCACAAGTTAAAACAGCAACAACAGATAGCTCATTAGTGGCAATAAGCTTCTGGGTACTCCACAAAGATTTCTCAGTTAATAGCCTTGAACAAACTCCACAGGTCTGGATATCAATACAAGGAGGATCTGATGTCCGACTAATGGATCTGCTTTTCTCGTGATGAAAACCCAGGGACTCATTATCCAAAGACCACCTTTCTCTATGGGAAGTGGCCATCAACTCAGAAAATGCATGCATGGACCAAAAATCTGAAGACCACAATGGGATACCCAACTTGAATCATTGCTCCATGAGGGAACTGTAGGCTTCTCATCATTAACTGAGAGACTGTTCGATGACTTCAATCCTGACACCTGTGCATCAGATATTTGCTGTGTTAACTGATTGCCAGGAGAATGATGGGGCCAACTTGGAGCGATTGAGCCAGCAGGATGCAAACAACTTTTGGATGATAATGGTGATGTTGACAAGGATGAAGTCACTGGCAGTGAAACTGATAAATTCATGGGAGGTGGATTCGAAACTGCTGGGAACTCTGTTGTCTCCTTCACCTAAAATGTAAAACATTTCATGAGTGGGTTGAAACTTGTACCAATGACGAAGCAGAGGAAGCTCACAAACTTTAAGCCATGAAGTGACCCCTTTCAACAAAAAGAAGCCCTACCTGTTCCAAACTGGTGTCCGTTGAAATATTCCTTGAGATAAATTGATCTGCCACAAAGGGAGGGAGCCAAAATCTCAGTAACTTACTGAAGGTCAACGAATAGCAAATGCATAAGTTTACTGGAAGGCTATTTGTATCATAAGATATACTCCAAACCATGATGAAGGAAGGAATGTGTCCTAAAAAACCTCTTTTTAGCCTATCAGTCCTGAAACTACACAACCGTCGCATTCCCAAGAAAAAAATACAAAAGTAATCCAAAAGATGTCCAAGGAAGGAGATAAGTAATGTTTCTAGTCAAGGTCATGACTCAAGCCCGAGGTAAGGTTGCAACTAATAAGGTCACATTTCTTCTCAAAGTTTCACCAGATAATTGTTTCATTCCCTGACAAGTAAACTAGTAACAAACTAGTATAGTTTCAGCAAATTTCTGGCAACATCATTCATTCACAAATTGGCAAGCTCTCTTTTCAATGCTCCTCATCTATATGTCTGCAAGTATAAATGTCCATATATTCGAAATAATAATAATAATAATAAATAAATAAACAGAAGGCCAGTGCGTAAGACTTAAATATTTAGTCTCGTGAATGATACAGCGGTCAGACTTCAGAACAGCAATGAAGTAGAATATACCAATTGAGATTACAAGAAGAATAAAACCATGGCATACCTGAAGCAGTAGTTGTCACATGCTCTGCAGTTCCTTCAGATACTGAGGACTTATTCCATGAACAACTTTGAAAATTCTCCAATGAGCTTCCATCTTGTGATGTATAAGGGGATTCATGCTTAACTCCTGGTTCATGATTCCTGCTCAACCCATCTGGAAACCAACTTATGGATGTCTCTTCACCTGCTACCCTCCCTCGGTTATCCCACCTAAAGCTCCATGTTGGTGAATGCCGGATATTTCTCTGTACGATCTCACTTCTGGGTCCACCTACTATGCTTCTATCTCTAGCAGCAATGCAACAAGCACCCCCCATACTCCAACACACTATATTTACAAAGCTCTAACAGAAACCAACAACTTCACTCACATGTTCCAAAGCTTGAACCCAGCTTGTTGCCCAAAACCATTAATCAAACTAGAAAGAGATGCGGGACAGTTCTTACTCTGCAATCAAAACAGAATATGCTTATGCATCAACACAGTGATTACCAATTCAGCCACATCAACAGACCGAACTATTTCCAATTCAAATTTAACAGTAATACTGTAAAGAATAATTAAAACGCCAAAATAAACTCAAAACATTGCTTATGGCTGAGTGACCCAACTCAATCTTAAGAGTAATTACCACAATTCTAAGATGACCATGGCCTCAGATAAAATAAGCCAAAATGAGTAAACAGAAAATTCCAAGCTAAATAGCCTTATAAATGGTCAATAAGGAACAGCAATACAGTTCACACCAGCTTAATTCAATTTTTATTCTTTTTTAGGAAAAAAAAAGGGGGGAGGGGGAAGAAAAATAAGAAGAAGATTTCTCTGCAAACCCAGATGAATCAAAAGCGATACAAACACCCAGAAAACAACACTTGAAAAAAAAAACAGAGATAGACAAGAAAACACCATTGACAAAATCAAAAAAGAGCCAATATCGAATCCATCTGCGAATCTTAAGGTAAGTTGCGAGTGAGTCTATATTCAAACACAGCTAAAAATAGAAAAACAAACTGAAATAAAATCAAAACTAAAAATCGGAAAGCATAAAACGAGTCAAAAGCGATCCGATTATATCTCCGAAATAATCTCACCCACAGTCAACACTAAAAGCTCATAATTAAATACATAGTTTTCTAGAAATTCAAATGTATGCAATTTTAACATGAAAAACTAAATTAAATTTAAATTGGAAGCAAAAAACATAATTTAAAAAAATACATACATATATATATGTTTGTACGATCATAGAAGATGGAAAAAAAAAAAAAAAAAAAAAAAAAAACGAGGCTGTCCAGCGACCAAACCGATACCTTATTGATGCCAAAGCGGTAGCGTTTTGACTCAGACAGCTTCCAGAGAGAGTAGTGAACATGAGACTGAAGAAGTTGCCGGTTCTTCTTTGTAGCACAAAAGAGAGAGGGAAAAAAGAAGAGGTCATTTTAGACGGCCTCGATTAATGTCGCCAGAAATGGTTCGTCTTATTAGATTTTCCGTCCGTTTTGACGGAGTTAAGGGACGCCTGAATCGATCGTTTGGCTGCCACGTGGACATGTATTTTTTCCTTTATTATTTCCCGGTAAAAAATTTAAAAGCATATATAAATAATTAATACAATGAATTAAATTTAGGTTAACCATCCTGTTGCGCTGCGATTCCGTGCTTGATACGCAAAATCCTCTGTCGTTAGTGCAATCAAGTTTTCTTTTATTATGATTATTATTATTATTATTATTATTATTATTATTATTATTATTATTATTATTGTTATTTTGTTTTCGGGGAGATTAAATTAGGGAGAGGAAGATTTTAAAGAACCAAACGGATTGAGAAATGAGACAAGGAATTTTAGGGCAGGGCCAACCACCGCCAGTGCCTTCTGGGGTAAGCGGAGTGTGCAGTACGCATTCCACGCTTTTCACGTTGCAAGAAACAGAGCTACTAATTTTTTTAAAGGTAGTTGGTAGGGTGTTAGTTAATTATATTTTTGTTTGTTATTTTATTATTTTAAAAAATTAATACCCATAATTTTATTTTAAAAAAAGTTATACTTGTTGTACACACAATAAATAAGGTGTTTCGAATTTAACCCACACTAAAAAAATAATAATAAATTTCATGATAACCAATAAAAATTATTCACTTTTTTAAAATATTGTACAATTTCAACTCTTTTGTCCATTATTATTATTATTGTATCACAACAAGGATCACATATTGTTGAAAAAGAAGAGATTTTAAGTTATATAAACATAGATATTATATATCTTAATATATTATCTTTTATAAAAAAATAATAAATTATCTAATATTCTATCGTCGATTTTATTAAAATAGCAATTTCATCGTTGACCTTTTAGATCATGCAAATGATAATGCCATTTTTTTTTGACAGATTTAATTTGATGAAGCCGTAATGCAATTATTTATTGCATTTAATAAGATCATCTCACGTTACATCTATTAATAAAATCTGCTGCCACACGATAAAATTTCTATAATTGGAAAATTTTGTAAGTAATATTTATTTGTACGCAATGTTGCAGACAAATGTTATATGGTGGTAGAATTGGAGAACCCTTATTTCTTGCAACTAGAAATTACATTAGCATGCCCGAGGACCCAAAAAAAAAAAAAAATTACGCAAGAAAAGTATTTTTATTGATTATGTACTTTATACTTATGAGCATGGTGGGGAATCAACAGGTCGCATTAGATTTTCAATAATTTAAACTTAAAGATTTTGGTTGTTCAAATGTGCAGATGACATAATAATAAATATATATATATATATATATATATATATATATATATATATATATTTCATTTGGAGCAATTATAATTATCTTTTAAGCCATCATTGTTATACTTTTCACGAGGTGGACTATATCTATGAGGCGGAAGATTATTATTTCATAGCCGCAAAGATTGAATCGTTGAAAAAATGATGATTGGACTTTCGTTCTTATGATTCCAACGCAGAAATCAATATGCCCTCTCAACACATACCCCTTCCTAATCTTAATGTGCATTTTTCCTTCCTAACCATATTCGAGAGTAGACCTATATATGATATATATGCATTATAATATTGTCACATCACTGTTATGCCAATATATATATATATTAATGTGTTTTTTTTTTTATAGAGAGTTTAGCACATAAGATTACTTTAGCATAAAATAAACGCAAATAAGGTGACAAGATTATCACTGTTAATTGTATTTTGTGATTGCTATTATTCGTTATGCATAAATTGAACCAATTATTCTGTGCAAAAAATTATATATATATAAAAAAAAAAAAAAAAACCCCACGTGTCTGCTGAATATTTCCTTCGGCATTTATATGCTACAGCCTCCAGGACATCCCAGGAGGCAGATTTTGAGGGTAGAGCATGGAAATTTAGACGGAGTCTAGTCAAACGGCAGCTCAAATATCCACCACGTGCCGCGTTCCTTAGAAAATTTGAACGGTGCAAATGCAACGCAGCAAACTCTGGAGTCATTTTGAGCTGTGCACCTACGGAAATGGCAATCTTCCGCACCTTCGAAGAGTGAAAAAAATAGAAGCACCTTGTTGGAATTAGAGTCGAGAGAGCATGTCGAAATGCCGGCGAACTCGGTGCGTTGGCTTTTACCAAATGCGTCCCTTCCCATAGGTCTGAACGTGTTTAACTTTTTTACCCAATGCGTCTCTTCCCTACATGTATTAGTTTGGGTTCATCAAGAGGATAAATGGGTCTTAATGTTTGTAATTAATAGCCTCGCCTAGTTAGACTAGGTAGTCCCCATCAAGGAAGAGGGGGAGGGTACCAACGTGTATTTGCTTACGGACGCCGAATAATCGCATAATTAATTGTACATGTCACCGCTAATGATGTGTTTAATTAATTAAGTGGATCGCCAAGCTATAGGAGGGAAAGCCAACTAATTTATATGATTCTCGTTTATCACGGAGAATATGAGGAGGCTTATCCCTTCCATTAAATTTTATGAGATGACGTACGTGCAGGGTTGTTTCTTTTTTGGGAGCAAAGAAGGAAAACAAATGGGGAAAGCTCGTTAGGGGGAGTCTTGGTTCTTTTTTTGTCTGTTCATGAGGGTAGGAGCCCACTTGACACGGCTCACCCAACTGAAAAATTAAGCCCAACTCTTCTTTCTCTCAGAATCTGAACCCAACTTTCCCAACTCTATCATCTTTTCTTTTTTTTTTTTTTTTTGGGTACAACCGAACCATCCCAACTCACTTTGACCCCTCATTTTCAAGCCTTTTAGGTGGCTTCTTGGGACCCACTTGTTTCTTGGACAAATTTGGATGAATTGGTACGCATTTTGTGGGATGTGTCTTGCCTATTCTCGGCCCAAATCACGAACGCGGGCTTAACTACGAAACCCGCACTTAATTCTTTAGACATATAATCCAAAGTACAATTAAAGAAAGAAAGAGAGAGAGAGAGGAAGAAAAATAAAAAAATAAATAAATAAACAAAGGGGGCGAGATTTTGGGTCCAGGTCGAGAGAACTCTGTACAATATAATAAGGCAGACTCACAAATAAAAAATGAACAATAATTATAATACCCAGCTCAAAGAATCACAGCCGAAGTTCCAGCTATCAAACTCTTACCATATTTGTCAAAAACAAGCTTTTCATGTTCACAATGCTTTAGCTACCCATAACACTTTTTCAAAATAAAATACAAAGCAAATGAAATAATTAAATTAGAGTTATACATAGAAGAGTTCAACAGATTTTCCCATTTGGTTCTTATCGTCTTCACCTTTATCCTTTTCCTTTTGACTACGTTGCTCATTCTTGTGTAGGATTCAGTAGTGCACCTTCTTTAGCTTTAGTTTATCGTAAGTTGGCTGTTCCCTAATGAGTTCGCATTCATACTTTTTACCACTTTACCATTGCGTTTTAGTTGGGAAATGACCCCTTCGTAAATTACCCGTAAAACTCACCTTCCAAATGACTAACGACGGGTAGACATTGATACTTGTCTACACTTTCGGTAAGTCTTAGAATCTGGAAAGATAACCCATACTTTGCTCATTCATTTCAAATTCAAAATGGTCCAAGATGGTCGAAAGTGATTGGACCTTGGAACATAACACCATCGGACATAAATAATTTTTTCAGACAATCATCACATGGGTTATTATTAATCTTTTTTCCCCAATATTTCAAGTCAGGATGCAAGCAAAAACCAACGAACTCTTTGGACCAAGCAAAGAAACAATAATAATAATAATAATAATGAACTCTTTGCCCTATGGTAGATTCGATCACAGCTCATGTAGATTCGGTACATCGCTGAATAAGGAAAGGCACGATGCATTATTAGCATCGTGTCAGATAGAGATTAAAATGACTGTGTCTTCTTTTTGCTTTATTTTTTTTATTCCATTTATTGCTTTCTTTTTCTTTTCTTTTTTTTTTTTTTTTTTTTTTCATCTGCTCCCTTTGCAAGTGAGTTTCAAATCAGCAAACAAAACTTATCAGTAAAGCAAATTACACATGCATCCTCTCTGTGCTTTCACATCAAACAAAAATTAAATGTGATGCTACGTACTATAAAGATAGAGTCATGGATGTAACTTGTACACACGCATGCTGTTCTTTTACACCTCTGTACATTCACACGTTAAAGATTGCAAAACTTAATACGCACAAGCATCTGCATAGAGAGCACTATAGAGCATACTATATATATAAATATAGCAGAAAGATCTGTTTCATGCATTTATTTAAATAAGCTACTAGATATCCTTCGGGCTCCCAGCTTTCTGATCAAACAATGATCAGTTTGGTATGAGCTTGAAAGGAGGCCTAACAAGAGCTGGTGCTGGATCATATCTTCCATAGTCTTTGGTGTTATCACTCAGAAGTCTCTCATGGATTGTACCCATTTCATTGTTGTCTAATGGCTTGCTTGATAATTCCTGGAAGCAACAATTATGAAATGGTGATTTGATAAAAAGTTAAAATATGTAAGAGAGAAACAGGCTTTTGTGAAGGCTAATTTCATTGCAACCAACAATGTTTCCTATAGAATCCAGAGCTGCTTGTATGATTAAATGGGTAGTTTTGGTTATCGATCTGGCAGGACTTGTCAGAGGAAGGCGTACTAATGATCACAGCACAACAACAACGAGGGTGATGATGACAGAAATTTGGCATCTAAGATTCTTTCAAGATTTTAGCCAGGTTTACTGGTAGATTTGTGCGAATAATATTTCGTAGTTTATATTGCGATTAGGGAAATCACAAACCTCATCCACCTCTCCATTGGGTAGCCCATTCACTAGCTTGGATGACCGACCTGCAAAGGCAAGTTAAGCAAAAGGTGAACTCTTCTTACAAATTTTTTCGGGCAAATACACTCACACATCATAATGAAGACAATGGTAAAGAGAAGTTAAATTGGTCAGAAATGGGCTGACATGGTTATGCATGAAGTTGACGCTGAAATAGAGTTGACTTTAGTGTAATGCTAAACCGTACCATGGCTTTTGGGAAAAGTAACAAAGATGCAAGTTCTTTACCAGAGCAAGGCATATACGAATAAGCTAATCTTGGTGACCACAATTTTTATTCATATATGAAATGTTCTGCAGCGTATTTGCATCTCATGCAGCTGTTTATACTTTAAATTACATCATCGCTGCTTTTGCAATGGGATATGCACAAAAGGCTGCACGGGAGATTAGAAAAAGACCCACCTGCAAAAGTTGACAGAAATGATGCAGAAACGAGGAGGAAGAGTAAAGTGATCTTCTTGAGAAGCAAGAGAACCATGTCTAGCAACTTCGATTCTTTTCTATGCTCTTTTTGCTGTTTCAAGAGAACAAACCTAAATGAAATAAAAGTTGCTTAGTGCGGCGTTCTTAGCGATAAACTAAATATTGTTTTATTATTATTATTATTATTTTATTAGCGAAAGGAAGACAAAAGCTTTTCATTTTTTAATTCAAATAGAAAAGGCAAATGAGACCACTTTTCTTTTGTTGGGGATGGGGGCACGACTTCTGTGAACATGGTGGATTAATATAGTGACAAAAAGGATAACAACATTGAACTTGACCTCCAGTGGAAATTATCAAAATATCCCCAATTCTAGAAGCATACAGATGCGATCGTATTGCAGAGCTTGCACTTGCATGTTATTCTCAGCCCTCAATCCGAGCTTCGCTAATTGATCAAGAAGAAAAACATAGAAGCATTGCATATAATATTTTTTCTATTAATTGAATAGATACGTACTCCTGAAAAATCACAAGGCTGGTGCTCGACAATTCAATGGACGTCTCCAATTTGGGCAATTCCAGAACTGAGAGGCTATGCCTTAACTTCTAGTTTCAATTATCTACCATCTAAAAAGGGCAGAAACGAAACTAGGGCAAGAGTACTAAGAGATTAGAATGTCATTTGTGTTTTTTTTCTTTTTTTGGTTGTGCTTTGAAGTTACAATAAGTTGGCATAAAATAGCTTTTGTGGATGGCTAGTGCTTTCATTTATCCTTGCAGAAAAGGACAACCCACCAAATACAACTGAAAGGACAGTCGTGGAGGATAAAGGGAAGCACTATGGGGATTTTAAATACCTTTATCCTGCTTTTCTCTTTTCAAGAGAAAGAAAAGGAAAAATGAGTGGTGTCAGGACAGCTCTTCCAGATTTATGTAAATCCTACCTTGCCTTCCTTTATCTACTAGTGGTCATTCTCGTCGAGAAAAAGCATAAACATATAGCATTAATGGAAATTATGATCTACTCGTTCGATTCTGCGTTAGCATTGGAGAGAACAAGCATGTTGACCATTTTGATGATTTTTAAGCTATCTGTAATACCAATGCATGAAAATGGAAATGCCGTGTTGAGTCAGTAAGTTTGAGCAGCCATTACCTTTATTCTTAGTCATTACATAATTATCGTTAATCCACTTTTGCGAGACCCTGGTAGACTTAGACAGGCAACAAACTATGGGGGTGATGTGAATCGAGCAAGCAATACTGCATTGGAACCCACGTCGTCTGTTTAGAAGCGACATTCCACTAAACTAGCCGCGTGTTATCCATTAACGTACGGTTTGCCCATTTATTTTCTTCTGGTGGGCGTGCGGGGCCAAGTGGCCTTGTTATTTTCCATCAAATCGAAAAAATGCCTCACTTGCGCAATGCCCCGGTTATTTTCCATCTTGGTTGTAGAATGGCGCATAGCACAATGCCACCATCTTCTTGATTCTTCCTATCGAATAATGAAGAAGTTGGATCTGAAAGCATCAAAGCTCTTACAAAGAGAATCCAAGAATTATGCCTCAAACCAACATGTTTGTTGTCATTTTTTCTATCCAGGTGAAGACAATGTGTACAGTCCCGGCACAATTACCTAATTGACTTGTCCTAAAATTTGTCTTCTACGTTGAGAAACCGTGTTCAACCTAGATTTTGCATTGCGCCACACATCATATGACATATATCTGCTTGTACAGTAGTTAAGTTTAGAGCTGACCCGTAAAAAACAGAAGGAAAAGAAAAAAATAGAGCCCAAAAATGCAACTGATAACGAACTCAAATGATAATTCAACTTCTGTAATTCAACCATAGGATTTCTGACTATGATGGAGAACCAGCCTCCACTGACATGTCACCCTCATGGCGCAAACTGTTTTCCCTACTATAAGCAGCTTTGGCCCCCTGAGAAGCAAAGGAAAATTGACTTTGACGAGATTCAACTTCAACAAAACAATGATGAGAGGCAGTATATATTAAACACAAAAATGTACAAGAAGGGAAAGTGTGCTCACTTGAAATACTGTTCCAAGTTTTTTCAATGCTTTGGCACGCTGCCTCAGAACATCCCTGGAAACACCAGGGTCTTTGAGTACCTGAAACAGAAAACCCAGTCAGCGCATCATGTACCTAAACAAAGGAATACATTCTTCCAATAAACTCATATATTGCAACACTGTCAAGTTTTGGTAAGCTAAATAAGAAAGAAAATGGGGAAAAAAAAAACACTTACTGCTTGACAGACAAGAGATAAAGTGTTCTCAATATCAACTACATTGATTTGCCACAGGGATTGAAGCATAGCATCCTTCTTGTCTTCAATGGCTTTCAGCAAGTTCTCTTCTTTGTTGTCAGCTTGGTTCAATCTTTTCAGCTCCTCCTGTATTTGAATCAAAGAAACAGCGCCTGCAAATAGAGAGAAAAATGAACCTGGCTATATTCCTTGCATGTTTCTAATAGAAGTATAATTGATATCTGATCCAAAAGAATTGTCTGATAGCCGAACAACAAACCTGATGCTGCCATTACTTGCGACTTCATCTGGTGTCCTTTATCTCTTACCCATTCTGCTAAAAATGGAACTTTCATATATCGTTTGTCCTTTCCAATCTCTTTAGCAGCTTTCCTGGTGTAAATATAACCGATTGTGTGCAGCATAGCCTCACCAAATGCTGAAGATTTGATCAGTCATGCATAAACATCTAGCAAATTTTCTTTTAAAAACTGATGAAAGCATTTTAAAAATGTAAACCAGATAATGCAAACAAAAACGAATATTCTAAAATTCACTTGTCAATCCAGATTAGAACCATGCCAAATCAATTACTGTTTTAGAGATAACTAAGACTTGTTATTAATTGTGGAAACGTGGTTGGAAAATCCCATCAATAACTAGGAGATTTCCACAGACAGCTGCATTTCCTTTTGACAGGAAAGATCAGTTCCAGAACCCATTCCAAGTCACCCCACCAATTGCACACTCTAGCAAAATTACTGATGAAAAATATCATGATCAAAGGAGCGATTAAAAGATGACATGAAACACTTGCAATGGCTTCATGACACCAAACAAAGAGGGAAGGGTTCTTTTGAAATTGTAGCTCTGGGCATATTCCTGTGGGGAGATAGTAGTTTAGATGAAAATTACAGGAGAAATTTTCCCAATTTGGTGGCATCTACCAAGCACCAAAACACATCACATTAGCAAAAATATAGAAAAGCAATATACCAGCTCTGGAGAGGCGCTGTGCTTCTGAATTTGCCCATTTTACAAACTCATCCACTTGACCGGTAACAAATGGTTCCAGGCGGTTTTTCAGAATTGTTATGAGCTTTTCTTCCCTCTCTTTCTGCATGGCCTGTGAATTTTGAAAAACAAATTACATATAAAGGCTTTAATTAAATGCACCAAAAACTAATGCCACATAGGCAACAAAAATATGATGCTTAAAAATGCATACTCTCATCTTCTCTCGAACTCTCTGTTGGCGGATATCAACATCCTGTGAGTCTTCTTCAACTTCAATAGATGCCAATGAAGCAAGGGCAAGTTGCCCAACATAATCTTCAAAAAATTCACTTCCAAACAGCATTCCAAAGACAGCTGAAGGATCTACCATCGAGTCCCTGACAAAGAGAAAGTTCTCAACTTTTGCTTATGGAATAAATAAGTCACAAAGAAAGAAAGAAACAAAAGTTGACCGGATAGACTCTTTGAACACAGCAATTGAAACAACAGTATTGCCTATATATAAGAGGAACTAATGACACTGATTCTATGGCCATTAATCTAAATATTACATTCTTCCTTCCCTAAAGAGGATATTTGTGTGTTTTGTCCACACTGTGGGATTGCAAGCCAAACTATCAATTCCATGGGGCAGATTCTAATGGCTAATTTAGCTTCATATCAATAGATTCCAACAGAAAATTCTTAGGAGCTGCTTTATAAAACCTTCTTTATCTATCTCATTAACAGTGAATTGATGGCAAGGACACATGCTTTCTGATTACGTGCATCTGGAAGAACAATTCAAAAGTACCTGATGGAGCTACCCATAGAAACTGGCATGAGAGGGTCAGAAGTGGAATGGATACATTGTTCACTCTGACATTTCATATGTTATGTATTGGTGGTGAGAAACATAATCTTTTGACCCCTCATGGATTGCTTGTACCCTCAGGACATTTCTAAGTTTTTCCCATGTTTAACAAGTTATATGTGCTTCTTGTTCAATGAAATCATTGCATAAGTTTTCCAATATGATTGATATGCAATCATCTTAGAACCTCTAATACAGGTCCCTGAACCAAATTCCATTTTCTTTGAGTAACAATATAATATGACAAGCATATTTTAGGAGAGGCAGGGATTTGAAACCCTATCCCCATCCCCCACCTGCAAATAAAAGAAAAAAAATCCCTTTTGAAAATAAAATGAATTTGAAGCCCATGCTCATGCCAGATAAACTTACTGTGGTACTCCTTCCTTTCCATGCTTGTCATAGGCTTCACGCTTCTCAGGATCACTTAATACCTGGTACGCCTCACCTAGTTTCTTTGCAAATGAAACAGATAAGTCAGTTCACTATAGGACAACAAAATAGGCAACTTGACAAATGAAATTCTTCTTCTTCTTTTCTTTTTTTTCTCTTGGTATCTGCTCCATCAACTTAGCACTCAACAAATAACTGACAAAAAGGTGGTAAAGAAAATGTGAAGGAAGGGGGCAAACTGCAAAACAACTCCACTTAACTCAAGCAAGCCTCTGATCCCAAATTTAAGTAGGTTTAGCAATATGAATCTTTCTTCATCACATGAACAAAAAACATTACACAATCCTTATCGACAGAATAATATTTGGTAACTAACCTGAAAATTTTCTGCAGCTTTTGGATCTCCAGGATTCTTATCTGGGTGAACTATCCTTGCCTGCAAAAAATCATAAAAAGCTTTCTCATTAACAGCAGAAACGATCTCTGATCATTTTTGCATATTAATATGCTCCATATTTGTTACTCTATTCAAACAGGCAAGTTCGAAAGCAATAACTGAACATCAAGATCGCATATTGTAGGCTAAAGTGCAAAAAGAGAGAGTTTTGCAGATAGCGTGTGAGCTTGTGGTTCATATCACATTAACCCATAAATATGTTGTTCTTCAAGGAGATTGAAGCTATCCACGTTGTAGTAAGCTCACCTTGAGATAGTAAGCCTTCTTGATCTCCGCGGCAGATGCCTCCACATCGATCTCCAAAATGTCATAATAGGCAGTATCTTTCACCATTGGCTTCAGTTATGGTTCAAGATTGTTGACAATCCTTTTAACATTAGAAAAGAAAAAGGAAAATAATTGCCCTCGTTAGGAACCCAATAGTGGGGGGCGAGAAACCCAGCGGAGGAAATCAAACATAGAAATTATCTATCAAGCATTCAAGCGCCAAGCATGAGGAAAAAACAAATTGCGCTCCAATTTATGCTTATCAAGAACGGAAAGATCAAAGCTTTTCACAAATTGGGGTTGCAAAAGATTCAATATTTAATCAGGAGAGAATGAATTTTAACAAGGAAAAATAAATAGGATGCTAAATCCGAATTTTAGCTTAAAACCCAACATAACAAAAGAACAAAATACATATATATATCAGAATTGAAGTAGCCCAGAAGAGGAAGCAGCAATTTCCTTAAGATGGGAGATCAGAGACCGAGTGAAAGTCGAGAGAGAGACTTACGAATTGCAGAAAAGCGAAGATGCAGTAAGATCCCAAAATCACACCGGGCACCAAAGTTTCAGAGAAGAGGAAAGGTCGTTAACATTGTTATTTTTGTTAAAAGAAACTTAAATCAAGACGAGTGCGTGCAGGTGAGTTTTTGAGGGATCGTTTTTTTAATTTAATTGGAAATTTCGTTGGCAGGCAAAAGACGCGGCAGCTACCCATGGTAAGAGAGTTTCCTGTCGTTTTCGGTGAATCCGGCGTGGTTAGCGCCTGTACGGTAAGATCTTTGTCGATTATCAAACACGCGTTCCTTAACGTTAGCCATTGGCTGATACTGAGTAATTTTTAATTCAAAAACCGAAGACTTTAGTTGTATATTTTTTTCATGCCTTGTTATTGAAAAAAAAAAAAAAAGAAACTCTTGAGACTTTTTATATAAAAAAAATGGTTGAACAACTTATTTTGTGTTTGGAAGAGGAAAAAGAGGAAAAGAGAGAAGAAAGTAAAAAAAAAAAAAAAAGAGAGAGAGAGAGTTAATCTTGTGTTTGAAAAAAATGAGAAAAAAGAAAACTATTTTTTTATTCCTCGAATTGATTTCTATTAAAATAGAGAGAAAAATTATTCATTTTCTACCATTTTTATTTTATATATATTCACTTTTCACCCTTTATTAAATAAAAATATTTTCAGTTTCTTCCCTTCCATTATACTTTTACAAATACAAGAAAAGATAAAAAATTCTCCTCACCTCTTTCTTTCTTTTTTCCCTCTCCCTTCCACTCCTATACAAACACAATGTTAGGGTGCATTTTTTTATTTGTTTTCTTATAAATAATAATAATAAATAAACAAGCAGGCGATTTTTAAAAGAGTGGTTTGACAGTAATCATCGGCCCAGTTCGGTTTCACATTTTTGAGCCTGTATTTTGGGAAATGGAAGCTCCTCCCAATCAAATATCTGCTTCAAATGGGCCTGATTTTAAGAAGACGGGCTTTTGCTAGTCCATTGGATTCACTATCAGTCTTGCCCTGCCTACAGACTAAGGTCTTTAGCGGCCCAAAGATTATATATATTTATATGCATATATTAGGGGGTCGTTTCCGGAATTAAGAGGCCGGATTGGCATTCGGCTTCCCCGTCACAGGCCACACCCCCGAGCGTGGCACGCACTCACGCATAGCTGGACTAAACAACGACGTGTCGGCCATTGTCTTTTGGTACAGGTCAGTTCCAGTGCAGGGCAACTTTACCAGCGTTTTCGCCTATTTCTTCCCGCGTCACCCTCAAGAATTATCTAGTTTAGATGCTGGAACACTTAAAATCAAACATGCTGTAAATCTCGAGGCTTTTTTCTTACACACTAAGATTTTTGGGAATTGCGAACAATTGGTCGCCATAATGGCAGAGTCGCCGCACTTTTCATGATGGATGTCACCTCATCGTCCAGTCTTTCGCTCACGTGTATTATGAGACGGGTCTACGTGCTTTGGTATTTCGCCGACTCAAACAGAGCCCTTTAGCGAGAAAAGAGAACTCCTCTTTTGTCCGTATTTGATAAGCTTTATTTAAAAATGAAAAAGAAAAAGAATGGAAGATATTAGTTCCCCTTTTTTTTTTTTTGTTTTACACGATCTCACACTTTGATACCGAATTTCGTTAATTGTTCATTTTCCATGTAAAATTATATCAATAGCGGAAAAGCACTTTATCATTTCTCAAATGCCAATGCCTGACTTCTAAGAAGGTGAATGAGAGAGGCCCGGGTTGGTTGGTGATCTTATGGGTCTTCTCTTGTATTGATATGGGTTTGAGTTGTTTTGTTAATGTTTATTTTGATTGAATAATAAAAAATTTAAATACTTAATCACATAATAATGAAATTTTGAATTCGTTAATTCTAATATCTCGTGTAAAAGAAGTTTTTTTTTTTTTTGAATATTTGGACAATGAGTTTTTTTATTTTAAAAGTAAATAATCAATAATCAATAATCGTAAACAATTTACGAGTTAAATGACTAATATATTTACCATAAACTTTTTGTTATTGAAAGAATAAATAAATAACAAAAATTAAAAGATTGATGAAGGTAAAAATTGTAAAAGCGTGTTCCTAAATGTCTGGCTGAAAGTAAAGTTTTCTGATAAAAGGAGCCCAGACAGTCTCACAAGGGGGCTCTTTCGGGTGGCAGCCCACACAGTGAAACAGTCCTTTACATATTTTCTTCTTTTTATTTATTTATTTTCAAAAGATGATTAAGATTGCTTTGTAATTGCGTGATTGCATCTCTCTTGTTAAAGCCTTCTTCTTATCCCTTATATTAAGATAATCGCGGTTGAATGGCAGTTTCCTTTATCAGATCACTTGGGACGAATCATCATCAGCATTAAGTTAACCAAATTACTTAACCATATTATGAAGATGCTAATCACCAAATTAACCAGAGATGAGCACGATACCTTTTTCTGCGCTCATGCGAACGTGCAACAGCATGGTTGGCCACATGCGGCCACCATATCTTAATAAAACATTCGATATTTCCGTAACTTATTCTTCCTAACATGCCATCGAATCCGGAAAAGAAAAAGGAGGTGGCGAGAGATGCCACCGCCCGCCCTTTTTCTCTCTTTTTCGGTGATGGGTCCATTAAAATATCCATATTGTTTCTTTTGCTTTTGAACATGACAGGGTTGGAGATAAAAACTATCTTACTTAAACTTTGCTTTTAACTTTATAGCTCTCAGTAGTTCTTCTCCAATTTGCTTGTCCGGCTAGCGATTGGTGGCCACGACAAAAGAGATGAGGTGACATCCGATGTATGATAGACGTTCATTTAAGTTAACCGCTGATTGATCTCCTAAGTTGTGTTTGGAGTAAAAGATTAATGTGGACACACGTGATAATTTATTCTTTGGAAATCTCAAATTACCTTCCATGGGCGTTCCTTTTTGTTGCCACCCAGATAAAGATAATTATGTTCTCGATGGAGTTGGGAGTTTCAACAGAATTGATAGTTTGTAAAAAGTATACCCACAGATAAAATATAAACATCAAAAGTCTCGGTTATCCAGAATTGAAAATTTAGAGTGCTGAATCCGCTATTATTTTAGTAAAAGTGACACTTAGCAATTTTCGACGCGGCCTTAAAAGTGTTGAGTTAATTATGCAGGAGATTTGGACATGATTAGGATAAAAAGTTCCATGATCCAAATAAAAGCTAAAGGATTCGATTAGAATAAACAAAAGAAGTTCGACTTTTAATACACACACACGTATATATATATTCTAACTGTTATGAGATTTTGACGCTGTTTTTATGTGTGCTTTTATTAACGATCCACCTGATTATGACTTCTATTTTGACCCCCCCCTCCCTCTTTTTTTTTTCTATTTAGAACATGTTTATTAACCTTACCAATTGCCATTATGGGCCGAGTTCAGTTCACAACGACATGTACCTGAACTCTTCAACCCAACTCGTCCTTTTGGTTCCTTCTTTCATTTTAAAACAAAGTCGTCAGTTTACTCGAGTTGTTTCCGATGGACCTAACAAAGCTTAACACACGCAACATCTAGATTTCCTTTGTGTAATTTGAAGAGCATTTAGAAACTGGAATGTTTCATGACTAATTTCTTTTATGCTCATATTAATGCGAGGATATAATTCAGAAGTTAAATTGGTCATTAACGGTAGCGTGCATTTCTTTTTTGGTTTATTCTGAGAAAGCAAAAAGATTTACTTGATATTTATTTCTTCGTTTTAATGGATTCGTGGCACATAAAATTTAGAACATTTAATATTGGTTGAAGACAAAACTTGATTTTCTAAACACTTAACAATATATATATATATATATATATATATATATATATATATATATATATATAATCTTGGTTATTTGATTATATAGTGTAAAACATGTATTCAAACCGGACAATAACTTAATTAAATAAATGGGTAAGGATTGAAAAAGACAAATTTGTTTGAATATCACATAAAACATGTTATAAAATTATTTTTTATTATCCCATAAATTATATTATAATTCTTATTTTGTAATTTATTTATTTATTTTATAATATTTTAGTATAATTAAGAATTTTATTTAAGCTATTCAAGAATTTCTTTTTATTTTGATTTGTTGTTAAATACTTTTTTATTTAATTAAAATATTTTTTCAGTTGGTTATCAAATATTGTTTTTATTTGAACTAGAATATTTTTCTAATTAGCAATATGTTTAAGGATTAATTTGTCTCAATATCTTGATAGATTATCAATAAATTTTATTTAGATAAATTATTCATGAAATTGAACTTTTGAGATTTTCAAAAGCTCGATTGAATGTTGATTTTTAGCATCGGCTTTCTACTTTTCGGCCTTGGTTGATATTATCTTGATGTCGTCAGACGATTATGAGACGATTGGCTTCAACGCTTGACGGGAAATTTCCATATCTTTCATATGCCTTTTACCCCTTTTTTTTTCTCTTTTTTTTATACAATCGGCAATTTTCTTTTTCTGAGATTTTTTTTTTAATTGTGGAGTGTGTGGGGGCGGCTTTGTGTTTGTTGACTACGTTGATAGGATACTCGTATCATAGTGCTTTGAAGAGGGATGGAAGGAAAAATTGAGTAGCAGATGTGCTTACAGAACCAATATTTAAGTACATCAGATTGTCACTCAAGACAAGACAACAGTTGTCCCCCCTGTAATGTTTTGTATTTATGTGGAAAAACAAGTGCTTCAGAATGAAGCGATATTGAACTCCGAAAGGAATCCTAAAATATTTTCTCTTTCTTGTTTTCTTTAGCAACTGAGACGCAATTGCTTGAGCCATTGGAAATGTGGAAACCCTATCCTCAATTTCACAATAAATAAAGTTACGAACCATTTGCGCTTGTAATTTTAGGCGCACATGGATATACAGTGGGGATCTACTTTAATTTTCACTTTTTCATTGGGCAACATGGCTAAGGGTTTACCGTCCTTTTGCACATATCGGAATACATTTAGAAGATGCAATGAATTGGTAATGTATTGCACATATATAAATTGTAAAATTGAAGCACATATATTATCAGTCCGCTCTTGTTATTGTCACGTAATGTATCTAACCGAGTTTATTGTTCAATTAATCTTTTATTGAACCCCTCTTTGTGTTGGTCCATTGATGATGATATGGATTTGCAGCCATGACACAACACTGACAAAGTTTTCTTGGCATTAACAAATAACTCAGTAGTTGTTAATGTCATACATAGTCAACTAGTTTCTTTTTTTCTTTTTTTGTCTCCAAGTGCCCTAGATTCCCAGTGGTTAATAGTCTAGGCACTTGTGCTAAGTTAAAAGTTTCATTGGCCACTAGGCCGGACAAAAATTTTGAACCCAAAACATTTTTGACTCGGTCCGTCAGTATAATTGAAAACGGCAATATTTCAAGAACAATCTAGAATAACAATATTTCCCACTAATCTGCGCTGCGAGGTGAAGGATGTTTGTGGTCCTTCACTAATCGTCGGTGGTTCTTCTTGTTCATTTGTAGCGTGCTTGTTTCCTTGGAAAACCAAGCGAAAGAACATGCTCGGAAAGAAATGTCTCAAAAAGGTCAAAATCCCATGTCTGAAGAAAGAAAAGGATGGAAAATGGACAGAAAGTTTTTCGCGTGAGGTCCACATAATTTTATTTCGCTGGTAAGAAAGATGAGGAAACAGGAAACGAAAATTAATATATATATATATATATATATATATATATATATATATATATATAATGCCCTTAACTTTATCTTTTTCTAATTACTTATTATTTAGAGTACATAAGAGACATATTTTTCTTTTTATCAATATTAATTTTCAATCCTTTCATTTTCACTTCACATTCCAAAAAAAAAAAAAAAAAAAAGAAATCTAATCTTTGTGGAAGGCCGCCATGCTTTTGGCTGTATTATCCAGGATTATGACTTCTGGTTAAGTAAATCGAACACTTTCCGGATATGATTTTCCGTCAAAATCGATTTTCAATGTACGATGAAATGATGAATTAACCAATGGAGATCATGCATTCTGAAGCCTCGTGGCGTCAAAAGGCTCCGAACATACAAAACAGTTCCCAAAGGAAGCCTGATCTCTCGTTTCTATGTGGACCACATGTTTTGTGAAGGAATGTCAGATTTGAATTGTGCTTGCCATTGATTTTGCAAAACAAACGGACAAACCTTTGTTTCATTTCCGTTTATTTTCGTGCAATTTAATATTTTAGTCAAAAGAAGCCATGAGAACTTAATAATGATTCAGAGTCTAATTCTATGGACGCAAATATAATAAAATCAAAATAAATATTATTTTTTTTCATAAATGTATTAAATATTTTATTTTATATACATTTAATATAAAATTTATTTATATCTATTTAAATCAAGTATTTTTACGTTCACATAATAAATTTTCTGAAGGAGTGAAGTTGCAAAATCCAGCTGAACAGTTATGAAGCCAAACTTTATAGTCATACACTCACAAATCACAATAACATATTGCCAACAGCACACAGAAAACATACAACTATGATAATCCCCACTCACAGAGCCCTAATACTACTAAGATAATTAATAAGGCACCGACCGCTACCGTCCCTTTCTCTTAAATCTTATAGTAAAAGATCAATAATATCAAGCTCATGGCGATGACTCAACATTGATAAACATCTGCAGGAGAGGCCATTATGGGCTGATTTAGATGTGATATGTTCAGTGGGTTGAAGAAGAAATCAGCCGGCTCATCGAAAGGGCTTGAATCTCCAAGAAAACCATTGCTGGCATTCAAAAAAGCGATGATCTCATTCAGAGACCGCAATCTGTGATTCAGTTCACCGACTTGAGCTCTCAGGATTGAGTTATCGGCCTCAATGGGGAATAACTGCCGTGTGGTGAGGTTGATACTGGCGATCATATGGTCATTCTCTTCCTTCAGCTGGGAAACCTGAGCCATTAGATCATCCAAGTGCTTCTGTTTCCTCATTCTTGATCTCCTCGCAGATTCACGATTTGATAACATTCTTTTTCGCTTCCTCTGATCGATCAGTGTCTGCAGATCTTCGTCAGAGCCCGAGTGCTGAATCAGAGACGACCCTGAAGATGTTCCACTTGACGAAGCCATGAGATACCCAGATAATCAAACCAAGCGCACAAATTTGACAACAAAAAAGCAATAAAGAGAGAATGACAGCAGGACCCAAATAGCCAAAAGAGAAAAAGACTCAAGAAAATGCAGATAATAGTAGGCTAACTATTTTAATAATAACAATCTGCTTAAGACAAGATTTTGGGGCAAAAATCATGAAACGTAGTATAACCAGTAAAGGAAAACAACGGAAAAAGATTGAACTAGATGGGTCCTGCGCCTGAAAGCGGAATTTATCATACAACCAGAAAGGAATATTTCACTGAGAATTGGAGACATGAATCTCAAACATCAAGAACAAACTATTTAGCATGAAGATGAACTGGATAAACCCCACTCAACCCTGTTCAAGATCTGCTATTTGATGCTTGAAATAAGGCTCAGAAGCACGAGGACAGCATATAAAAGATTGTGACTTTTTCAGCCAGTTGGGTTCTAAAATCAACGGACTGTAATTGGAAACAATATTGGACCAATATTAGACAAATGAGTATTTTGATCTCGCGCACAAGAAACTGAAGCACAAGCTAAAGATCTAAGAACATTAATCAGAGATAGCTTAGTTTCAAAGCTATGAATGTATCTGAAAGCAAAAGAGCAGAAAGATACAGTTCAGTGAAGAGTAGGAAAGGGGAGGATGGTAGGAGCAGGAAATGGGATTTATAGAGAAAAAAAGAGCCAACAGATTGATGGAGGAAAAAAAAAAGAATATTAAAAACAAGGAAAAGAAATTTCTGTTACGCCTACCAAAAGAAAAAGAGAAATTTTTGAATAAAAAAAATGTGAAGAGTGTAAAAATAGAACTTTGGAATCTCCTCACGATGAAGAAAGTTGTGTAATAAAAGTTGATGGAACAGGTGAGGCGGGGAGGGAGACTGGAGAGAGAGAGAGAGACAACAGAACTCTATGATTGTACCGATCCAGCTGCCAACCACCAATTTCACGTTACGTCATCATTTTTGTGCTGCAAGTTGCTGGGTAGTTCTTCTCTTGATTAATAGTATAAAATATAAAAATATAATCTTTTTATTCATTTGAATTTACTTAATTATTCTATCTAATTTTATTATTTATTATTTATTTTTTTCATGCAAGTTAAAAAAGAATTATATGAATGTAATAAAAAAAAGAGGTAGAGAAAGAAAGTTGAAAATTTACCAATAAAAAGCTTGTTTTGATGAGTTCGATTTTACACCTAAAAATTTTAAGGGAACTAAATTAAGTAAATAAGATAAAAATTTATTAGATAAATCTAAATTTACGAACTTATTTGTATTATAAGAAGAATTTTGAACTAAAATAAAAAATAAAAAGAAAATAGGAATAAATATAAGTGTAACTTGAATTTTATTATAATATATTACACTAGAGTTATTTATATTATAAGGTAATATGATAATAATAAAAAAATATGAATTAAATATATAAAAATTATTATATTGTTTTTTTATTGTTTTCGTATTATTTGTTATGTATTATTATGTATTGATTTATTTCTTATTATTAAAAGCATTTAACATTCGTTTGAAGAAACTTACTTTTTTATTTAATGAAATTGGTTCGAAAAACCAGGCATTGAATAAAATATTTTTGGGGTTACAAATATGACAAGCTAGTGAGATGGGAAGACGAACGACATTTTTATATCCGATAACCTGCTATTTTCAACCATCTTCTATGGTTAAACAAAATAATGTTGTGCGAGAAGTAATGCTAAGACTGTTTAGAATTTTACAAGAAACATTTTATAAATAAAATATCATGTAAATTTGTAGAAAGATGTGAGATGGTGGGAAGAAGCTCTCACGTTGATTCCAAACCATCCAAAAAAAAAAAAAGTGAAAATGATGTACGGTAAACTTTGGTTTGGACCGTACGCCTCACCTTTTATTTTCTCTCTCTTGCCTGAAAATCTGAAAGTAAAAGGCTGTCTGGCTGCCTGGCCGGGACTGGGTTGCCTGGGAGTTACGACGTCGAATTGAACTTGGATGCTTGGTAATTAGCGTACGAGACGATGACGAGCACCCATCCCCCCCCCCCCCAAAAAAAAAAAAAAAGGAAAATTGACTAAATTGTGTGTTTTTATGGCAGATATTCTGTACGGGCCATCGTGATTCCCGACATGAGTCACCTAGAAGAAAGCAAATCTAGGAAGACGTGGGTTGAGGTTTTTCTGGTACCCTTCCACCGTTCATATTAATGAGGGTTTTTGGCACTTCTGTTTATAGACAGCTGGAGGTCCCTTTTTTCTTCCCAATCCCCATCATCTTTTTGAACGCGCCAGATCTCTGCGATTCTGTGACCGTGCCCACATTTCTGTGCTTACTGGGGCTTCGTCACCGGCGACAATAAGCTCGGTTGCGCGGATTGGATTCCAACAATTTGATGATGGAGTGGGAAAAGGGCAACTGGGGAACTTCGTGAAAATGGCCACCGTCGACTTTGTACAATATCATAAAAATAGGAGAATTACTGTTGAAAATAAAAATATATTTTTTAAAATTTTTTTTTATATTTAAAATAAAAATATTATTTTACATCTTTATAAAATACTATTTATGTTATATCTTATTAAAAAAATTTAAAAAAATTCTCATGCATATATGAATGACATAAATTCATGCATGTACGCCAATAAAAAATTTGTCAATTCAATATATTTATTTATAATCTATTTTTTATTTTTTACATCTATTTATAATTTATTTTTTGCTAACATTATTAGCAATGGATACCATGGAAGAAAATGGGGAGAATGGCATCTTGACAAAATGATAGACGCTGTTGGTTTAAAGGTTGGCCTAAATGATTCAGATATAACAACACTAAATAACCCAATTGAAAGGATTCGCGCAACTTGATGGGCAGCAACCTTTGTGATACGATGCGGATGTGATATTATCGATCAATTTCTAAAGAATTTTATTGTTTGATGGTGCTCTGGTGGCAGCCATTCTATACAAAATTAACAGTAAAGCTTGCCCGTGAACTAGGTTTTTCTCGTTTTACATCTACCCACGTCAAGCTGAAATGACCAGGAAACAGCGTCATTGTACAATTTTTCTTTATAATATTTATAAGCAATTGGAAAGACAGAGCAACGGTGGGTTCTAATCATGAATTGTATGAATTCGAAATGAAATTTCTGCAATCCAAGGATATTGAATCAATAACATTATTGTCGATGAATCATTATCTCGGTGCTTCTAAAGAAAACTGTCGTAATGCATGATTGGATATGCCATTTAATAATGATACTCGATAATAGTCTCCTACGACTTGGGTAAACAAAGCTCAATAATTTTTCACAGCTCGGCCTGTACAACGATTCTTGCTGAGAGTCGCATTTCGTAGTCTAACTTTAACAAGATTTCTTCTTTTTCTGAATTTGCTATATGATGTAATTGCAAGCACAAGCTACCACACAACCTTGTGAAAAAATTATTAGTTACTACTGGAGAGAAGATTACCGACTTGCATCTGAGGCACAGGTACTCGTGCAGGTCTGCAGTGACAATAATGCACGAAATATGACTTAAGATTGTCCTGTGTGCATTCCAAAATTTTTGTCCTCTCGCAGTAAAATAAAAATAAAAATAAAACTTTGCCTTTGCCGCTGACGAGAAAAAAGGGTAACAACTCAATACTTTCAACGGTTCCGACAAAAGTTACATGCAACTGTGAATTGTCTTCGGTTATCATTTTCTATCCCTGATTCTCCAACTCTACCTGCACACGCCCTGGTGCATTGTATCAAAACTGGATTGCTTTTATCGTTTTCTCATTGTGGAACTTACCTTCGTGATGAAGAGAAGTGCAAGTGGGCACGCTGTGGAAAATGAAGGCACTTATTTATATGAAGGTACATATGCATGGCTTCTTTTTTTTTTGTGTCTGGGCGACATAAAATCTTTGGTCCAATCTGAAGTGGGGCCATGAAGGAAGTTTTGAATAGGATCAACTCGAACTCTTTCCACTTTCCTTTTCCTTCTTCACGTGCATTTATGCCCCATGTCCCAATCTCGTTTGGCTGTATCCGAGAAGCTGCTTTGGAACTCTTTATTCCTTGACTATTATAAAATAAAAAAAATTGAGAAAATTTCAAATTTGGCTAACATAAACAGTAAATTAA
The DNA here is from genome assembly GCA_037897445.1 of Ceriops zippeliana. Lineage (NCBI taxonomy): Eukaryota > Viridiplantae > Streptophyta > Magnoliopsida > Malpighiales > Rhizophoraceae > Ceriops > Ceriops zippeliana. The sequence continues at coordinate 892,621 of JBAPLH010000011.1, forward strand.
ATGTATATATATATATATATATAAGTAAAAATTTTAAATGGAACCTGATTAAAATAAAAAAACATGTATAATTGAAAATAATAAATTTGTTACACCTGTAAAAAAAAAAAGAATAAGTACATATAATAAGTATCTTATATTAAACTATTGGCCCAATTTCGTCACATGGACGGCGCGATGGCTTGGCTTGAACTTAGCAGTTGTTTCTAAATTGACTTGTGCATTTCTGTCTTTTGACTAACTGCATCTGTATCTGTATCTATTTTAATGCTTGCAATTACGTCACAAGTATCAGTCGAATTACATGGAACAAATTTTTGTATTTTTTCTTCAAAATTATTATTATTTTTTGGGAACAAATTAACAGTAGAGGGTCATGCTCTTTTTATCACCAACCAATAGCCAATCTCGATTCACATGATAGTTATTATGCTGATATGACACAATCTATATGTCAGTAGACATAATCGTTGTCTCCGTTTCATAATCACGAGTGTTTGAGTTTTGGCTGAATTGCACTATTAACAAGTTATGAATAAAAGTATGTCCAACAATCGACATTATGTAAATATAATGGTTCAAAACTAATGGGATATGAATAGCATAGTTCCTCACAATACGCTTCCGCTATGCGATATGGTGTCCGAGCTTGGTTAGAAAGGCATATATACGAAGGATTGTAATCCATTCCTTACATTGCAATTTCAATAACTCGGCTCAGCCAGCAGGTCCAGGCCACCTCCAAATTCTTCATGTATAATTTGTTCATTATTTTAACCATCAAGGAGGTTCAATAAGATGACGTCAATTTAAAGCCGCCGTTGTTTCTCAACCCATTAAAAAAACAAAAAAAAAACAACAAAGAGAGAGAAATAAGCAAAAGATGGATCGTCTTGCAATGGGAATTAGTGATTACGTAACATGGGTAGGTTTTTATTTTTAGCCGTTGCAAGTCTTGATTTCCGATAAAAATGAAAATCAAACGCTGGAGATCTTGATTTGATTTTTTTTTTTTTTTAAAAAAAGATCTTAGAAGCCTTTTGCGATGGGAATTGCTAACGTGGGTAGATTTTCATTTTTCAGCCGTTGCAAATCTTGATTCCCAAAAAAAAAAAAAAGAAAGGGAAAAAGAGAAACTGTTGGAAATCTTGATCCCAAAAGAACGGATCTGCAGACTCCAAAATAACTGGATTCTCCTGATTGGTAGTAGTTGTAACGGTAGAACAGGTTCCGCATTGTTAAACTTACTTTGCCTTGGGCTTTAACTCTCCAGTAAACCCAAAAATCGATAACAAAGAGCAACCCAATGCAGCGGGTAGCATTGGCCCACCAAAAAAAAAAAGGGCTTTGAACTCTACGTAGCCGGGTCAGGCATAAATTTTGAAATCGGTGGAAATTCTAAACAGTCCGAGCCCGGAAGGTAATCCTGAGACCACACCTTTTGGACCTTTTTTGAGTCCCCATTCTCTAATATATTTTATTTATTTATTATTATTTAGAAATCTTCGCAAGGCATTGAAAAGACAATGGCGCAGGAATTGGATACCGAACACAGAAGCTCGGTATTCAGCATGAAAGTGGCGACTTACAATAACATCCCATGGATAACCATTAAACGAAGCGGGTGCTTGTTTACCCGTAGCTCGCCCGTGTCGCTGACCACCCACCCCGTCCTTCTCTTCAAACCCTAGAACTTTCCCTGGCCGTAACCGACGATCCCGAGAGGTAACTTTTCCTGAAATTTTCCTTTTCCTACTATTCTGGGATTTTTTTTTTGTTTTAATTACTCATGGCGGAACTACTGAGACAACATTTTCCACGCCTCCGTACACCACTTTGATTAGTTTTTTACATCCTAAGTTTCTAACACATATAGAGTGGAAGATGTAACTGCACAAAACAGAACTTGACAGATTTGCGCGTACACACTTGCTGATGAATTAGAATCCCTGCCAGTATGTACGATTGAGTCATTCTTCTTCAAGGAGTGAAATTATTGAAAAATTTCGGATGCATGGCTATGGTTTCCACGCCGAACTGTTTCGTTTTCAAAAATTTTTTAATTGAAATTTCGGTTGCTTACTTGAAGGAACGGCATTACTGTTTTGGCGTAGCTCAACACCGGTGTTAGGGAAAATTTAATGGATCCTGATTTGGACCCTTTCGGCGATATAATTCCTGCACCGGCTTTAGCACATTGTAAGTAATGCATTGGAAATTGTTCTATATTTACTCTTTTCACAGCTTTAGATTTGTATTGAGTGCTGGGTTATTGATTAAATTGTATAGCTACTCGGGCTGGTGGGAAGTTTCAACCTAAGTCAAAACAAGGACCGGGAAAGGCAAAATCTGGATCATTTCAATCAGAATCATCAAGCAATGCCAAGGTGAAGGTTGTTACAATTCCATCAAGTAGCTTGGGCATTCAGCCACTTGATGGTGTGGGTGGTAGTTTGACAAGTTCTCTTGGGACTCAGAAGCCCTTGGAAAACAGTGATGAGAAAAATTCTCAATCAATGAACTTCTTGACTCAAGGTGATTCAAGGAGGGACAATCTACCTTCTCCAGATGCTCAGCCTGCAGAAGGGGTAGTGTTCTTTAACAGTGATAGGCATTCTGACTGCTTGGTAAGTGCCTTTATTGACTGGTCTAATGTTTGTCTCGTCAATTTGATTTTCTGCCTGAAAATTATTTTTCTTTCAGGAACATATTGTAGAGTTTGATTTTCACTCTTCTGCTGACACCACTACTGAATCTGCTGGTGAGTTGACCTCTCAAGCAAAAAGGAGCTCGGAAGAAAATCAAGATCGCAAGTGTGGCTTTGTGAATTCAGCCCAAAAGGTAAGAGTTTGTCCTCTCTTTATTTTTGTGGATGTTTTGCATCTTCATCATCCATAATTCCTGAAAAGTTTATTGCTTTTAGGCAGGTTCTTTGCAGTTCGGTCTTCATGAATCTGATGCAAGCAATTGTAAGTTACATTTTAGTTCCATTGTTGATTGTAGGGATGGAAGTTTGTAGTTTTTTCAGCAGGTTGAGCTTTTTTTTTTTTAACTTTTATTTATTTTGCAGCTAGGCCTGGTGGAGAGTTCCTGTCTAGGGACAAACTCTTGTTTGAAAAGGAAAGTTCTGCCTCAGTTTCTTTATCTTCTAGCTGCAGAAAGGAGGAACCCACTACACTAATTTATACTGACTCTGAGATGATACAAAATGTTAAGCTAACTGATGATCCAGTTCACATTGTGGACCAAGTCAGTCCATCATCTCCAAAACTTGATTTTGTTGAGATTCAGAAGCCATCAGATGCCAATGAAACTTTGTTTTCAAAGGAGGATAGCAGCTTGGATGTGGTCAACTGCTTATCTGAATTAGCCATGACGAAAGAGCATAAAAGGTCTGAAGATTCTCAGCTTGCAGGGTTGAAGCCCAAGGACCACGGATGCAGACATTCAGGCTGTGGAGAATCTGCAACAGATGTAGAGATTTAGATTTCTGTTTCCTGACTATTATGCATTAATCTAGGTGATTTGTGAACTTCATTTACCAAGGCAACCTTTTTTATCTTTTTCAATTGTAGGTCATCTCCGAGGAGTTTCATTTGGACCCTTTTAGTGATATTATTCCTGAAACTTCCATAAGCAAAGGTGTGTAAGTATGCTTGTACTATTTTAATGCATGCATGCATGTGCATGTGTACATTCCTTTTAAGGCGTGGGTGGAGTTGTGGTTGATACTGGTTTTTTCTCAGCACGAACTGGTGGCAAGTTTCAACCTAGGGCTAAGGCGCAACCTAAGAATGTAGCATCTGCCATTGCTTCACCGGGTTTCACTAATTCAATGAAGGTGAAGCCTATCTCAGATAGCATTCAGTCTGGTGGAGTGGTTAATACCGTGAATGATGGATTGGCCAATCCAGTTGGCTCATCTTCAACTACTTTGAAATCAGATATAAAGGTAGTAGTTTGATAAATTTGTTAACATTCTTTTTAGTAATATCTACATCAATTAATTTGGACATCACACTTTTTTGTTTCAGGAATTGGAGGGCTTTCACAGCATAGAAACTCAAGATATTCTGTCTGAGGCTGCTGCTGTGTCTGGTATGGTATCAACAAATCTGTATCTTCTAATCTTCCATTTTCAATTTGAGTTTCATTCTAAATTTTTGTTGATTTGAAAACCCGCTCGCAGAAAATCCCAACCCAGGCCTAAGGTACAAACAGCAAAAAGAGAAACATAATATTAGCAACCTTTATGCAGATGCAGTTGAGTCTGTTGCGCTTCAACCAAATTCCGAATTTGTTTCCTCAGAAGCCATGTACATTGATGAGGGTTCAATTCCTGCCTTCTCATCTGATGATGTGTTTGATTACTCATCAATAAGTTTTGATGATCTCATTCCCAATGATCCTACTTGCTCCCAGTTCCCTGAAAATGAAGTCCAGATGAACCCTGCCCAAAATTTGGACCCAGACAATAGCCTTTTGCATACTGAGGATGTCTCAAGAGTGCCCAAAAAAGAGGTACTATTGTTTAACATGTTTGAAATGATTTGGTCAGATGTATTGTTCTCATCCTAGTCTAATATTGGCTTGTAATTAGAGTGTGGAGGCTAAAAAAAGAAAAGATTCTTCATCAAATCTGGCAAATGAGGCGAATGAAGGTGACATATCATCGAGGCAGCTGAGAGAGCGGACAACTGCTCCACAATATTTTGATGAGCTGGAATATGATGCTGAAAACAGTGCTGGTGAGCTTCCTGGTAGTTCTCACAGCGACAAAGAAGATGATCCTGAATATAGGTTGGATGAAAATGAGCATAGGCTGAATGAAGAAGATCCTGAATATGTAGTGGAAAGTAAATCTCAGAAGAAAGGAGCTTCTAGAAAGGCAACGAAACTGGTTTCTGGAAAAGAAAAGCCTGTCCGGAAGCAAAAGAGGGCAGATGCCACACTGGCAGAGTCAACACAAGAACCTCTCAAGAAGTTTCCTCACTCAACTCAACGGAAAAAAAGGCGTGGTAAATTTATTAATTTTGTGTTATCATCTTGGAAAATTCTGATTTCGGCAAATTGATTATGTAAGTTCATTGTTTTAATCAGTGAATAAGGATTTGCTTAACACACCTGAGGATGAGCTAGATTTACTGAGGTTACCTATCAGAGATGTCATTTTGCTTGCAGAGTTCAAGGAGCAGTTAGCAGTAAGTTGTCCACTACTCTGGTTATCATGGTGTTCATTCTGTTGGAATAATCTATGGTTAGGAAGGATTTAAAATAATTAAATCTTTCACTAAAACTTATTTCATAAAAAATGGAATGGCTTACTCTGTTGGAATAATCATTTTGTCGTTGTTGTTGTACCCTGTTGGAAGAATGTTATGGTAATTTGATTCATTAATAGCATTTCCGTGGCCTCAATTATTTTGTGTTGGTCTAATTTCAGTCAAAACCATTTTGATGCAGGTTAAAGAGGCAAAAGCATCAAAACCTTCCTCCACTGCTCAACAGTAGGAATCTAGTCTCAAGAGCTACTTACAATCAAAATTGACTTACATTTGTGTGATATCTGCTTGGATTTTATGAAGTGGAATTTGTGCTCATAATTCATGATGTGCATGAAATCCTTTGGTAGACTCCCATGTCTTTTGCTGTCTGTGCATCTTGTTTTGGCTAACTGCAGATAGAATGCATAAATCATGCAAATTTGGATGCATGCTTTATGTTGTACAATTTTCTATGTGATTATTAGCTGTAAGCTCTAAATTATTGGTTGTCACACGTCATTTGTGGTATTTGTCTATTTTCAGAAATTCATATATGTTCCAACATTTTTCCTTTTAAGTTAATGTTAGGAAGTTGGTTTACATGCCTACTATGAGTAGCACATTTTTGTGACTTCACATTCGATTGGTATACACTACCAGTTGTATTTTCTATCTCTGCAGCTCTGACAGTTCTTTCACAGGCATGAGTCTCTAAATGAAGGGGACACATATGCCTCAGGCCAAGGTGAAGATCACATCAAAGTTCAGACAAATGGTGGGGCTCAATCGAATTTTCCTTTGTTCAATCATCATTCTTTCATGGACAGAAGACCTACTGCAAGATGGTCAAAACAAGACACAGAATTGTTTTATAAGGTAGGATGGACATTATTTGTGCATCCATGGTTTGTGCTGCTATATCTTAGTTTTCCTTCACCAAATATATTTACTGAAGAAAAATAGCAAATAAATGCTTCTTTTGAGTTCTATGCACTATAATTATCTTTTCTTAGTAGAATTTTGGCTTTTTGGTTTTTGTGCTAGTTAACAAGTACATGAAAAGTTTTGTAAGTTCTCTTCCATGTGTGCTTATGTTTCATAATATAGTGATTTTCCAGATTGCATTGGGTTTCAATAATTGCAGTGTTCTCTTTTGTTTTAGGGGATTCGGCACTTTGGGACTGATCTATCAATGATACAACTCCTTTTTCCTGGAAGAACACGACATCAAATCAAGTTGAAACTTAAGAAGGAAGAGCGTCAATATCCAATGAGGGTTAATGAAGCTCTGAAAAATCGTGTCAAAGGTGAAGCCATTTACCCCACCCCCCAATTTGTGTTTGATAACATTTGCATGATTTTGGTTAGCATTATATCTTACAGGAGTGAGCTTTACCTGTAACCTATGTAGCTTCCATCAGTCAGCTTTACTCTTCTTTCTTGTAATTCAATATTTCCTAGCCTGCCATCAGGTGGGTTTCTAAACTTCCATGTTCCTGATGTTGTTTTCCTTCCATCTGAAGCCAGGGGTCCTAATTTAGCATGATGTTATATCTTACTTTTTTCTAGACTGCACAATATGGGAATCTTGTGTACTAAGATACTGTTTTTTGGGCTACAATATAGCTTATTATGAAAAACACTAGCAAGACCACATATTTGGTATTGATGGGAAGATGGGGCTGGATTAACACTGAGAGTTGCTGGCCATTTTAAGCTTGATTTGGTCAAGTTGTCAATGCTGAAAGATATGCATGATTGCATTCTTTTTTTCTTGTTGCAGATCACTCATGTTTTGAAAAGGCATTTGAACAACTGCAGCAAGCTGGTCTTCGAACGGAACAAGAGTCTAATAGAGATGATTCTGTTGGTGTGACAGGGAATGGGGAGGCAGAGTCAATCACTGATACTAATGTATGCATTTTTTCCTTCTAATACAATAATGAATAACGTGCTACTGTGGTGTTTCTATCACCCTTGTATGGTGTAATAGTTACACAAGTCTGCGAAAAGCATGTTCTTTGCAGCTGTTATTTTCTAATCGAAAATAATAGGTCGCAGCCATACAACCTGGACTCAGTTGATGTTTGCTAAAGGATATCTGGAATTGCAGTTCAACAGTTAATATGGACGGTAGAAAAGTTGATTTAGGACATTCTGTCATATTAGCTAATTCTGAGTATCCAATCGTGTTATTTGGTGTTCGGCAGTATGTTGATTCATAATGGCCAAGTCCAAAAGGAGGGGTGGGGAATCTGTGATAAGATTCCCTTTTTCTTTTGGTATTAATAATAACCAAGCTTTGGCACTGTTATGAATTGATTGATGTTATTCCAGGAGGAAGTGGCAAAATCAGAGCAGATTAAAGAGGGGCCGCCTGAAGATCATGGAACTGACATTGGAGATATTCAAGGTTCTATGAAGTCTGGTGGCAGCGAGGATGAGCTGGATATATGGAGTTCCTACAAAAGTGAACTTTAATTCCTGAAGGGCGGGTCCTGGGTGGGATTAAACTTGTTTTTTTGGTACAGTTCTCAATTGTCACATAATTAACATTACTGGTTTAATGCAATATATTTTTGTAGTCATTTGATGAGTGAAGGATATTGGATGAATACTATGTGAGTGTACCCTGCTGCCCACCCTCACCAGCATTTTAGTTTAGATCTGATAATCTACTTTGGTTGGTCAGCGAAGCGATTTATTGTATGTGTATTGGAAAAACTAAGTTGTGTTTGGTATTGACGTCAATACCAAACTGCACGCCAACTGACTTCTATAAACTTTGAGGCGGCCCTTCATTATTACGGTACAAGTTGCGTGCTAGACTGCAATAAACACTACGGAGTCCCAGAGCTGGGCTGCTCGTAGTCAACTCCCAGGCATTGTTCTTTATCGTGTAATCAGGCTTCGTTGGCCATTTTTTTTTTAACCACGATTAAGCTCTAATGCAAGAGTTTTTCCGAGTGAACCGGAGTCTGTTTTTTCCTCTCTGTGGGCTTTGTGTTAGCCCGGCTAGCTTTAGCTTCTTCCGTGGCCAAATTCTTTTGATGCCTTTCAGCATGATCCGAACAATTGTTTTTTTGCACGCAACGCTCGTAAGAGCATCATGTGTGCGTGCGTGTGTGTGCGCGTGTGTGTGTTTTTTTTTTAAATTCTAAAACTGTACATCAATAATATAATAAATATCACATTACATTTGTAAATCGAAATTAAAAATTATTTATTAACATAATTATTTAATTTTTTTATAAAAATAATAGATCACTTAGGTATCATTAAATTTTTAAAAATTTTGTTCATATCCAGTTTCAATATTAATAAGTCTTATTTATTAAGAAAACAGAAAATAATAAAAAATAAGCTTAAATCAATACAAAGAGAATAATGCAATTTCCTCAAATGATTTAGCATTGTTGATTACTTGGTTTAATACGATAACTTACATGGATATAAAGTAACAACTCGCGTCATACAGGTCTAGAACCAGCCATGTACACTGTATCTAAAGATTTTTTTGTCGATTTTCCAATCAGTCAATTTAGTACATATTTTGTACCTCAAAAATAAGATATTACAAGATTTTTTTAAAAAAGTAAACAATACATAATTATTTAACAAAGAAAAAATTACCCGATTTTATTATAATTTGAGTCAATTACTGTGATAACAAGGAATAATAATAATAATAATAATAATTACTCAAATTATAATATAACAATAACTCATCGAATTATAATATTATTTTTTCATAACTATCATCGAGAAAATAAAAATAAAAACACTGAAAGGAAAACAATAAGACAGAAGAGGCTTAGTTTTTGTATTAAAAAATATATATATTACGAATATTTATTAAAAACACCATTCAGTCGCATCTCCGTCGTTGCCGATAACAAAACCAACGGCCCCTGGCCACCACAGATGCCCCGTGCCTTTCGCGCCCTTGAAAACCCAAAAACTCTCGGTCCCACGTCCACCCAAATGGATCTCTCCTGGTCCTACAAGATTAAGTCTTTAAACCCAGTACCTCTCTTGCTTTCTCTCTCCAGTCCACCCCCGTCTCTCTCTAAAATATACGCACTCGGTCGTTTCACCGTCGTTTAGCTGGCGAAATCTAATTTATTCCTACTTATTATCATTCTTAGTATATCTGCAATATAGACTGTTTGTTTTATTTTCTTCTAATTATATCCGTTGCGAAAAACTTTTGGATTCCTCCGTATCGGTTCGAAGTTCTTTCATTAGATTCATTTATAACCGTCCGATCTTCCTCGTGATCCGTACCAATATATATTCTCTCTCTCTCTCTCTCTCTCTCTAGGTACATTTACTTTTCTTTTTCTTTTTTGTTTCCCACTTATTCTAGTTCTGGTTAAAGTCAGGGGGGGTCTACAAATTCCTCTGGTTCTTTCTAGGTTTTGTGCTTAATAATGCGCAAGGTTTCTATTGGGTGTGTTATGGCGCATTGGACTCGTTTCTGAGGCGCGATTGATTGACCGGTTGATAGAGCGCAATCGGGAAAAAAGTTGGGGACTGGATCTACGGTTCTGCGGCAACGGTCACCAGGAGATGTCGGGCCCACTGGATCGATTCGCGCTACCTTGTGAGCAGTTCTTGGATTTCTTGGAGATTCTTGAATTTCTTGATTACTTGTTTTGACTTTCTTTGATTCTGATATGGTTTTTTCTCTAGTGCCTGTGTGTATGTATGCATGTAATTCTAGGGTTTAACTCGCTGTTTACTCGGAAGGAGATGAGAATTAGTTGCTCACTTTATCGCATTTTTCCTAGAGTTAGAGTTTGAGATCTCTAACTTTTGCTCTCTCTCTCTCTCTCTCTCTCTCTCTGTTGCTACGGGGTGGATTTGTTCTCTGAAGGGTTTTTTTTTCTTATTTCTTTTTTCCGGGTTTTCAAGATTAGTGATAATCATGATTTAAAAACAAAAAATTGCGGTCATGTTGATCTATGAAAATCAATTTTTATTGTTGTACTGAGTATTGAGAAATGTCTGAGACTTGAGAATTGTAAATTCTCGCGTGATGTTAATTGTGGCAATGTTGAATGTGTAATGATAATTGTTGATCAAGATCTTGTAAAAGCGTTGTATTATGACACTTTGTTGATTTTGATGCTCTTTATGTGCAGGCTTTGAGGGGTTTTCGGGTGGCGATGAGAGGAGGGAGAGGAAATCTGATTTTGAGAACTCTGAGGATGAGAGGCGAACGAGAATTGGATCACTGAAAAAGAAAGCAATTAATGCATCCACTAAATTCAAGCATTCTCTCAAGAAAAAGAGCAGTAGAAGGAAATGCGATGGCAGAGTCAGCTGTGTTTCTATTGAGGATGTTCGGGATGTCGAGGAACTTCAGGCTGTTGATGCATTTAGACAAGAATTGATCATGCATGAACTGCTTCCTGACATACATGATGATTATCATATGATGTTGAGGTACTGTGGGTTCAAACCTTGTAGTTTATTTTCTTGGATTTTCTCCAACTTTTTGGGCACTCTCAGTTATAACTTGAAACTTATTTAGTAGAACAATATTCTTGCCAATGCATGAAGTTGTAATTGGGTACGGATTTTCCTGCTAACTTTAATGCAGCAAAGGGAGTAGCTACTGCTCATAGTCATTTACTGCGATGAAAAAATAAGCACATGTTTAATGTGCTTTTACCAATTTTTTTGCTACTGATAAATGCTTTTTCCATATGTGTTACTGTCACCTTGAGTTGCTTTGCTTCTAACAGTGGCTGATGCCCTGTGCATCACTTTAACTGGTTTCCTTGCACTGTTCATGTTATGCCATGTCGTGGTCTTTTCATGACCATGGTCCTTCCGATCAGTATTGTGGCGATGAATTGTGACAAGTTTTGTCATCCATTGTCTCCCAGGTTTATGAAGGCAAGAAAGTTTGACATTGAAAAAGCAAAGCAAATGTGGGCTGATATGCTTCAGTGGAGGAAGGAATTTAGCGCAGATACTATTATGGAGGTAACAAATTTTGGCCTTCTTTCTTGAAAATAACATGCCTTGTTTCACATTACACTGTGCTTATCATTCTCGTCTTCTCAGGATTTTGAATTTAAAGAGTTGAATGAAGTTCTGAAGTATTATCCTCATGGTAATCATGGTGTGGATAAGGAGGGAAGACCGGTTTATATTGAAAGATTGGGAAAAGTTGATCCTCACAAACTTATGCAAGTTACAACTATGGATCGGTATCTCAAGTACCATGTGCAGGAGTTTGAGAAAAGCTTTGCAGTCAAGTTTCCAGCTTGTACCATTGCAGCAAAGAGGCATATAGATTCAAGCACAACAATTTTAGATGTTCAGGGCGTGGTATGTTTTCTTTGATGCTGCAGACTACATATTTGGTTTCAAGAATATCTGATCACTCATTTCTTATCATTTTTGTTACTTATTCAGGGCATTAAGAACTTTACCAAGTCTGCTAGGGAACTTATTATGCGGCTGCAGAAGATTGATGGTGACAATTATCCTGAGGTTTGCCATCGCACTTTACTTGACTTGATTAATGCCTTATCTTCTGTATGTATAAAATATCAAAACAAGTTAAAATTTAGTTTTAAATTTGAACTGGATTTGGTCACTCAATTGAGGCAGACACTCCACCAAATGTACATCATCAATGCTGGCCCTGGATTTAGACTGCTGTGGAACACTGTGAAGAGTTTTATAGATCCCAAAACCACCTTCAAAATTCATGTACGTTGAAATTGCTCCTCTCCTCATTGGATGCTTGTCTGGTTCTGGATCAGTTGAATAACAAAGTATTCATTTTGTTGAACTATACAGGTTCTTGGAAACAAGTACCAGAGTAAATTGCTTGAGGTAATTGATGCCAGGTAAAAAGTTCTTGATTTAGCTACAGAATTTAAGCTATTATAAAATTCATCAGCATAATATCTCTTAGGTTCCTTTTCCTTTCTTTTTTCCATCATGTCCACTTATTTCACATTGCAACTTCGCTAAGGATGTGTTTGGTAGGATGTATTGAACAGAATGGGATGTAGTCAGGTGAATTTTTTTTAAAAATCATTTTCCATTATTATCAGTTTGTAAACATGCTGTGAGTGTAATTTGCACTTAAACAAGAATATTGCATTGAATGCAGTGAGTTGCCAGAATTTCTGGGCGGTACTTGTACCTGCGTAGATCAGGGAGGTTGCCTTCTTTCTGATAAGGGTCCGTGGAAAAACCCAGAAATATTGAAGGTCATTTTCTGGTCTCTGATATAGGTGTTCTCAAATATGCTGCACTCATTTTGAAGCTTGATATGTTTAATTTCTAAGAAAAAAGGCCAGTTGGTTGTATTCATATTGTTTCAGATGGTTCTCAATGGTGAAGGACGTCGTCCTAGGAAGGTTGTGAAAGTGTTGAACAGTGAGGGGAAGGTTATTGTTTATGCTAAGCCACAGTATCCAGTGGTATACTTTCTTGATCTTCATTGTATTTTACCTGAGAATTAGATGTTTATTTATTAATAACCTGAAACATTGCTTTGGATGTACTGAAGCAGGTTAGAGGAAGTGATACCTCCACTGCTGAATCAGGGTCAGAAGCTGAAGATATTGCTTCCCCCAAAGCAGCGAAGAGCTACACCCATCTTCGACTTACTCCTGTTCGTGAAGAAGTAAGTTTTAGATTGCTTTTAGTATTACTATTATCAACTTATGTCTTGCAATTCTGGAGTTGAAAAGTAATAAGATTGATTAGCCTACAATTATCTTTGGTTTTGGCTATTTCCCCTGTAAATTCAGTGGTTTTGATAATTTTGCCATTAAATTTGGTGGTTTTATTTAATACAATAATGGCTATCTATACTGGTATGTCTCCTGCAACGCCTCCTACATGCATTTCTACTTTGATGTGACAAAATGATAAAACAGATATGTGCACACAGCTATATACATGCACACAAATGGGATATTTGGTGGTAGTGACAGTTTCCAGAAGCTATCGTTTCATGTGCAGTACTGAAGAAACGATGATGAGTAAATGTACCTTAGGAGTAAGCACCCTTTCCATGTATACATGCTCATTTTATTTTACTTTGCCTGATTTGCAGTGTAGGGTAGTTGGAAAGGCAAGCTACAGTGCTTGCTTCACTGGATATGATGAATATGTACCCATGGTTGACAAAGCTGTTGATTCCAGTTGTAAAAAAGAGGCATCCCTACAGAGGCCTACGATTACAAAAGGCTAGTAATTATTTGCCATTACTTCTTTGTGGATTACTCATCTTTTTTCTTGGTTGTCTAGGCTCTGCTCATGTTCTAGGTTTATGGACAAAAGGAACACCCTATGTTCTTCCAATTTTATATCCTGAAGTGATGGATGAGCATGAACAAGCTGCATATTGCAGCCTTGATAGGGCCTTGGGACTTTACGCTCAGGCATGTGCATATAGGCAATAGGTCATAAAGGCTCAGTGAAATGGCACTATTTTTATTGATGGATCTGTTAGACCAAGTAATCTTGAGTGTTTCATAAGGCTTGTTAAGGACTATCAGTTCAGAATACTGTATATGCTCAAGTGAATAGTCAAGGTGAAAATAAAGAAGGCTGATTGTAGTTTAAGTTATTGCCTTCATCTCTTCATCTCCTAACTAGAGGGCTGTGTGAACTGTGGCGGTTGTTACATTCTCAAAAGTTGTGTGCATCTCTAGATGTAAATCAAGGTCTTGACAACTGTGATTTAGGTCATTGTTTTAACCTCCTAGAGGCAAAGTGATTCTTTTATTATCCATCGACAAGTTTGGGTTGCACAATGTTGATGGATGTCTAGCTTAGCTTAGAGCATGTAATTTTCATTTAGAGACCTTTACAAGTCTACTTGATTTGTGGAATATTCCTTGTGATGCAATAGATTTGGAATTTCTCCTGGAGATTTAGTATGGTGGTTTGATATTGACAGGGGCATGCATGAATATTTGGCTGCATGTTTAATCTGATTGAGGTGCTTTCATCTTTTGCTTTCCATTGTCTGCCAGATCATGACATTGAAATTTCTAATGCAGTGACGCCAACCCTGCCAGCTACTGAAAAGATTCCAAAAGACACTCGTGGCCGAATTTTCTTAGCACTTATGGCCTTCTTTATTACACTTTTTACCTTTATCCGTACCCTGCCTTGGCATATAACCAAGAAGCTTTCCCACACATTGCCTGATTGTGACGAAACTCCTCCTGAGCTTACAGTGGATACCATGCAGAAGGAGGATTCCCTCCCCAAGGTGCTGAAAAGGTTAGCTGAGCTTGAGGAAAAAGTTGATACACTACGAGCAAAGCCATTAGAGATGCCTTATGAAAAAGATGAATTGCTGAATGCTGCTGTGTGTCGTGTGGATGCCCTAGAAGCAGAGCTAATTGCTACTAAGAAGGTATTGTCACTATGGTTCAGATGTTTATTGTAGTTGGGCAATCATTTTCATTGTCAGGTCATGTTGCCATTAGGAAATTTTGATGTCCAACCCAAAATTTGGTAGCTTACATGTAAGAGATCCTGTGTGAAGCACTGAGATGGCAAGATGCTAACAGTTGCTGCAATATTTCTGCTTGTTTGTCAACCTGGTGTCGAGTCTCAGACCACGAATGGGAATTGGCATTGATTGGACCTCTGCATTCATGGGGCCCACTAGTGTTTTATTTATGATAATAAGAATGCTTTTGTTTTCACCTGCTGCCACGGACTTTTATCCTTTGCCATTGTTTGCATTTTAGTGCTCTCATTTTTCTCTGCGCTCAACTGACATTTCTGTTGCATGTAATGCATGAGTCATTTACCGTCTGGGCCTTTATTTTCGAATGACATCAGTTGCAATCTTGAAACAAGCATCCACTGTTGACGTCCGCTATTAGTTGTGAGGAGCATGATAGTGCCCTTATAATTTTTTTTTTTAAATTTCTTTTTGGATCAGGCTCTACATGAAGCTTTGATGAGGCAAGAAGAACTGCTTGCTTACATTGATAGGCAAGAAGCCAAGTTTCGGGTAGGCAGCTGCATCTCTCTTTAACTTGTATGTGTGTGTGGGCACGTGCGCGTGTACGCACGTGCGCAAAGGGAATACTTACAAATTTAATTGGTGACATAGAGACTGAAATTTGTTCTTTTTGCATATCAGAAAAAGAAGTTTTGCTGGTAAGATCTCTCACAAATGGAGTTGCCAATGGGGAGATGGATGGCTTTTTGGCAGGGATGACCCAGACGCATTACTGGACAAGTTTATCCTCTACAGCCATGTTTGCTATGGTTTGGTTCGTCCATCTTAATGTTCTTTGTGTGCAATTTTTGTACGAGTACCTACTAATTATCTCGATTTGCCACCATGGCACCTTACATGGATTCAAGTGCTGGATGTGTGTTTTGACGAGGTTCTCCATCGAAATTCTAGTGCTGGACTTGGCTGCTATTGAGTTTAGAATTACAGTTACTAAACCATCACAATGCAACGTAACTAAGCATCTAATTGTGACTGAACATACTCATCAAATTCGGATCATTCAAGCCCTAAGCTCCGAAAATGTCTGATCTAAAAATGCCGTAGGAATTTCAACTTAAAATGGGTCATAATTTATCGGATCATTATTTATCGTTGGCAGCAATGGCTAGAACGACTTCTCTTTGGTTTTTGGTTGGATCCGAAACATTTAACTTTTCTTGGGGACGAGAGTTGTTTTGGAATACTCTTTCTTGGATAAATGTACCTAAAGCCGGGTTACCGTGGATTAGGTCCAATTTGAACCCATACTCTTATATGCGGTCGAAAGTTTCTTTGATCACTGGCCTATGTTCATTGGGCTCTAGTTAAAGCTTATTTTGGCCCAAGTCTGTCAGATTCATATTCGGTGCGTATTATTATGGAGTTAAGATCTGATTGTATTAATTCTTGTGACACTTAGTTAATTTTGTGAGAAAAGATGAACTAAGTAAGTATTGGAAAATTTGAGTAAATCAGTGAAAGACAAATTAAAAGCAAGTGGGCGAATTGGAAGTGATTGAAAAAACAAGAGAGAAAGTACAAGAGAACTTTGTAAGTGAACTTGTAGATGGAAATACTTCTGCAAGCATATAGGACCTTCTATAAGCAACAATGAGGCTGGACAATGCGCACCTTAAGGATACGTAAATGAGTCAAATCAACAAATCCTTGTGACATCCTCTCTCACTTAATTTTGTGGCGTATTCGTCACATTTTTACCCTTATATTGGTGAATATGATCGGCAAATTACCCAAGTTAGTCCTTTTGTTTTCAACTAGCCTCTTGGTTTGGTAAATCTTTCCATTTTACCAAGTACTCAATATAGTTGGGAACTCCCTTTTTTCGGATCACTTTATTAGCAAGTATGTACTTTACCTCTTTGTTAAATTTGGTGACCACAACCATTGGTGCGTGCTTGGATTCGTTTTGATTTAGATTTTTTTCATCTCCATAGAAAAATTTTATAAAACTTACATGAAAAACATTGTGGATCTTCAACTTTTAAGGGAATTGGACTTGATAGGCATCTTTTCCCACATGCTTGATAATAGGAAATAACCTTTCATACTTCTGTACCAAGTTCTTGGGTACCTTGCGTAGAAATTTGAATTAGTTAGGCAGCAGTACTATCACCATGTTTCCAACTGTGTAGACTTTTGGGCATCACTTGGAATCATTTAGTTTGCGACTTTTGTACGCAATGAAATGCCTATTTTGCATCAAGACTCCTCCAATTGCGAAGTCGGATGTATCGGTATGGACTTTGAAAGGCTTTTTGTAGTCCAATAATGAAACAATAGATTTCTCAGAAATTACTTGCTTTAATTTTTTTAAGGAAGCTTGACATTCTAAATCAATTAAATCATGGAGTTGCTTCTTCAGTTCAATGAGTTCCAGGGGTACCATGCGATAAGGACCTATGGCAAAGAAGTTGACATCGTGTTTTAACTCAATGTGGTGATCCGCATATCACTTTGGTAGAAGTTTCTTCGATAATTCAGAAGGCATAATATCCTTGAACTTGGTAAGGACAGCCTGAGTGGATTGCAGTAGTGCAAAAGTTGGTACTATTACGTCTTCCCTATTACTTAATTTCCTTATGGTAGAGATATAATCAGGACCCAACTTAAGACCTTTTTTTAATGTAAGGTCAAGATCATTGATGGTTGAAATCTTTCCTTATTCTTTAAAGGAACTATACAAATCTTATGATTGTCGACAATCACAAGAGAACGTGAAGTAGGAACAGGAAAAGCCAAAATTTTACAAAAAAATGCAAGACCTAACACTACCTTAAAATCATCCATAGGAATGACAGTAAAGTTTAATTTATGGGTCCATTCCCCAATATGCACAATTGCTCCACGTACAACGCCTTGAATAGACCTAACTTTTAAATTTACCGCTTTGATGGTGTTGTTTCCTTTCGTTGGTTTGAGGCTTAGACGTTTGGCCTCTTGCACATCCATGAAGTTATGTATTGCCCCCGTATCTAGTATCGCATAAGATGATTTACATCGATGGTAACATCAGTGTACAACAGTCTCATTTCCTTAACGACTATTTGGAGGAAATACTTTGAGAGATTACCCAATTGTTGAATAAATCCCATGTTCCCTTGAGTTTCTTTGTCAACTTTTTCTGGGTCAAATATCACCATCATAGCATTTATTACTTTGCATTTGGGGCAATCTTTTACCCAATGTGGTCCGTCAAAAATGAAATAGGGTCTAGGAGGATTAGTGGAGTTTTCCTTACCTGTAGACTTTTTTTCACGCTTGAGACGGTCACTTGAGGGTCTCTGTTGTCCACCCTCGTTATGACTAGAATCCTACTTCTTATGCCCGGTCTTCTCTCCCCCACTTTTGTTAGAGGTTGGCTTCTTGCCCTTGAAGTGAGCGGATTAGTCGATGAATGTTTCGACAGCAGCAATGGTAGCATTTAGGGTCTGCACATCACGCCTATTTAATTCAAATCTCGCTCAATCCTTTAAGCAGCCTTTAAAGTAGAAAAGAAATTCCCTATCAAACATTTTAATTTCAAGAATAAGGGTAGTAAATTTCTTAATGTAGTCAGAAATACTATCTGTCTGACATAAGCGACGCAACTTTCCTTTAACTTCATTGTTCGCATTATGAGGCACAAAGTATCAATGCACTTCAACCTTAAGTTGTTCTTAAGTGTCGATTATACATAAGTCTTTCTTCCGTTCAGAATGCTTCCGTTTCCACCAGAGTTGGGCAATATCATTTAGAAAGGTTGAGGTGTTACCTATCTTTGCTAAGTTATCAACAACCCCTATGGTCTCGAAGTACTGTTTAAGGCCAAACAAGAAGTTTTTTACGACAATAAAATTGCGTGTATCATTATACATGGTAGGCTTCGGGACCTTCAAGTCATGTACTATAGTAGTGTTAGTAGTAGCAGCTATACTAGTAAGTGAGTTGCTTTGGCATAGAGATTTTGTCTCTATACAGAGGTCATGAATCTCTCCCTTGACAAACTCACGAAGGTTGGACAAACCTTGATTCAGGGAACGTATTTCTCCCTTAAACGGGCAGCTAAACTCTTCGATCATAACTTTAGCAACTCGTGTGATCTTCGCATTCTCATAGATTAAGTTATGGACTTGATCGTTGAAGTCTCCCACAAGGAACTTATATTAGTGATGCTTATTTCCAAGTTGTCAATACGAGAATTTATGATTTCTTTTGTGATAACCTTGAACTTGCCACATTTGGCTGGAGCACACTGTTCCTCACGCCTACGAGCTTCTTGCTCCACTTGTTGCTTATTGAAAACAGTCTCAACAAATCCTTCTTCACCTGCCATATTCACAAATTAAATAAGAATAAAGTAGAAATTAGGATTACTTTACTTTGATACCACCTGTCAAGGAGTTAAGTTTGGATTGTACTAACTTGTGTAGCATTTAATCAATCTTGCGAGAGAAGATGAGTTAAGTAGGTTTTGAAAAGTTTGAGTGAATTAGCGAAAAATGAGTGAGAGACAAGTGAACGAATTGAAAATACTTGAAAAAATAAGACAAAGTACAAGAGAGTTTTGCAAATAAACTTGTATTGATTAAAAAGATTCCTGCTATACAAATGAAATGAATAACTTATTTATATAATTCAAAAGAAAGTCCTAAAAAATATTTTCAGTATATACAAAGATTATTCTAAAGAAATATTTAATATGGTCCTTTTTTAGAATTTTTTAAGCAATTGTAATACATTCTATAAGAACAATAAGACTGAACAATGCTGCCAGCCCATTAAAGGTTTGGTTCGACCCTAAGTTGCACCTTAAGAATGGCCGGATAAACCTTGTGTTAAGATTATCGATCTCAAGAAAAATTTTATTTTCCTTTTCTTTTTAGCAAAAGTAACATTAACTATAACTAAAATAGGTATATGTTATGTTGAGTGGCTGTATAATCAGTTTATGAAGTAAAAAGAATTGAACGACGTCACTGTTATTTTTTATTTTTATTTTTATTTTTTTGTATATTATACTCTTTTTCGTTACCGTCAGCGCTTCACTCCTGGTGTCCAAAACCCTTTTTCGTCTCTGCTTCACTTCACTTTGTCTCGTAGATGGCGGCCACTACACACCTCTCTCACCAACCCGCCCTCTCCAAAGCGTTCACTCACACTTTGAACCAAAACCCACTTCCTCTCAAATTCGTCAAAGCCCCTGCAAAGCCCTTCTCTCTCAGGGCAGTACTGTCTCAGGAGCCCGCCAAGGCACTTGCCCACGGCACGGTCCCGTTTAAGCACTGCTTTTCCAAGGCTTCAGATGGTTTCCTGTACTGTGAGAACCGCAAGGTCCAAGATATCATGGAGAATGTGGAGAAAAGGCCATTCTATTTGTATAGTAAGCCCCAGATCACTAGGAACTTCGAGGCTTACAATGATTCATTGGAGGGATTGAGCTCAATCATTGGGTATGCAATTAAGGCAAATAATAACTTGAAGATTTTGGAGCATTTGAGTCAGTTGGGTTGCGGGGCTGTGTTGGTTAGTGGAAATGAGCTCAAATTGGCTCTTTATGCTGGATTTGATCCCACTAGGTATTGTTATATGGACCCTCCTATGTTGTTTTTTTTTCCTACACAAAGGACAGGTTTTTCTACCTATTCATTGTTCTAAATGGAAGACTTTTGCGGTGAATCGTGTTTTGCATGTGTGTGATTAATTCCATCCTGAATTACATCTTCTATAAATATAGGACGTTAATTGGTATTGTGTGTTTGAGGTCGAATCCTTGGTCTGATCCGAGTCTATTGTATGGGCTAACAGGTGTATTTTTAATGGCAATGGAAAAACATTGGAGGACTTAGCTTTAGCTGCCCAAGAAGGTGTCTTTGTGAATGTGGACAGTGAATTCGATTTAGAAAATATTGTGGCAGCTGCTAGGATTGCTGGCAAGAAGGTTAATGTCTTACTTCGGATCAATCCAGACGTTGATCCTCAGGTATGTAGTGGCTTCGTTGTAATACAACTGAACAATAAACTTGAGCTCGATATAATAGGCAGTGGGTAAATCTTTTCCGGTTGAATGCATTAATCCATTTACTAAGAAGGAAGTGTTAATTGGAATTTTGAATTTGTTACTGGTGGAGCCTTTGTCTATATTGAAGATAATAATACATAATAAGAAAGCGGGAGCCCTTGACAGAAACCAGCTTTAGTTGCTCAGATTTACTTGAGCATTGGTCAGGGCAAGAATCTGGGCTTTGATTTTTCTCCATGGTGATCCTTCAGAAGTTGCTTCAATTTGTTGATCAGATTGTGTGATCCTCTTTATAAATGTACCATGTTTTAATTCATCTTACTGGCTCAAATCTGTTATGTGGAACAAACGAGTGAAAACTTTTAGGAATGAACTTAAATTTTTAAATTAATTCAAATGGTCAAAATGTTAAATTGCCCATTCATTACTTCTTTCCATCAGCAAAAAGGAGTGGTATGTTTGAAATTTAATGATTAAGATTCTGTGCATGTTCATATGTCCCATGCTTTTGTTTTTAATTTGAATTGCTTTGTCTTTGACTTGCTAGGTTCATCCTTATGTTGCTACTGGGAACAAAAATTCCAAATTTGGTATTAGAAATGAGAAATTACAATGGTTTCTGGATGCTATAAAAGCACACCCTAGTGAGTTGAAGCTTGTCGGGGCCCACTGCCATCTTGGATCAACCATTACCAAGGTAGCTCAACTCAATCGTTGTGTTTGTGTGTGTAAATGAAACAAACAGAGACCCCCATAGTTTAACAGCATCACTTTCTTTCGCCTTTTTCCTGGTGTTGAGACTGTCTTTCCAGTTATCAGTAGGAAGTGGCCTAATATGAATTGGCATTTGAAAAATCATGTCCAATTGTACACATTTTTTCCCAATCTTCTTGTACAAATAACTTTTAATACTTTTGAATTCCTAACATTTTGTATCAGAACCCCCTGTCATGTTTTCCAGGTGGACATATTCCGGGATGCTGCAGTTCTTATGGTGAATTACATTGACAAAATTCGAGCACAAGGATTTGAAGTGAATTACCTAAACATTGGGGGTGGCTTGGGTATAGATTATTATCATACCAGTGCAGTCTTACCTACACCAAGAGATCTCATTGACACGGTAAGAATCACGGTACTCAATGCTGCCGCATATCTCATATTGTATGAGTAAATTTGGAATGTGTATTTTGAATTCTTGCTCCAAGACCTTTTTGAAATATGTGTATTAGTGTTTGAGAACACCTCCAAAATTTGTTTACAATTGCAACATATGTTATGATATTTGTGTGCAACATTAAAAATATAAAACTTTAGCTAACAATTGCACTATTGGTAATCATTCTAGGTTCGGGAGTTGGTACTCTCACGTGATCTCAATCTGATAATTGAACCAGGGAGATCACTTATTGCAAATACCTGCTGCCTGGTGAACAGGGTCACTGGGGTCAAAACCAATGGAACAAAAAATTTTATAGTGATTGATGGCAGCATGTCTGAGCTCATCCGTCCTAGCCTTTATGGAGCTTATCAGGTAAATGGCAGCATGTAATCACCTACTCTTGGTGCCAACTACACCCGCGTTCCAAAGTAGAAGAGTATGTCTATATTTCTCGAGTCTCATAACATCCTTTGTAAATCTACAAATGTTTAACCATTCATGATCTGGATATCCATGTTCCTGGAAAGCATAAATTGTCAACTGCAGATAGAAAATCTGCTGCTGTTTTCTCGCGCTTTATTGTTCATGGCTATACTTCATACCTTTGCAATAAGATGCATCAGAATTTGTTAGAGTACACATTTCTGGTTTATAAGGCAATTGCACCGGGCTGCTACCATGTTACTATTTGTTTCACATCGGATGTACGGTTCTTTCTATCTTGGACTTAAAGGCATTTGCCATTATTTGCTCAGAACTTCCATCGAAGTGTCAATACCTGCATTTTTCTTTTCTCTTGAATGCTACACCATTCTTGTTATTGGTTTTTTCTTGAACTTCCAGTTAGGCGTGTTCTTTTGCAGCACATAGAGCTTGTTTCTCCAAAACCTGCTGATGCCGAAGTGTCAACTTTTGACGTGGTGGGTCCTGTCTGTGAGTCTGCCGATTTCTTGGGCAAGGATAGAGAACTTCCAACACCAGCTAAGGTAAGGTCTTGACATTTTGGTGGGAAGGAGGAGGTTCCTACTTCATACCAGTGATCTCCTTTGGGTTTCTGACAAGAGTTCTACTATGCAGGGAGCTGGTTTAGTTGTTCATGATGCAGGTGCTTACTGCATGAGCATGGCATCCACATACAATCTCAAGATGCGCCCTCCTGAGTACTGGGTATGTTATTAACTTCGGGTACTTGTGTCTTTTTGGATAGCTTCTCGGCAAGAGTTTATCTTAGTATTTTACCAATATTTCCAGGTTGAGGAAGATGGATCGGTGTCCTTAATTCGGCGTGGGGAGACATTTGAAGACCATTTAAATTTATTTGAGGGTCTTTAATTGCAGACGAACCAAATCCCCGCTAGAGCAAAGACAACGTCAGTTTCGAAGTTCAATCACGTGCCACCTTTTGGATTCTTGACATGCAACTCTACCCATTGGTTGTTGTGAATTTGGGTTCTCAAACTGGAAATCTTAAAGCTTAAAACACCTGATAGCTTCACGAAAAAAAGAAAAGAGTTTAAAATTAGATTCGTGGGATGACAGGTTTATGAATTAAAGGAAAAAAAAAAAAAAGCAATTGCAACTTTTAAAATTGGATCGGGCTGACTGAGTTATTCACAAAAAAAAAAAAAAGGTCGAGATTGGCCATCTCCGGTTAATAGGAAAATACGTGATATCAATGCTTTTCCCAATTTGGCAATTGAAAGTGTCCCTGCGTGGTAAATGTTGGATGGTGATTGTTGTCTGCTGGCAATTTGTTACCACAGCTCGATCGCCAAGCCTACGTTGGTAGCCTAGCTACCCTATGGTATCGCTTGCTTGCTTGCTCCATATCCACCACCCCAATCCACTGTGTTTATGGAATTACTTGGCACATCAATCAATCCGTTCATCATTAAAAAAAAAAAAAAAAAGGACCACAATTTCTACCTGTTAAAATGGCTTCACCATCACTCTTTTCTGTGGGCCATTTTTAGGTTCCCTAATTTAGACTACGCACGAATTCTAGCCAATGGGCCATAAAAATAATAATAATTAAAAAAAAAAGACAAGACAAGAGGAGGGTTACTGCCAGTGGTCCTAAACTCTGACTTGTGATTGAAACATTAACGATTCCGTTATTGTAGTTACAAATTTAGTTGATTTAAGAAAATTTAAATTAATTTTATACTTCGTATGAAATAAGAAAAAGTTTAATAACAGTAAAATAAAAATAGCACAATAAATTTATACTAATGTAAATTAGTATAAAGACAGATAAGATAGATGTTGTGTACACTAAAAGTTTTTGAACCAAAATTTAAAATTCATTTAACCATACTCTATCCTATTCCCCTTTAGATATTTAAATTCAAGGATTAATGCTATTTTCTCTCTCTCTCTCTTTTTGAAAAAAAAATATTTATAAAGATAACGCAACTTAAAAATCTTTTAATTTAACATACTCGCCATGAACAATTGACTGTTTCCTGGTCACAACAATACGGGCGAGACAGCCGAGAGCGTCTCAGTGCCAGAGTGTTTTGAAATTTCTCGTCTCGCCGCGAACAAGAGTTACGGGCGAGATGTCACATTTTATTTTATTTTTCTAAACTAAAAGACAAAAATTGATTAATTATTATTGCCAGTTACCGCAAGATACGAATCGCGATTTTTTCAAGATCTCGGTCTAATCACGAGAAAAATTATCATTGTTAATTTTTTTCTAAAACAGTTAAAAAAATTGCAATAATAAAAGCCCCCCAGGGGTAAGAAATGGGCCACACGCGCCTGCCCCACGGTCGCGGGTCTCCGCGTCAACTGTTGATTCGGATACTTCTACGTCTCCGCTCTTTATATTTTACGCGCCCCTTTTTGCTACTCGCACCCCGCGAGGGAACCAAAAAGAAGAGAGAGAAAGAGAAAAAGTGAAACCCAAAGAGAGCAGTTGCAGCTTCTTGTTTTTCTCTTTCCCCTAATTTTTACTCATAATCGTCATCGTTTCACTTCACAGTCTTCCCACTCTCATTTCCTACATAATCCCTAATTTTTGTGCAGAAGTTCCAAGATTTCGCCACTCGCTCTCAGATCTGTGAGTAACTGGGTTATTATTATTATTGTTGTTATTATTATTTTGTTTATTGAAACTTTGGTTTCTTTTTCTCCTTTAGTTGAAGTAAAAGTTTGCGTGACAATTTGGTTTTCTTGGTAGAAACAATGTTGTTTTTGTTTGGTTTCGTGTAGTTCCTTGGCCGCTCTTTCTTGGTGTTTTTCTTGTAACCTTGGATATTTGTGTCCTTTTTTTTTTTTTTTTGACGTTGCCTGTGACTTTTGAGGTTATAGGTAGGAAAATGTTGGTCGGAACGCTGAAAGTAGGTCGTATTACAGGACTATTGCTGTTGCAAACGTTTAAAGATGTGGTAATTTTTGTTGTTAATAATTTAAAGATGTGGCAATTTTTGCTGGTAATAATCCTTTTTGATTTTGTCAGACTAATTATTAGTCTCTGTTAAGGTGTCTAGATTGTCAACTGTGCTTGATAATTTCCAGTTTGGGTGGTTGCAAGGGACAATAATTTCTTGAGAGGTAAAAAGCATTATCCTTTGATACGGTGCTACTAACTGATTTCCTAAAGAAACAAGTCTTTTCCCGGATATTTTTAAACTCGTTCCGAAGTAGAGTGCGATTTCCACGTGGATGGCGTCTTCTTGTAATGTCGTAGTTCTGTTAGAGTTGCTTTCTAGTGCCTTGGGTAACTTATGTGGATTTGTAGAGAAGTAGAAATCTGGGTACTTCACTACTCTAATTATGGTCGTTTGAAGGGTTGTTTAGTTTTTACAATCTAAATTCTTAAGTGTTTATCCATTTCTTGCATTCCTTATAATCATTTACCTGATAACAATTTGTATATCCGGTCATGTCTTGGGCATTCATATGGCTGTTTGTTTTGTATTGCTTTTAATAATTCAGGTTCTTTTGCACTCCCTGAAAGATTGGGTGTGCAGTGTCTGTCCTGGGTCGTCATCTTTGAGTTTTTGTCATCGGGCTTTCATTTCAAACATGGGTGGTGACCCTTTGACACAATTTCCAAATGGCAATGCCAATTCTCAGCCCCCTGATCCACAGAGGACTTACCAAGTTGTTGTGGCTGCAACAAGGGATATGGGTATTGGGAAAGATGGGAAATTGCCATGGAAGTTACCTTCTGATCTCAAGTTCTTCAAAGAAATTACTCTGACCACGTCTGATTCTGGGAAAAAGAATGCAGTTATAATGGGTAGGAAAACATGGGAAAGCATTCCACTTCAGCATCAGCCTCTGCCTGGTCGCCTCAATGTTGTTCTGACTCATTCGGGCAGTTTTGATATTGCTACTGCTGAGAATGTTGTGATATGCGGAAGCATGACTTCTGCTTTAGAATTATTGGCTGCATCTCCTTATTGTCTGTCAATTGAGAAAGTATTTGTTATTGGAGGTGGCCAAATATTGAGGTTTGCCCTGTGATTACATTACTTTGTTTCTTTATTTCTCTCTTTCATTCTTGTTCATTGTAGTCATCATCCTTTAACACAGGGACGCTCTCAATGCACCTGCATGTGATGCTATCCACATTACAGAACTTGAGACAAGCATTGATTGTGATACTTTTATCCCTCCAATTGATTCTTCTGTATTTCAGCCTTGGTACTCCTCATTTCCTGTGGTCGAAAATGACATACGATTTTGCTTCACTACATATGTTCGTGTGAGGAGCTCTGCAGTTGAATCCCAGGGTCAAAATAATGGTATGAATTCCAATGGTAGTTTAGAGGGCAGTAAGCTAGATATAAAGAAGTACACATTCCTCCCAAAGTTGGTTTTTGGGAAACACGAGGAGTATGTGTATCTGGGACTTGTTCAAGATATTATTACAAATGGGACTCTAAAGGATGACAGAACAGGAACTGGGACTTTATCAAAATTTGGTTGTCAGGTGCTGTAAAAAATGGATCAAAAT
Source organism: Ceriops zippeliana (assembly GCA_037897445.1). Classification (NCBI taxonomy): domain Eukaryota; kingdom Viridiplantae; phylum Streptophyta; class Magnoliopsida; order Malpighiales; family Rhizophoraceae; genus Ceriops; species Ceriops zippeliana. Next base: position 919,546 of record JBAPLH010000011.1, read on the forward strand.
AGTTCTGCTTGTTTTCTGAACCTCTTCTTTCTTTTGACTATCATATTATTCATTTTAGCTACTAACAGGTACCCATTTATTTCTTTTCTACTTGATCTTACAGATGCGGTTTAATCTGCGAAAAACTTTTCCACTTCTTACAACAAAGGTATGTTTGCATTCCTGTAGTTTGCTAATATTGTGGTGGCTGATATCATTATTTTTTATGAATTTTCTTTTATTCTTTCTCAATGATTTGTATTGAATTATGATTCACTGCAAGCTCAATTCAAAAGGAATTATGATTCATTGTTTGTAGAAAGTATTTTGGCGTGGTGTTGTTGAAGAACTTCTGTGGTTCATTAGTGGTTCAACAAATGCCAAGGTAATGTCATCTGATTGGAATTTGATCTTATGCTTCATTTATCTTCTTATCCTTTTTGCATGCTTTGATGCAATTGGAGTAGTGGGCATCAGTTCTGACTGTCCCGAGTATTTTCTTGAAAAGCCTACATGTCATTGATATTGTGACCTTGCCAGACATTTTGTTTTGTTTGCTTTCCAGATTTTTCTTTACACCTTTTGCAACTCAAGCGTTGAAAAATTTTCCCTGTTGCATTCTTAAATATGCGTGATATGCCCCATAAAAAGAGTTTTGATGTCTATCTTGGGAGGTAATCCCCAATTGAAGGTAGGGTACCATGTTTACTCTAGACCAGCATAATTTTGTTCATCCATTAATGTTATTTTTGTTATGACATAAAAGCAATGCTTAATTATGTGTTTTAGCTGTTGAAGCAAAGTAAGTATTTGTTCAGTGCTAGAGATGATTGATTACTAATTTACTATTCGTTTTAGAATGCAAGATGTTCAGCTCTCTTGGGTTTGGAAGACCTGACTTCTTGATTCTTTTTGTGGGTCATCTGTTTGTACATGATGGTGCATCCAAACCTATTTGTGGTCAACAGTATAGCATGCTGAATTCAGCTGTGTTGTTTGTACAAGGTGTCTGGGATTTCTGTTAGATTTATTCTCACAGATGCCAATACAAGAACACAGTTTCGTACATTTCTAACTGTCTCTATCACCAACAAGCAGGTCCTTCAGGAAAAAGGAATCCACATATGGGACAGCAATGCATCCAGAGATTACCTCGATGGGCAAGTATTTGATGTTATCTTTTTCTTAATGTCCTTGCTATCTTTTTAGAGGAATCTAATGATATTTTTTGCAGTTCTTAATTGATTGTCACATCTGCATTTTCAGGCTTGGGCTGAAAGACAGGGAAGAGGGTGATCTAGGACCTGTGTATGGTTTCCAGTGGAGACACTTTGGTGCAAGGTTTATGAACTCTTATTTATCTAAGTTTAATTGATGAGTTGCAGAGATGAATGCATTTTAACGTTATCTTTTGCTTATGAACCACCAAACCTGCCTAGTTGGGGTGTTTGCCAAGTTTGCTGGTGGTTGGTAATATGGGCCCCACATCAATGGATTTGGATTCTGTGTATTTGAATTCGCCATGAAAATGGTTTTTGTTTGCTCATATGTTTTTGATCATCCAGGTACATTGACATGCATGCTGACTATACAGGCCAAGGATTTGATCAGTTGTTAGATGTTATTGACAAAATTAAGAATAATCCAAATGACCGTCGGATTTTACTCTCAGCTTGGAATCCTTCTGTTTTGAATTTGATGGCACTTCCACCTTGTCACATGTTTGCTCAGGTTAGTGGTAAGCTTACATTTTCATAATCATGTCATTGTTGTCCGGTAATCTGTATATATTGATATTTTTTTTTGCAGTTCTATGTAGCTAATGGGGAGTTATCATGTCAAATGTATCAACGCTCTGCAGACATGGGCCTGGGTGTGCCATTCAATGTCGCATCTTACGCTCTATTGACATGCATGATTGCTCAAGTTTGTGGTATGTATTCAGGAACTACACTTCAATATATTGTACTTGTAGGATCTTTAGTGCTTAGTTTGACATGTTTGCAAAATTAGATCTATATATCAATTACTAAAGATAGATCTATGTGTCAATGGGTTACAAGAATGAAATAACATCTGGTGGTGCTTTTTAATGAGCTGTCGGATATCAATGTACAGATTCCTAGGAAACTTCATACTTTGCATGGATTGTTTTGGTTAAACTCTGGATGGATTAATTTAAATGCGTTAATGGGTAAAAAAGTCCTTAATAATTGTATGTGATTATGTTCACACATTTGTAGATGCCATCAAATTGAATTCAATCTCCACTCTTAAAAAAGAAGGGTGAGTCTTGTTGTAACAGTAAAATTATTCACTCGTGATTTGAAAGTTGTAAGTTAAAGTTGCAAAGATAGCCTTTTTTTTATATAAGGGTAAGCTGCATATCTTAGACCTTCTCCCTATTGCAAAGGAATATCATGCATGTGGATGCTCTTTTTTTTTTTTTTTTCTGTGCCACTCTTAAAAAAAAAAATGTCAATGCTTCTCTATGGCTGAAGCAGCTGATCTTGTGGCTTGCACAGGTCTCCTTCCAGGTGATTTCATTCATGTGATTGGGGATGCCCATGTTTATTGCACTCATATCAGGCCTTTGCAGGAGCAGCTTCAGAAATTGCCCAAGCCATTTCCAGTAAGTATAATGGTAGAAACTTCTGTCGACTTGCTACAACTTTTTGTACTTTTTATCATATTGGGTAGAATGTTATTCTTTCTTATTTCTTAGTGTTATCACACAATCTTTGCATTGCCCCTTTGCATTTACTGGCACATGGTTTTCATGCAGATTTTGAAAATCAATCCAGAGAAAAAGAACATAGACTCTTTTGTGGCAGCAGATTTTGAACTGATTGGTTATGATCCTCATAACAAAATTGAAATGAAAATGGCAGTATAGAGCTGTCTTGATGAATTAACTGTAACTCATAGACCATCATTCCTCCTACGCAATGTTCCCCATAGTTTTGAGGTGAGCACCTTCCAAACAAACTCTCTATGTTGAACACTTTTTTCGCATTATACCTTTTCCCCTTTTTTATCAGGCACAGCTGCGGGGGGTTTATCTTGATAGAAATTATGGAGGGAAGTGTGATGTGGTAGTTGCATATAGATGAAAAATATAGCGGGAATCCTTCGGTTCCACAGCCTTGGTGGTTCTAAGGTGATTTCTAGGATAGCTGTACCATCCTGCTCTGCAGGTTTATCTTGAATGTTTCCCAGGCTCACTTAATTGATATAAAGGCACTAGTCATGCTGTGGTCACAATGGAATACTTTTGGATTATTGAGCTTATTTTCGATGGGGTGCTATGCAGGGGCGATTCCGTCCGGTTCTGATTGGGTTGAAAAGTCAACTTCCTGCGTCGACACTCCCTATTAGCTAGTTGCACGAATCCATGAAAACTGTCTTTTATGCATTTTGCTAAGTGCTCGCGAGCACAATAGTCTGAAAGAAAATGGGGAGTAGTTTGAGGCACTTGATTTAATTCGTTTGATCGATATTTTATTGTTCTACGCTAGCCATACCCCACGCTCCTTGTACGAGTATTGTTGGGTGGTTTACAAGCAATTAAGGCATGCTTTTTGCTGACATGCCCAATCCAAGTAGGAAATGCATTTGACTTGGGGGCTGTGATTTCGTTCCCCAACTTACACGTGAGAACATGAATTCGTCCATCGTGAAAAAGGTCCTGCGGAGTTTCCATCGAGCCTGTTGCCCTGCACTTGGGAGCATTCAAGAAGGCTCGAGGAGGAACTTATTTTTAAAGTAGAATGGACCAATGTTAATCAACTCCAAAACGATACGGTGGACATTATGTGTAGTTAGTTCGATAGGGTATGTTATCTATTAATTTTAGTTCAAAATTAAGGGCGCTTTTGGGCCATGGGTGGCCACACTGGTTACAAGACTTCCCTCTGCCTTTTTCCGAGAAAGCTCTTTGCTGAATACTTACCTCCAAGAGTGTTTGAATCTTAAAGCTTTGGTTTCATCCCACTAGCGAATTTTAGCCGTGTGAGATATTCCCACAGCAAAGTTTGTGAGTTACCCATCGCAATTAGCGACGTAAAGTGTCAGCCGATTTCTCTTTTTTCTTTCGGGATAGAACATTTCGCATTTTTAAAGATCCTTCTTTTGTTGATGTTGTACTTAACCCGTTGCCAGCCTGTTATAATCTCTCCTTTTAACTCCGATAATGCCCAAGCAGTGGGGCCTTTAATGTTGACAGCGATAAGCACTAAAGTCCCGAATAATCAAGCCAATCATAAGAGAGGTCGAGGCTTGGGTTTCTTGTGGGGTATGTAGCGACGGCCTTTTTTAAATAATTACCCACCAAACTCTTAGTGGGACAATTGGGCCCTTCCACTCGTGGAAGTATCTCTACAATTCCCATTCTTTCATCTCCACTTGTATTACATCACTGCTCGATAGCCCCTGTTTTGCTTCTCAAATATGGCTGCGGTGTTTCATTTATTCATGAGAATTGCTGTGAGTTAGAATCTTTAATAATGGGAGTAGTACAAAAGCCTTAACAATTTATGGATAATTAAGGTCATGAAAATTGATGGATAATTGGCCCTTTTTAGCTGCAACACCCCCCCCCCCCAAAAAAAAAAAGAAACTGTACAATCTTGTGGCAGAAAGCCCAACTCATGTTGGCCATTACACCGATTATCTCCAGTTAAGATGGCACATAGCATACCTGAAAGATTGCAGAAATTGTGCTTTTGGAGGGGGGAATACCATAAGCGCTATAAAAGGCATTAGCAATGGCACACAAAACCAGAATATAATATCCTTGTATCCAATGCCCATAAGCAACATCAATTGATGATAAAAAAAAGATCTGCAAGCACGTTGCAATGAAGTGAACCATGATGGCACCAAGGTGAATACCAGCTCACCAAATTCTGGTTTACACTGTTAGACACAGGATAAAGGATAATGATGCTACTCTACATGGTCGCTCACGAATGCATTGAAGGCCTCAGCATTCATAAAAATTGAATTGCTTTGTTGGTTTTTGTTTTATCCTATTGCACTTTGTGTGCTTGGATTTTCAAAACATGATCCAATACCCATTTCAGAATCAAAGCATAATAGCATATGTTTTTGGTCAAGAGAATTTAGAATACAATTCTACCTATTGTGCCGCTTCTATATTCCGTACCCCCATCAAGGGAATAATAATACCTCAGAAAATTCCCTTGTCCGCATAGCTCATTTCCAATCAAATTGTATTCTCTGGAACTACAATTGATAGTGCAGAAAAAGCTCCGAGCACAAAATTATGTGTATAACATGGAATGGTCGAACTAGAACAGAGCTAACAGGTAAATTTACATTGCATTTCTTATACAGCAATGAACACGGACCATATAACCTTAAAAAAAAAAAAAAGGATAAATAAGTACTGAATTTGATTGTAACCTACGCAGTTCACTCTAAAAGCACAGAGTTCTATTCATCTATTATAAACCTCTTCTGCCTTGCAATGAAATCCTCAACTGCACGCCTGAACTCCTCGTTGCTCAAGTTATCCTCTGGATATGAATCTTCCTTCAACTCCTCGATAGAATCAACCATTTCTTGGCATGTTTCAGTCATTGACCGCCTCAATTCAGGGAAAGGCTCGTTACAATTGGGTCGTTCGAATTTCTGGGACTGACCTCGTCGGTAATGCTTTCTTTGCAAAACAGCACTAACAGCGTCCTCGGAGACCATGTACTGGACACTGGTGATGTTCTTCTCTGTGAAGTCAGCTTCATGTCTGTGCGTGTCCTGACTTTTCTCTACAAATTCTTGATAAAGATCAGTTTTTGAACCTTTTCCACTGCAAACTTGACCTGAAAACTGACCTGATTTTGCGAAGAGAGTGATGACTATGACGTTTCCAAGAACGAAAATGAAGCGGGGACTTAGAAGTATGTCCTTGAAATAGCCACTAGAGTTCTTGAAGGCAACTGGAAGTTGAAAAGAAAACCTGGAAATCAAGACCACAACAAGGCATATTTCCATCAACCTGAACAAGTTTGCAATCTTCTGGAACTGGCGATGCCTGTTCATTGCATTTGCCTTCTCAAGCTTTACGTCCCGGAAGTTGAATGAATCCATTTTCTTTTGGCAAGTGAAATTTCAGGCCGAGAAACGACAGATTGACAATGACGGAATCTGGGCTTTTCACTCAAAAGTGGATTAATAGAGGAAAGCACATTTCGCAGCCATTTTTCCAAAGAGAAAAAGGGCTTACCGTGATAATTTTAGATAGCCAAAAGGTTTTGCTGTTTGGGAGCATGGAAAAGAGAGGTGAAACAGAGGAATAGAAGATATATGGTAGAAAACCACTAGAAATAGAGTGTGGTAGCTCTGTTTTTCATTTGGCTTATCAACTACAAAATGCTGTTCTTTTATTCCTGAAACCTTGAAGTTCATAGATAGGCTATATCTATAGATGGTGGATCATGATGGGGAATTTTATTCCTCCCCTATTTATTTTTTTATTTTTTGTCTTTTTGGGAGAAAGGTAATATATTCCCTAGCTCGCAACTTGCTCTAACATGCATTCACTATGGCTGTTATTTCTGATTGAAAAGCCCCCTTTATCAATCTTTTCCGGAACAATGTCCCTTGTGCTCTTTCAGTGAGAGAAAAAAAAAATTGATGGAACAAGCCGCATTCCTTTCTGCTACACTGGGAAAGTCCAAAGGCAATTGCAGCATTATGATTGAGAAACTTGGCCCATTTCTTACTGACTAAGAGAGCAACTTGCTAGAGCCACCACCATAAGAGAGCAGTCTTTTTCTGTTTCACTTCGATTTTGTGTTGCTACTTGGCACTCAGTGCCACACTCCCTTCCTCCCTCTTTCCCAATCAATTAAGAGAAGTTGGGTTTTTTTTTTTTCCCTCTGTGATGTTTGATTTAAGGCCATGAGCCATGGAAAATGTCCGAGTTTCTTTCTTCGATAACGAGCAAAAAAAAAAAAAAAAAAGGAAGAAGAAAGAAAAGGATAGACCATTGATCCATTCGTCTCCAACACGCATAGCGGGTGCCAGAAATTAACAATGTTTAGGACCTTGAAAGACAAGAATCAATTAGTTTAATAAGTACATGCTCAAACATGCAATTTTCTTAAGTCTTCAAAAGTTCATTCATGGAAATCTAGAGAAGAAACAGGGATATGAAGAACAAAGCTAATAAACAAAAGAATTAGTCTTTAGTAAAAGCAACCCAAATCCGTTTTATAATGAGCCCTCCTAGCCCATAGACAAAACAAAGATTTTCGAATCTTGTGTTAATCCAAAGCATACAGACTTTTCTTCGTTTACATGTTAATAACGCAACTTTTGTTGCTAGGAAAGGCTCTGGAGACTGAGATAAGGCACAAACGAAACTAATTGCCTACTTTCATTTAATTAATTAGGTCTAAAAAACAAAAGTTTAAGGTTCTCTTTCACTTGATGGAACCCCAATCTCCCCTTTATGTTTCCTAAATGTATTTCAGTAATTTTACCCTTAAGAGTGGAGGATGATTAGATGACACGGGAGACGAAGAAGATTCGCACTGTGTTCTCATGCCATGATAGTTTCATTTCCTTGGTACAGTTATTCATGATACAAGCAAATATTCTCTTGGCTTGCTTTCATGCCTGCAAAAATGAGCACAATGGATTCGTAGTTTTACGAGCTAAGATGCCACCAACCGTGTTTATTCCGTGGTTCTTCTTTAACAACAGATTCCGCTTGAATAGTGATAAATAGTATGACTATTATTTTCCAATTTTATCTTGAAGTATAATGCGAATAAATAATAACACGAGACATTAAATCACTTATTCACATTATTATTTTATTGACATTGAGTTTAAAAGCGAGATTAAGTTAACTTAATTTGCTTAGCAGATCCCTTATTGTTAGATTAATAGTACTCAGATGACTGGATGGCAAACCTTGTCTTCTCCTTGACCATGGCTTCCACTTGCTGAATGAGCCCCCTTTCCAGTTATTGATACAAAACACTATAAAGGGTGCAGTGGCCTCGTGGTCTGAGTTTGTAGCGCTTTTCATTTGTAATCTGCCTTGTGTCTCCTTACTTATAAAAAGGGGAAAAAAAATCAAGATTTATGTTTTAACGTTATTTTGGTCAAAAGAGAAATGGGCCTCGAAGTAATCCACAATCAATCAAGAAAAGCATGTTATAAGAAGAGCCCAATTCAGTTTGACCAATTCGTTGGATTGAGTTAACCCCACGCTTGCCATGTCCAATAAGATTAGCAGCAATAATCAAGTAAATTCGCTTCTCCTCTAACATGGAGGAGTCGGACTGCAACGGCTACATTGCCGTGGAAAAGAAGTATGCCATTCCTGCTTTGTTCTGCAAACGACAATTTCAGCAATGGATCCATTCTGGAGAGACGCCCATTCAGTAAAAAGGCCGACTACGTCGATGTTCATTCAGCAATGGAATATGCGTTCTTGCAAGGCTAAAATTCCTGACCCTTTTTTAATTTAATCGTGTGTCAGCATTTGAAATGCTGAATGGTGTTCTGGCCGTGAGGGAGTTGAAAAGCTAATTTGTAACTCTCACACTTTTCTCGTTCCTTTTCTTGGGGTTTCTCGGACTCGTGGGAATGAAAAAAAAAAAGAAGCAACTTCTCAGTATTACCTATGAAGATCTCTTCAACTCTATTTTCTCGATCTGTTTTGAGTTTTCGATTCCGAATGGTTACTGATTGTCATTATATTTGTTCTTATTGGAAGCCTTTTTTTTTTTTTTGTTTCTTTCCTTTTCTTTTCTTTTAAAAGAAACAACGGGGGAGACTCAATCAGTTTGGAGTTGAATCCTGTTCTGCAAAAACGATTGGCACGATTTCAGTGGAGGAGACTCGCTTCGAGGTTCTCAAGATGTGAACTATTGGCTGCTATTCAAGAGGTGGAGTGTAAGAGTTCTGAATTATTGAAGTTTCCACGATCTTGAAATTCTTTTTAGTTTCGTTTACTGAAAATTGGTGATTTTGAGTTTCGTAGGCATTTTATGCACAAATAAAAATTTAGACTTTTATTTAAAAATTTTGAATCCTAATCTTAAAAATAAGAGTATAATTTCTAAATATAAAGATAATTAGTTTAATTATATAAATCACAGTTTAATAAAAATTTTAACAAATTAAAGAAATACATGTAAGCATTACATTGCTCAAAAAATGACCCTCTCAATTGAATATTAATTGATAGTATGGTAGATAACAATTTTAATCAATGAACTATGGATAGCTCATTTGGTATTGGTATCATCTTTGACTGAAGCTAATTTCCCCACTCCCGCCCCCCCCCCAAAAAAAAAAAAAAAACAATTTTAAGTTTTAAATTTGCTTTGCTTTTTACCATCGCTTATTTCTAACGTTTCTTGTGATTTTATTGCTACAAACATGAGCTAAATACGGATCTGAAACATTTCCGTCGATCAATGTTAATTAGGCTTCTCTGAAGTGAAGATTAACAGCAGTATGGTAGGTTTAATTCCGGCTTTTCGAAATTAAAATATGGCTTATTTTTGTCAATTCCCGTAATGCACTTTAACATGCATATGAGTTGTAATATATTTTTTTTTTCGGTGATTTATGCTTTAAAATATATAGGGTAAAACGTGTTTAAAACTATTAGATTGTGCTACTGCTTGATTTCAACTCTCTCCCGAAGGCCCTCCGGCTGATCTCGAATATCCCTAGTTTTTTTCATGCACTTAACATTAATATAATTTTCACAACACCATCGACTTCAGAGTAATCAGTTTCCTTACAATTGTTTGCACACGTTGAGCAGAGCTAAATGGTCTCCAATATTTCCCGCATGGGAAATTCATTCTGGCATGTTCAGCGCGAACTTGTTCATTCTTTGGACGATAGAAGATCGAATTCCCAACAGAAAGCATAGCAGAAATGGAAATTATCTCGTCCGAGCATCGGTAACTGTCAGAAGCAACTATCATCTCAGATAGCATGTGATCTAAGTGTAACTTCAGCCATCCTTCTGCCAGCTGTAGTTAATTCGCCCCATTTGTTTAGTGCATCCAATGCAAAGAGCAGCTCCGACGCTTTTATTATTGCCTCAGAAGTGGGCGGTCTATGAAGTCAAAATTCGATAGATCATGAATTCCAAGACCCTTTGGTGTCAGCACAATATTGGCCAGATTAGCCCTATGTATCTCCGGTATCATGTCGTCATCCTAGTAATTGTATGCAGCGTAAAGTCGAAAACACTTTCATTTGCTCGTTCGACCTGACCGGCATGCCCGTTGTTCTTCCGAAGCTTTTGAAATGGGAGTGACCAACAAAGAATCCATGTCGGTCCTTGGATCATAGGACTTCATCATGCAAAAACCGGTATCGGTGACATGCTTGATCCCATTAATTGTTAAGGAAGTTTTGGGAATATTTGTTGCAAGGACGACCTTCCGTGCCCCCATCTGGAGTGAGCATAAATATTATAGCTTGCTGCTCTGAAGGTAAGTTTGCATATGTGGGACAGATAATCATTTCTGCAATTCTTGTTCCCAAAAACTTTGTCCTGTGCCTCAAAATTTCCTCAGCAGTTTCAATCTCCTCTTGACCAGTGAGGAACACTAAAATATCCTCAGATGGCTCTGTCACATGGATTTGAAGCACAGATACAATTGCTGCATCCAAGTAATTGGCCTCTGGGGCTTTTGTGTAGTGTATGCCAACATCAAATCTTCTACCAGGAATTCTAAAAATTGGAACACAATCGAAGAAATCACCAAATTTTTCAGCATCAAGCGTGGCACCAGAAATAAGCAGCTTTAAATCATGTCGAAAACCTGCTATGTGCTTTACTAATCCGAACAAAATGTCAGTGGCAAGGTTCTTTCATGAGCCTCGTCCACCATCACAACGCTATAGCTTGAGCGATAGGGTTCAGTACGGAACTCCGGCAAAGAGCGTTCCATCCGTCATGTATTTCAGAATCGTCATTTCGGATGTGCAATCTTCAAAACGGATGCAATACCCAACATCATGCCCAAGTTTGACCCCCATCTCTTGAGAAACCCTCTCAGCAACACGCCTTGGCTGCGTGCAACAAATCTTCCCACGCTTGGTGTAAACAGCTTCACGGGACTTCCCTGAACCTGTTTCTCCTGTGATAACAAAAACCTGATGATTACTGACCGCTTGGAGAAGTTCATCTCGATAAGAATAAATTGGTAAAGACTTTCACTCCTCCAGTAGTTTTGCCCTGTACTTTTCATCAAGAGGCTAGGCGGGAAGCTCGTAATCACACTTGTCGCCCTCCATAACTGATGCCTTGACAAATTCAATCTGGTCCTCAAAAAATGCCACGTTTGGCGTCTAAATAAATTTGCAGTTGGTGACCTACAGAAAATTGTTCCCCGAGCTGAGTTGAATTGAATTGAATCTACGCTCTCTTAGTATTATGTTTGGGATCTCGTTAATCTAAATCATGATTAATGGATATGAAGACGATGCTTCCAGGGGGGAGACTGTTAGCAATAGAAATGTAGAAATTTTGTTTTCAACAAGGAATTGCAATGTCCCAAGCGGGCGAGTCGTTAGAAGGAATTGGTCAATATCTAAAAATATTATTTGGGTTCGGTAAGATCCTTAATTTCATTACCGGACCTCAGGCCTTCCTGTTTGACCCAAATAAATAATAATAATAATAATAAGTGATAGAAATATGAATACGGCACCGTATATAAGAGATAGTAGCAATAAACCCTAGCCACGGGTTGGGGGATACATAACCCATTCGTTAGCTCTCGCTTCACTCTCTTCCGTTCAGCCTGCTCTATCTCTCTCCCTACCGACTCTTTATCTTATCAGATCCAATGGTATGCATAATCAAATTCAATCAGATCTGGTTTCTGTTTCAATTTCAGTGAAAGATTAGATTTCGTGTTGTTTTGATTCCAGTGAGATTAATGGGTATTTTTGTTATTGATAGGCACCAAAGAAGGATAAGGGACCGCCGCCGTCGTCGAAGCCGGCGAAGTCCGGAGGAGGGAAGCAGAAAAAGAAGAAGTGGAGCAAAGGAAAGCAGAAGGAGAAGGTCAACAACATGGTCCTCTTCGATCAAGCCACTTACGATAAGCTTCTCTCTGAGGCCCCTAAGTACAAGCTTATCACCCCCTCTATTCTATCTGATCGCTTGAGGGTATGCAAAATTTCGCTCTTTCTTCTTTTGGCAGTATTTTGGCTTTGTTTTTGAAATCCTTTGATCTACATTTAACTTGGATGCTATGTTTTGTGAGAGAATGCTAGAATTTTGGTGTCTTGGGGATGATATGGTTCCATATGGACTTTGGTTTTCTTCATTTTCTTAATTACGCTGATTTGGGTTTGTTAGTCTATTGTGGCTTGTGGTATTGGCATCTTATTTGGTATGTCAATATAATGTTCATAGCATGTGTTGATCAATTTGACTCTCAAATTGGATAATGGATATTTTCCATTTGAAGGGTTCAATGTAGTGTTTAGTCTGAGGCAATATGTGTTTTCTTTTTTTCTAATGTTGTCATGGTCCAGAGTACACAAATCTCGGCTAATAGCAACTTTTATTAAACATTTTGCCTTTTAGTTTGCTTTAATAACCATCATGCGATTTGAATGTATTTCACTGGGGAGTTGCCTAGTTAGAGTAACTTGTTCAACATTGTTGCACGGTGCTTACATCTGAAAGGCAACCTCTCAAAGTACTTGGCATATGCTGAAAATTCATTTTTTGTGGTTTAAATGGGCAATCTTCGTTTCAAAGGCTACATGGATTTGCTGTTTTGTGATAGAAAACCCCTATATTGCAGATTTGTGATCTTTCTGGACTTTTAAAACTATTCCTTGCATGATTTATCGTTCTGGTATGCTATATCTCCTTTTACCAAGGCTTATATGGGAAATCCTATGCAGAGTGTTCTCTAACAAAATAAACTGTTTGCATATGGTTAATTTGTATTGTTAACTTGTGGTTCTGGTCTACTTCTGTGATAGCATCAGCTTGTGGGCTCTGGTCACCCTATTTTTTGTTTGAGTTATGATAAGGGCAGTATGTTCTGCTTTGGGAATTATTTAGTTGAGCGTGCAACCCCTCATTTCATTTACCTTTTGTATGCTCCTACAGATTAGTGGATCGCTTGCAAGGAAGGCAATAAGGGAGTTGATGGCTAGAGGTTTGATCAGGATGGTCTCTGCCCATTCAAGCCAGCAGATTTACACTAGGGCAACAAACACCTAAATGTGCGGACACGTTGCTTATAATTTCAATGCAGTATTCTGCTGGATTTCCAATCAAGAGAGAACGTCTGCTAGTTTTATTTAAAATCCATCAGTTCTAGGCCATCCTCTTTAACTTTTGTGTTTTTGGTGGATATTGTGAGTTTTTCTCGATTTGTTGCTCTTTTGGTGTCAAATTCTTCTGCAAAATTATAGTATTGTATCGTTGGGGTGACTACGGGGTGAGGAAGTTAGACCATCAATTATTGGGGACGCCCTGCATTCTGGGAGGATTGTTTAGTGGCAACTCTGGAGAATGGAAGCAATTAAGGGTTCCTATGAAGCCTGGTAATTGAAGCTAGCTTGAAATGACTAGTGTTTGGGGAATGTGCTACGTGGTTAATGCGAAACCGGTCATAGGGAATTTATGTCACGTTGCACGGCCGCCTTTTCATTATGCGGGGATGTTGCCCAAGGTATTTTCGTCATGGGGAGGTCTGAAACGTAGGGAATGATGGTGTTTTTCGTGTACTTTGTGGCCCCCAACTTACAGAATAAAATGTTAACGCCCTATTAACTGTGTTGGATGCTGGGGATGCGCCGAGCTATCATTAGAATTTATTGTATGGGCTCCCAGGGAGGCCCCCGTTTTCTGGAAGCTAAGGATACAATTATTAATGATCCGAGAGAGTATTTCGTTGACGGTCGAGGAGGGGATAAAAGCGACGGCCCAGGATCTGTGCCAGAGATGAAATGGGATCAATCTTTTGTTTGGGGGAATGGTAACGTGTTAGATGTTACTCCTATTTCCACGATTGGCTTTGAAATTAAAATGAAAATGCGGTGCACATGCGGTTGATGGGGATGTGATCTTGGTGAAGAGATTTCAATTCAGTAGAGTAGACTTTGTGCTCCAAATTTATTAGCGTGCCACGTGAAATCCTTGGCACATAGTTTGTTGTTGTTTACAATAACCTTGTCTCTTGTCTTGTGTTGGTGTATGTGGTTGCTGCTCAAGGGCGACCAATGCACGCACTCGGCTGGTCCCGTTTTCAAGTGATTTGGTTACTCACGCTTCCTTGAGGTCGCATAATTGAACTAATAAATAGTTCATCTTATCTCGGGACCCACGATCCACGTTTAAATGTAGGGTTTGGGGGGAGGGGGGGTGTTGGAGCCAGCCAGGAAGAGAATGACAAGCCGATTCCTCTACTGAATTGTTGCCCCCATTTTGCGTCTGCACAGAAAATGATGCCCTACGAGTTACAATCATCATCAAAGTAATAATAGCTCCTACCGTCGAAAATTAATCTAATGCAATCGATTAATGGGTAGCACAAATAAAATGTCTTACATCATCTTTAGTGTCGCATTCATGCAGTTTGAATTTTGAAATAATATCTGCACTTCATCGTCCGCATCTTTATTATTGAAAACTCAACGGAGCATGAAATTATTTCCTGCCATGCGATTTCGGTGTTCGGTAGTCAAGGTGAACGTAAAATCATGGGCCGGGAGGTGGAATGATGGAGAGGACAAGGGGGCCCACGGACACCAGCAGGTGAATGCTAATAATAATGCACCACGTCGGCCTAGCGAATGGAATATCATGGGCCGACGATAAATGTAAAATGAGAACCGTCCGTAGTGCTGGGCGTCGATCGATGAGTCCAAAATCTAGACGTAAGCTGCTACGACAGTTACTCATCTACCGACATGATTGGCAAAGCAAATCAACCCAGAAGAGAGGAGAGGTTTAGGGTTTAGAGGGAGAATTTGACAATGCCGATGTGCCGTTGTTAAGAAAAAAGATCGCAAAAGGAAAATGAGGGTAGATGAGGAAATTGGGGTAGTGTGTGGAAACAGTATTTGAATTTGCCTACTGTGGGGGGCTTGGAAGGCATTTGTCACGTCCCAAGTTACGGAGGGTTGATGTCAATGATTTCTTCTGTTTACGAACGAATAAGGCCAAGGCCTTCTATTTTAATTTAATTTAATTTTTATTCTTAATTTTCCTTTCGTTTTGTTACTCCCCAACACCGGGACCTTCGCTTCCCATTTTTGGTAAGTTTATTGTTGTGCCGCTGAAAATCATTAAAATCCTCCCGGAGCAAATGCTTGGACCACCCCTCGTTATTTTGGGGTCACAAGAACCATTCTTAGAGCAGCCGGGCATACATTGAATTTTGGTATGATTTCCAGAAAATAAAATGGAATTCAATCCGTGCTCAACTAGAAATTGCTCGTAACAGGAGAACAATGAAGGAAAAGATATATATATATATATATATAAAGGAATTACAAAATGCGGTTATAAAATAATTACACCGTTCCGTTAGGTTTCGCAAAATTACAATTAACTTGACTTGTAATCAATCATATCACGCTCGTGAATAGAAATACCAATTTCTGAAATTCTAATCGCATAAATTTAGAGAAGAAAAATTCTCTGGCTAAATTAACTAATCTCGCCGGGTTTTTTTTTTAAATAAATAAAAATAAAAATTGTCGTATACTAAGGAGTGTACATACAATCAACTTGGCATTGATATGGACAGGTGTTTGGTCTAAAAATGGTTTCCTTTCAAGTCTACGAGGCGCCTAGAAATTTGTACTTCAGACCGTAGAGGCGGGTGGACTAAGAGAGAGAGCGAAGAGAGAGAGAGGAAGTTTAATTAGGAGGAGGTCACCGTCAACATTCTGAGCCCTATAAAACGCAAAGTAATGCAGGATGTCTCGTGAGGGATCACAAGAATACAAAGTCATAAATACCCACCACCTTCAACATCATTTCACGCGTTGCACTCTCCACATTGCACGCCCATTTTTTTCAGTTCCCCCTCAAGCAGCCAGTTTTTAACATCAGGGTGCCTTCTACTGAAAAAAAATGTTATTTGCTTAGGCTCCTATGATTCTTCTCTTGACTGGGTGGCACTTGCTTGGATTTAGTTCTTTTCCTTAAATTCTAACTTCTGGGCTAGCTTCAATTTGTTTTCTACATTTATTATTATTATTTAAAAATAATAATAAGTGATTCTGTTAGCACTTGATCTCAATTATATTTGTGTGATTTGCACTTTACTTGTTTTCTCAGTTCTGAGCTTAGCTTTATTGGAGTCTGTGTCTTGCCTTTTGTATATTGCAAGTGGAAACGCCTGTTGCGAACTTTGGACCATCATCGTCGTCATCTGCCCTGGTTGTGAGAGTAATACCATGGATTCTTGCTGTGTGGCCTTGAGAGCCAACACCCATATGCCAAAAGCTAGGAAAAGTGAATTCAACAACGGAGATAAAGAGTTTTTGGGTCAAGGGATCATGAGGAGTCTAAACAAGGATGTAGGGGTACATCGATCAGCAAGAAGCTTGAGAACAGAGAAGAATGCTGGCAAGATCAAACCTGGAGTAGCTCTTGCGGTTCTGACATCAAGTAATGGCAGGGAGGCCATGGTAGGTTGATACAAACATTCTTTGATGTCTCCATATTCTACTTCTCACTTAATTCGGTGTCACCGTTTTCCCCCCATTTTTTGTATTTCTCTACCAGGTACTTGCTTTTGATTAGATGGTTGTTTTTTTTCATGTTGTAATTGGACTCCTACTTTGGTTAATAAATCTTTGGTTATTGATCTCAGACACTGGAGGCACCGCAGTATGAGAGAAGGAGAGCAGACCTAAAAAATGTAGCTTCAATCATATTAGGTGGGGGTGCAGGGATTGAACTCCATCCTCTTACTATAAGGGCAGCAACACCAGCTGTAATACTCTCCTCAACTTGATTATTTTCTCAGTTAGTGAACTAGACTATGTACTTTCTGGGGTGTGCATCTGTATATCTACTATTTTGTATCAGAATTTTGCCTGATGAATGGACTGATCTATCAGATTGTTGACCAACTTAGCCATGGTTTTATTTATTTATTTATTTATTTATTTTTAAGGAATGCTGCAAATTTGAGGTTTGATCCTGCTATTTACTTATTCTTCAGGTGCCAGTTGGAGGATGCTACAGGCTCATAGACATCCCAATGAGCAACTGCATCAACAGTGGCATAAACAAGATTTTTGTGCTGACCCAATTCAATTCAGCCCCCCTCAACCGGCACCTTGCACGCACATATTTTGGAAATGGTATCAACTTTGGGGATGGATTTGTAGAGGTATGATTCCCTTTCTAGTTGAATTCATGATCCCTCGGAACATCCACTGTATGCAAAAATTGATATCTTCACATCCAGACTAAAAGAAAGTTGTTAAATACTTCTTGCTCGCAATTGAATGAAGACATGTCAGATTTGCATATGATGATCTGCTTGACAAAAGCTACCTTCAAGTATTTGTTAGTTTGTGCCAATTCTTTTGTCACCCAGTCACCAGTTGCAGCACTCCTGATTTAGGTTCTAGCAGCAACTCAAACTCCCGGGGAGACAGGCATGAGGTGGTTCCAAGGGACAGCAGATGCTGTGAGGCAATTCATATGGGTTTTTGAGGTGAAAATAACAAACTCTGCTTGAACTGACTCCATGTTTTTTTTTACCTCTTTTTTGACACAATTAGAGATGATGATAATCCTATGGAGTTCTTCCAATTCCCTCTCAACTTGAATTAAAGTGGATGACTTGTTTTGATTCTTGTAGGATGCAAAGAACAGGAATATTGAGAATATATTGATCTTGTGTGGGGATCATCTTTACCGCATGGATTACACAGACTTTGTGCAGGTAAGGATTAAACTGCTTGATTTTGCCCGCAAAATTTCTGTATAAAACATTTTTCAAGTTCCTGCTCACCTATTTGCTGTGTTGTAACAGCACCATGTTGACTGTGATGCCGATATTACAATCTCATGTGCAGCAGCGGGCGAGAGGTGTTTTTCTTTGTTTTTGTTTAATTGTGTTTTGATTCTTGTTATCTAGCAAATCATCTTAACATTGTATGTCTATTTTCCAGCCGGGCATCAGATTATGGATTGATTAAGACAGACAGCAGGGGCAGAATTGTCCACTTCACTGAAAAGCCAAGGGGTTCTGAACTGAAAGCAATGGTGGGCACAACAAGCATCATAATATCATATCAGATGAACCTAGTTTAACCATAATTTACTTGGTTGATTATCTGCAGCGAGGGGATACAACTCGAATTGGATTATCTCTGCAAGATGCCATGAAATCCCCCTATATTGCATCAATGGGAATCTATGTATTTAAGACCGATATGTTGTTGAAGCTTCTAAGGTGGAGATATCCTACATCAAATGACTTTGGATCTGAAGTCATTCCTGCAGCTGTTAGGGAGCACAATGTACAAGTAAGAAACCTTGAAATAATGGATCACAATGAATTGATGGGCACTGAACCATTTACTCATCCAGTTTGTAACTCTGAGTTGACAGGCATATATATTCAGAGACTATTGGGAGGACATAGGAACAATAAAGTCATTCTATGAAGCTAACTTGGCTCTCACTGAAGAGGTTGGTTTCAGCATTATAGAAGTAAAATTTGGATTTTATATCCCTACTGTTACCTATTCTGCAAGCTTTCAACCTTTAAGTGTGCATATTATTGGACTTCAATATTTTCATTGAGATGAGCTTCATTTCTGTTATATTTCCATATTCCTTTGTGTAGCCTCCAAAGTTTGAGTTTTACGACCCAAAAACACCCTTCTACACATCTCCTCGATTCTTGCCACCAACCAAGATTGACAAGTGTCGGGTATGCTGGCATCCATCTTGATCATATTCTTACCTTAGTTTAGTATCTATTTCCTCATATTTTAGTTGACTTTTTCAGATTATAGATGCAATAATATCTCATGGATGTTTCTTGCGAGAATGTGCTGTTGAACACTCTGTAATTGGTGAACGATCACGTTTAGATTATGGTGTTGCGCTGAAGGTGAACTATCATTGCATTCCTTAGATTTTTTGTGGATGACCACGGTAGTTATGAGGCAAGTGTCTCTTTTTGTCCATTTTCAGGATACTGTGATGTTGGGAGCTGACTACTACGAAACTGAGGCTGAAATTGCATCTCTCCTTGCGGAGGGAAAAGTCCCAATTGGTGTTGGAAGGAATACCAAAATCAGGTATTAATTGTACGTCCATGTTTAGGAGCTTGAACGCACTAGATGCCTTTGATTTTTCCTTTTTGCTTTTACAAAGTTCAACAAGAATATCAACAGTATGGCAATGCTAAATTCTGACGACAAGCTAATGTCTATTTTGCCGAAGGAACTGCATAATTGACAAGAATACAAGGATAGGCAAAGACGTGATCATCATGAACAAGGAGGTGAGCTACTACACTTAATGCAACCATGCTCATTTACAGTTTCTCTCAGTTGCATTTTACCGTCTACATAAAGTTTCTATTTGAAAAAATTTGTACGCATACAAGTTGCTTTTGTCTTGTAGGGTGTGCAAGAAGCAGATAGGCCAAAGGAAGGATTCTATATTCGATCCGGAATCACAATCATAATGGAGAAGGCAACGATAGAGGATGGCAGAGTTATATAAACTGAGCTTAAGAACGTGAGAGCACCCCTTTCAAGAATGTTGAAATTGGAACATTTTGAAGCTGCCACTAAGTGCCTCCCAATCTTCCACTACATGATCATGGCTGCACTTGAAGTCTCAAAAGAAAGAGGGCTGGCCGAAACTTCTTTAGTATGTGTAAAGATTAGAAGCACCCCTTTGCTCGGAGTAACGGAGACTTTGATTAGTTTTCGTGATGTCAAGTTCCAGCAGCTACCATGTTTCCCGCGAGGTTACACGCCCATGGCAGACCAATAGAACTGTTGTATCAGTATCTGCTATGAATGAAACAATTAACCCGCGTGCATTAGAACTTCTATGTTAGTATATAAATAATCTTAAGTCTAATTGAGCGAACATCCCCCATAGTTACACTCTATTATGGACATTCTCTGAACCTTCTTGTAATTTCATCTTGTTTGGAGCAAACCGTCTCCGTTATCTGATCGACGTCCTCCTAAGTTTATAATCAAAATGTACCCGCAAATGAAAACAACCAGAAAAAAGAAAGTAAAAAAGTAAAAAGAAAAAAAAAAGAAAAGAAAATTATTGCGGTGAAGGCTTGTCTGAGACAATGGCAGGATCTACATAACCATTCTTTAGGCCACGGTGCAGACTATTTTTCTTGCAAGCCATCGTACGTTAAGACTTGGGTACACTTCCAACACCCCGTCCACGTTCGGGTCATCAAGAGAAGGAACAGGCAAAACAGGAAGAAGAAGAAGAAGAAGGCGCAACGAGAGAGAAGGAAACAGAAGAATCCAAAGCCTGAAAACGATGCAAGAAACAAAGGGGAAATATCACAAGAGTTGAAGGATGTAATTTAAGACTCTGCTTGCAAGGTGGGCATCAAACGTGGAGGAGGTGATATGATTGGCTGATGGGAATTCTTTAATTTATGAGATTTAATAATTATTTTTCATTATATTTATATTATTCTTTTGTTTTCGTAATTAATGAATTTCTTTTTTTTATCTACCAATTTTTATGGAGAATAATCTATTTTATTAAAATTTTCAGTTTATTAGAAATAAATTTTTAATGGTCGAGTTGAGTTGGAAGCTTATGGTTTCATATAATACTTTAATCCGCAAATCATGAAAACTTACGGATTAAAAGATAGCTATTAAATATAATAAATTAAGGAATCGGGTACATGCAGTTAATTGCTTCAACGCGTATGGTCAATTTCTTTGCAGGAGATGGCAAAGATGGAACAAAGGATGTGAGTACTATAATGAAAAAGAAAGAACTAGGCTTTTCACAGGTGGAACCCCGAAAAACAGATTAACGAGAGTGCTAAATAGGTAGGAAGCTGTTCCATATGGTTGGCTCTTCGGTTGGAAATGCCTCCATTTTCGGCCCGATGTAATGTTTCCAGACCATCTTCCACATACGCGAGCCTATCCGCACAGTATATTACAACAATTATGCATAGGCGCAGTAGACATGGTCTTTTCCTCTTGACAAACATCAAAACGCCTTAGAATCAAACGAAAAATAGAGCAACAGACAAAATACCAAAACTGGAACGCAATGGCATGTGTATCCTTTTATATGCAATACACCTCTCCCTACCTCTCTATCTCTCCATCTTCCCATCCGCCCCTCTCTAATATCCATATATGGTCTCTTATACACATAGTGGGAAGCACATGCACACGTGTATACATGAAGAGAAACAAGGACAGATACATTAGATACAGAAAGAGAAATGTTAGCAGCATGGAAAAAACGACAAATCAGCACTGACGCTGTACAAACTCCACATCTTTGCTCGCAGATTTGATGGGTGATCAATGGCGCAACAAAAATTTCTTCCATTAGTTCAACTAATGTCACACAAATCAGTGCCGTTCCTCTGCTGCTTGGCTCACCTCTTCATCCCAAGGCATCCACATATCGGGATGGTTCATCTCAGTATCTCTCAGTATTCCAAACAACAGAAGACCCCCTTTTCCTGAATTTGCATGGATGAAAACCAGTCGTGACTTTCCCCATCAAAGCCATGGCAGCAATGCTTGGAAACTGCTTCTTCTGAAGGTCATGCAGTATTGACTTTGATTTATGTGGCTTACAAACCAACACAGTTTCAGACTTTTGTTCTGGAGATGCAGCAGGATTATGACACCACCTGTGGATCCAAGCATGCAAGAGTTTTACATCTTCACTTTTCTTTGATGATTCAATACAAAAGGACTCAGCTTTCCTCCGTTCCTCTGCAGTTGGATCTACTGGCATCTGATTTTTATCATTAGACTCACACGTCTTTTGTCCCGTAGTTGTTTTTGTACACTTGAGTATCTTGTTGAACAACTTAACTTTTTCATGTGAAGATCTTTCTTCCATTCTCGAGACCTTTGTGCCACAAGCAAAAGAATTTGAGGCACTTGATTTGAGACGTTTAACCCATCTGCTGCATGGATCTAACCCCAATGGACCACCAGAGCAAGCACCAGATTCCAAATTCGTGGGATGTTCAGCATGGGAAAGGAAGTGTTCCACATCTAAACTCTGGGTTCTTGAGGTGCTCATCTCCTTGTCATTTGCTGAACTGGTGAGATCTGGAAATGCAGGAAGTTCCTGGTTTATATCAGGTATCTCTGTACGTGGACGTTTGCTCCAGATTCCTTCTCTCATAGATGCTACTGCAGTATCACTTGTTAGTGGCTCTTGTCTTCCTTCAATATCCTGCAAAATTCATAATTGTCCATTACTAAGAATAACTGGTTTCCAATCAGCAAGCCATGAGTTAATGATATGCCAGCAGATGTAAATGCTGAACATTATGGTTGGGAGACACCCACGTCATCAAGGGAGAGCCAAAAGGAGTAACTGAGTCAGCCGTGCCCACAAACTAGATCTGTCTGTTGTGGCCTCTACTAAAAGCCAATTGGTGTAAAACACTTTCCGTACCATGAGGTGAGACATGAGCCTTAATATTTTGAATTTTCTATCAGTGCCCACAACATGATAGAAACCGAAAAAATAAAAAAGAGAAAAGCTTTGATAACTCAAACGATTCTGATTCTACCAACCATTCTTTACATACACTCAATGTGGCCAAAGTAATATATGATAAGGTTCTGGAAGCATTGAGGTCTTCAAGTATGTTCTATTGCACATATTCAACAGCAAATATTGAGTAACCAAATATATATCCTGGCTGTCTTTGCTTTCTTATATGCCCATAGGTGATGCCTCTCCAATCTAGGGACTAGAGCATTTATAATAAAAAAGATAGAGCAAATGTCTAATCTGCCAGAATCTGGATTTTACTTTTCTAAAGATGCCAGACACTGGAATTTTCATCACCAAAAGTATAGATGCACAGGCATATAACTAAGGAAGCTTCAATAAAATGTCTCATAACATTTGAAATGCCTGTGGTTAAGCCTTATATAACGGCACCCTACAAATTCATCCACCAAACCGTAAATGCCCCAACTGAAAGATAAAGAAAAAGCAGAGGTTACCTTATTTGATTGGGATGAACCAACACCTGAAACAAAAAGGAAACAGACTAAGCATGCATAATGAACTCTTATTGACAAATTTATGTCTTAGACACAGCATTTGTTATTCACTTTGACTACCATCCAGCAATTTAACCCGACTGTTGCACTGCAATGCATAAGAAACAATCTATAGCCAACAATATGAGACCACAATTTCACAAGGTCCTCCCCATACGGGATACAGCATACATACCAAAGAGATGGTTCTTGCTGAAAAAATCCATATCCATAGTATCTGTTTCTGCTGATGACTCATTCTTCAAATCAAATGAAGTCGTCTTGACATGTTTGGTATCCTCTCTCCTAGCGCTCTCAATGAAGCTACCCAGAGGTTGCAACTTTGATCCTTGCTTAACATGAAAAATGATATCAGGAGATAAACATGGGAAATTATTCACTTTTTTCCCTTCAGATGCGTATGGTGACTCTCCGGACATCTGACTTCCATCAAATAAGTTCACACCAGTCTTTCTTGCGAAATAGAATTGGTGAGTTGTCTGAGAAAACCTTTGAGGAACTTTGGGGTATTCTTCAACAGTATCTATGGTTGCACATATTCCCATTGTTTCCACATCATGAACAGATGAGGGTATCCATGTAGGTGCATAAGATCCATCATGCGGATTTCCTAGGTTTCTTGCATCTGGAGGACTGATCCAATTAGGAAATAGTTCAACATCAGAATGTTTTCGCATCATCTGGAATGGTTTATGAATAAAGTTTCTTAACTGATTAGCATCCGTTGAAGGATCACAAACTAACAAAGCTGCACTGGTGTCCATTTTCTTCTGATGGGCCACTGAAGTAGCACCTGATGGAGTTTTGCTTTCACGGCTAAAAAAGGGGTGGATTGGAGTCCTCCTGCTGTTAGCCTGATATGCCACAAGTTCAGAGGTTAACCCCAGATTATCATCTTGAAAATATGGCAAAACAGCTAAGGTATTCTTTCCAATCAGCTTATCTGACTTGACCTGCAGCTCTGGGCTCAATGAGATGCCTTCAGGCTGGAAGCAGAAGTCTCTTGATGGTATCTTTGCTTCAGAAGGAAGCAATGCAGACATTGAGAAAGAGCTATTCTGAATTCCATCCAGGGAATCATCATATCCAAAATTCAGATCAACTTGGGGTCTTGGGATATCTTGCCGGCATCTAGAGGATTCACCCTTCTCCAAAGATAAAACAGTCTTAATATTTTGAGGCAATTTGAAGATCACAGAAGCAGGTTCTTCAAATGCATCATCCCTCTGTTTTTTGGAACTTATTGCCATACTCTCATCCACAAAGTCAATCATTTTTCCCTTGCTTGCCTCTCTACATTCTTTGCCCGTAGGTACCGGCTGATGTTTGGTGCAATGATTTTCTTCTCTAGATTCACATCCAAGAGATAACTGATCGTGAGCTGCACTTGTTGATCCACAACTTGTGCGCATCCAGCGAGCCATCCAAGCACGTTGGTATGCCTGCATAGACTTCTCACCACCCTCATTCCCATCATCGTGCAATTGCACGATGCGATCAGACATTATAAGGAGCGGTATCTCAGAGTGCACCAGAATCCCTCCCTGAACGGCTCATTTTTTGAAAGCCACATAAAATACAGCACAGTCCACCAAACAGTGTTAAAAGCCAAGATTTTCAAGAATAATGCTAATATGCTATGCAATTTTCATGCGCAAACAGGGACTATTTCAAAAAAAAAAAAAAAAAAGAATTGAAAAGATAACCAGAAAGTCGCCAATCTTTAATCCAACAGCATACAGCTCTCCATTGTCTTCCCACTCCTTCGAGAGGGAAGGCACCAAAAAAAAAAAAGCTAAAACTTCCTGAAAAATCCAAAATCATCGACCCCGGAACATTCTTATTTTGGCATTTAATTATGTTGCTGGGATTAGCAAAAGGAAACAATAGAAGAGACCTAAAACTACACATTTAAAACAAAATAAAAATGCGTAAAAAAAAAAATGAAAAAAAAAAAAAAACACACACACACACATATCCCCAACTACAGCCTCTGGGTTTTCTTATGAACATCTTGTCTTCCTAGCTCTCTAGCTTCAAATTCCGGAATAAACTCCAGAAAAAAAATAATTAAAAAAAAGAAGTAAGCCACTACAGATTTAAAGGTTCCCAGCTTTAAGCAAATCGTTGACTCAAAATTAACAAGTAAAGTAATTGGTGACTTAAATCACAAACAAACACGCATGGGCAACGGCTACCTGTATCCATACGATTACAACAACACTCAAAAACGAGGACCTCAAGAAAAAAACAAAAAAAAAAAACAAGAGAGAGAGAGAACTGAGAAGAAACTTCAAGAAAGCAAATAACTCACCAATCGAAGGTTTTGAATTCCTCAGATCCATAAAGAAAGAAAAACAAGACGCCTTGGTTTGGATTTTTTTGGTCTTCGTTGCTTATTTCCAAATAAATATTTTAAATTTAATTACAGGCAGACCTTTAAGATTTGAAGAAGAAGAAGCAGTAGTCGTAGTAGTAGGCAGCACAAGCTTTGTGCGCGACAAGCCACGGTCTGGTTCAGGTTAGAGGTTTTTTAGCTTTCCGCGAAACCATAAAAATGCACAAGCCGACGACGATAGGCCAGAGTGGGCCCCGCGCCCACCCCTCCCGAAAATCCTGCACTTTTCCCGAGTGGTCCTCATTCTTTTGTGTTCTTCTTTTTCGTTTTAAAACGCGCATTTACTTTTTTCTTTTTCTTTTTTTTGTTTTTTAATGTTCACATGAAGCGTCGGAATGGTAAATTGAAACGTGGGTTTCACGCACAATTTATTACATATTACATAGGGCCCCAACCATTATACTCCGGACGCCAGAAATTTCGGGTGTTGTTTTTGCCAAATAATATCTTCTTCTACTTGCTTTCAGGTGTTTTCAAGAGCATCATTTGCTTGGAAAATATCCTAGCATCGAGGGCTCAAAATGCCTGGCAAATTTCTCAATATCATCGGGAGAATTCTGAGCAGCTTGTAACAAAGTCCCGCACTGAACAGGAGCGGTGAATTTCTATACCTTATAAATATAGATACTATATACCTAATAAATTATTTATTACTGATTGAATCGTCTAATTTAAGCATATTTCAAATAAATTTTAATGTATGGTGCACGATGATATACATGGTTATTCGTAGGCTAATAATTTCCTTTTTTTTTTTTTTTTGCGTGTGTGACCATGATGGTGGGTCCCGGAATCGCGACTTCCATGGACATGGTTCATCCACCAAGTAAATACCAAGCTTCGGCCAAGAATTGTCCACGTATGATTCTTAACACGTCCATTTCCAAGGGTCGGACAATAATGGCCCAATGCCTCGTACCAACGACTCATTTTTTCTTAATCTAAAGGACAAGAGATGGTAACGCTAAAAATCTCCCCCTTGTGGGGCCCTCCATCCCACTTTTTCAGTTGCCCGCGCTGATTTAGTTTGATGTGATGCAAAAGGACCTCACGAGCAGGTAGAAATTAGAATGGCGGTCGGTCAAGGGATTGGATCAACCTGAATGGGCCGGGAAATTCAATTTGTGATTGGGCTAAGTTTGAAATAGTGGACACGGAAAATCGACTGCCTCGGTGTTGCATATGCTTCCGAATCTGCAAATAGGCTTTGTACATCAGCTACAGCCCACCGGATTACCCAATTATCTTTTTTTTTTCTTGCTTTTTATACCAATAATAATAATAATTAGTGATTAATCTGTTAAATGTTAGAAGCAAAAAAAAAAAAAAAAACAGAGAGTGAGGAGTCCAGAAATATTACAGAGTGCAAATTACCCCCAACGGATAATAAATCCCCAAATCTGGCATTTTGTGAAATTTTATGGAGAAGGTGGAGAGTCGAAACATCACTTTAACAGCGAATACAATGCATATGGTGAGTCGTATCAAATAATAATAATAATAATAATAATAATATAATAAAATAAAAAGAAAAGCATATCCTTTATTCTACATTTTTTCAGGATGGTGAGTAACCTTTTCCACGTCACAGAACAATAGGATTCAGCCTGTCCTTTTCAACAACCATTCAAACCCCGTCAACGTGGGTAACCCACCGTTACTCCTTCTTCTACTTGTTTTTTTTTTTTTTATATTTGTTTCTTCCCCGGCTCTAACATGATGTTTGGGTTGTTAAAAAAGGATGTAAAAAAAAAAAAGATTGATAAAAAAACATAAGTTGAAAAGTAAATTTTCTACTATTTGATATATACGTGAGAAAGAAAGAGATGAAAAAAATACCAAGACCCACCATAAGTTTTCTCACTAATTTAGTAGAAAAGAACCTAAGAAATTAGAATAATTGTGAGTTTACTTAATTGTCCTTCCCAATACAATAGTAAGGGGTTCTCACAAATACTAAATCAATGAAGGTATCTTAGTAATTATATAAGATAAAATTCTTACCTCTTCGCATTCTTCAAAATGCCGTAATTTTTGAAAATTCTATCTATTTTATTGCTTATATTTTATCTAAAGATAAAATAAGAAAATTATTTTTCAATACTTTTTAAAAAATTTTATTTTTCTTTCTTACAATTTTCATTTTCACGTTAATTAGAATAAAAATAATAAAGTGTGAAATTACCAATATGCCCTCGACTGTAGGGAATACAGATCTGCTCGCTGCCCCCCCCCCCCCCCCCGATATAATCCCCCAATCGATTTCTGCTTCTTTCCCTCCTCTCTCTCCCTCCGAGTCCAAGATTAGCAAACGGAAGTCGTTTTAAGGTCAGCTTTTTATTTTTTTCATTTCTTTTTGCCTTTCTGTATGTGAACGTTATATAATCTTTACGGATAGAGTTACCTCTTATATAATTGTCATCAATTTTCGTTTTGTTTGTGATTAATTTTTCTTTTCCGTGGTAGATCTGGGTCATGTGGTAACACCATGGCTTTGTTGATTGGATCTTGGGTTGTACTGGTGGTGTAATGCTTCAGAGAAGCTTCATTAACTTTGATTTGTGTTCTTGAAAGGAATACGAGAAAGCAAGGTTATTTGGTTATTTTTAAGAACAGCGTTTTCTTTACATTGTTCCAAGCTGTGTTGTCTTTCCCTTTTGATGAAATGGGCTTTTCTTTCGTGTGGCATGGTCCATTTCCGGAATACCTTGCCAATGGACCAAGTATTGGGCTTGTAATTTTATAAATGTTAATACTTGTTTTATGGGGTGTTAATGGCATGATTTGATTAGGAATCCACGTTTTAATTTTTACACATATCAGGGTTTGGAAGATTGAATTGAGTTGGTATTAAAATGGGTGGGTTGCTTTTGTAGCTAATAAAGCATACCATGATTTTGGGTGAATGTATTCAGTATGGTTGAGTTATTACCCACAAAACATAAATAAATATATGTTCAAGTATCATTTGTGTATCATTTGTTACGATATTTATCTTGAGAATATACTTGCTTGGTGTGACAGTTATATTTTTCTGTAAAATCTGCAGTATTGTGGAGCTTAAATTGAATGGAGGGAGTTGGGGGTGAGAGAGCCTCAGTGGCATCGCCCGTGGCCCAATGGGGAAATGACGCATGGAGAATGTATCAATATTATCTAGATAAGAGCACACCTCATACAAACTATAGGTGGCTTGGGACTCTTGCTGTAGTGGCAATTTACTGCTTGAGGGTTTTCTACATTCAGGGGTTTTACATCATTTCCTATGGGCTTGGCATCTATATACTGAATTTGCTGATAGGGTTTTTGTCTCCTCTGGTTGACCCTGAGCTCGAAGCCTCAAATGGACCTTTGTTGCCAACAAAGGATTCTGACGAATTTAAGCCATTCATTCGTAGACTTCCAGAGTTCAAGTTCTGGTGAGTTTAGGTTTTTGGTTTATGGATTTTTGTGTAGTTCTTTATCTTGTTGGTTGAAGTTTTATGTAAGTCACCAATTCTGCTGTTGCTGTGTAATGTCATTGTTCTTAGCTCATTAATACCCTTGCCTTGGGTTTTAGTTTACTGCTTAATGTTGATGGGAAAATTTCTATTTCTGTATGCCACACATGGTGGGAATTACCAAAATTGATGATCATGTTCTCTTAAGATGGATGAGTGTATGTATCTTTTTGCTCATGTTATTGGCATTGGCCACTTTCCTTGACATTTTAGGAGGAAGGTAAAATTTGGTAATTGGTTGTAAATTTATGTGTGTTGACTGTTAAATATAATGGCTTGACTTACAAAAGTCACTGACCTGCGTAAATTGGATACAACAAGTTTGTTAGGAAGCTTTCTGCACCGCTAGTTTGTGAGCCAGTAGGCTAAGGCCACTGGCAGTTTAGCAATGGCATTGAAATAATTCGTAAGATGACATTTTGGCATGGCAACCTTAATAGAATATTTTACAGCTCACATTTCTAGAGGTAATGACACAGCACTTCACTGATTTGATGAATTTTATCCGCAATTCCATCATGATAAGTGCATATCACATGCAGTAACCATTTTTGAGGAGCATGTGCTTCTAAGTTGTCATGTTTACATTATTCAGATGATCACCTGTCTTTATATTTTTTTGTGCCCATGTCCTCTAATTAGTTGGATCATGTTGATGCACTTATGTGCTCAACAAACTGGAGTGGTTCCCTCTGTTTTGATGTTTTTGCCGCAGTTTGTTCTTAAATGTTTCATTCCCTGTGTATCAAATGATTTCAGTTGCCCTCTTTTATAGCTTAGCTCAGGCTTAACAACATATCCAAGGACACATGTTATTGATGGTGATTTATTATACTGTTCCAGTTTTATTGGGCAAACTTGGCATGACATGACAACTCCTATCTTATACTGGTTCTGGATTTCTTTGGAATGAAAAACTTGTAGCCAAAAGTGGTAGCAGCTTGGTTTGTTGGGATAATTTTCTCAACCCTTTTTAAGTCCACGTGGGTTGCTTTTAGAATCCCTTCTGATGACTATGCATGAGATTGATGTTTTTGCTGTTATGTTCCCAGGTATTCCTTCACAAAGGCATTCTGCATAGCATTTGTGATGACCTTCTTTTCCGTATTTGATGTTCCTGTCTTTTGGCCCATATTGCTTTGCTACTGGATTGTTCTTTTTGTTCTTACCATGAGACGGCAAATTGCACATATGATCAAGTACAAGTACATTCCATTCAACATTGGAAAACAGGTGAGTTTCAAGTACTTAAATAGCAACATATGCAAGCACTTTTGATCTAGCAACCTCTTCAACATGTAGTAGAGATCAGGCTTGTGATAGATTAATTGAATTTTGTGGCGTCTTTACTCTTTTACAGAAGTATAGTGGTAAGAAAATGTCTGCCAGCAGCAGTGGCCCTCGTGCCGACTGAAGCTTTTCTGATTCATGGGGTAAAATAGGCAAGGATCAGATGGAAAGGGGGAGCTGTAGACTTGAAGATCCTTGATAATCCCACTTTTACATTTTTCACTAGACGCATTTTCGTGTTAGGATGGCCAAGCGCCGATGTTGGAAAAGTCATGTTGCGCTGTTATTGTTCATACACATTTAAGGGGACCCCCTGAAGTTTCCAAATATATCTTCTGTATAAAAACTGCGTGATGCAGGATTTCTAGTTAGTTCACCATTTTGGTTCTCTGTGGATTAGAATTGATGAAAAATGTCATTTCTAACACGCAATATACGGAAACAGCCTTCCTACTCAGAAATTTTTTCAGGATTGCTGTGCTTAGGTAATGATGGGTTGTGGCAGGAAAACGTGTGCTTTTATCCTTTCGTTTCATGCGTTAGCGGCCTCACGATGGCTTTTGCTAGAATTTTTACACTCACGCGAAGACTATTTTTTCTCAAGAGCATGAGCGAGAAGGGGAAAATTTTTTAAGTCAAAATAAATAAGACCCTGCGAATATTTGAAAGCAAGAAAACTAACTTGTGCAACAAGAAAAGAAAGGGAAAGCTAAGAAAAAACAAGTAAAGCCCGACTCTGCCGCGACGTTTCCTTTCTGCTTTCCACTTCTGGTATGGTTTAATAATCATCTCAACGGTCTCCCAAAATCTGAATCTCACCACCGCTGCCACCACCACAATCATCATGGTCAAAATGCAAGGAAAGCAGCCCGCCGGTCGGATGCAGCTCACTGTCCAGCTTGCCCTTAGGCAGCCTCGTCCTCGGCATCGACTTGGACAAGATCGAGCCCATCCGCGGTGCCCGTTTGCCACATATTGTCATACCACTTGGGTATAAAACTTGAGTGACGTTTGGACTTTCATAACATTCCGGTATACCACTTGGAATTTCATTTTCAAATCATTTAACGGTTTTATTATTAGTTGGTGAGCGGTGAACCGGAATGTTATGGAATAACAATCTCATCACCAACAATCGTAATACAGATAATCACGTCAACACAATAATTCAAGCGTTTAGCCACCGGGACATGGGACTATAGCCCGGTGATAATTTGGTGTCATACGATCCTCTGGCAGGTAAAGACTCTGGACGACAGATTATCTGCAGGTAATGATCTGGCGGCCACTGATTTAATAGCACAACGAATGCAATCTAACATATAATATATAAATAGATTGATAGGAAAGACTGCACTGACAGGAGTCAGTCACAACCCTTTTATTATGCGGACTCAACCTAGGAAACACATACCATATTCCTCCCGAGTACTTACGCGCGACAAACGCAAATCCAAAATTAAGCAAAGCTTAAAGTGCTTTGCTTCTTACAGGACGTGACAACACATGAGATGTAAGGCCATAAAAAAAAAAAAACGATCCAAGATAAAAAGACTCCGCAATTTTTTATTATTTCCGTTAATGGGAGGCTTTAACCGGGAGGCGAGTCCACTTAGACAAACTGATCAAGGTACTCAGACACGGTAGTGTATTTGACATCAGGGTAAAGCTCTGAAGCTTCCACTCCAAATGATGGCTCAATCTCGAAGTTGGTATGATCTCCCTTCACAAACACCGAATGGCCAATTGACAGAACCACGTTGAGTGGAACAGCAGCTTCTGCAGGACCAGGGGAGTGAAAAACAAAAGGCAACGTCAATGCTCGTCAATATTCATGCATACCTAGCTGAAATTAACGACATTCCTCAAAACACACCTTCAATGTTTTTCAGAAGCTGCTCCTCTGGAACGTAAACACGTTCAAGGGTCTTTCCAATCTTCTTCTCCCACAAAGAAACAAGATCGTTGAATGAGTAGATGTTGCCTGGGGGCCTCAGGTAGACAATTTTGTTCAAGGTTCTTGGATCATCCACAGCTTTGATGGTATAGGTGCCAATGTCCCCCTCCTTGTTGAAAATTGCTGGAGAACACAACTCTAAACTGTTACCTTCTCTAATGGGACCAAAAGAAGTTCTCAACAGGATGGTTGGTTATTATCTACCTTTCGGGTTTCCATCACCCAAGATGACGACTTTGTCTCTTGGGGGAGCTGTAGCTCCAGGCTGGTTCAAAGTGGGAAGGAAATAGCCAGCAAAAAAGTTGGATGACACATAGGTGTATGGAATCCCTGCGGCCTCAATCGATCGGCGAATCCCAGCCTTGATTGCAAATGCTGTTTTTGCTGGCTCGACAGCATGGACACGGTCCACATCATTTCCAAACTCGGAAGGGAAGAATCTCTGGATCAAGTAAAATCCAGTAGCATGGGTAACCAACGAAAAGGTAGAACAATCAATTAGATCAGTCTAATCTAACGTGCTTTTTTTCCCTCCTTATCCAACTGAAAATCCTTTCAAAGTGTGCTACGCATTAAATCAAATAAATGCTCCATTCCGCTTCAATTTATAATCACATAATACATTCAGACTGAGCACCTAGACTGTTACCAAAAATGCAAAAGAGAATTGAAAAAAGAGGGTGAGGGTGGGGGTGGGGGAGTGGGGATTACCTTGACATTTCCAGCCTCTTTAATGGCAGCAATGATCTTGCCTTGGTCTCCTAACTGTCCATGGCCAACGGTGGAGATCACCACATCTACTTGCTTTATTGCCTTTACCAAACTCTCGTGATCGTACAGATCTCCCTGCCAATATATATATTCATAAATTGCACACATAATTCGATAAGGTTTTAAGTTCCGACCGTTTGAATGCCTTTAATATTTAAAGGAAAAAGAAGACCAACCCGACACGTTTGTGTTTCGCAGACATAAAAAGAAGCCGAAAAATGAAACGGAAACAAGATGACTAAATACGACGGGTTGGGATCTCACTTGTTTTCTGTTCCTCAGATTTCCGGCAACCAAACAGAGCCGGAAAATTCAACAGCATAAATAATAAAATAGATCCAGAAATATTTTCAAAAAAATTCAAGAAAAAAGGGTAGAGAGATAGAAAAATGGAGCGGTACAATGATGAAATTGACGCCATGGTTCTTGAAACTGTCGATGATTTGGGCCTTGCTAGGGCTCGAGAGAGTGGACTCTCTCACGAGAGCATAGGTAGGGTGCCCAGCCTTGGCGCTCGCTTCCACTATGTACTTCCCGATGTATCCAGTACCTCCGATTATCAAAATCTTGCTCTTCTCGGCCATCGCTTACCACTTCCAACGAGCCTCCGGCGAAATTACGTCCGTAGTTATATCTGAAATGGCCCAAAAGGTTTTAGATGTGGTTGGAGAACGAGAGACCAGGGCGCTGTGAGCTGTGGACCCCTTATAACGCACGAGGTCGCTAGTGCATTAGTGGTAGAATTACGACGATACCCTCCTATGAGTTAGCATTATGCTACCTTTGCTCTTTTGAGAGAAAGGCGTCCACGTTCATTCCGGTGGGCCCAGTTTCTGGTCTGTTTATTTTGACCGTTAAGACTGAATAGATAATTAATATGTGCAGGGAGCCGTTGTAACGGGTCTGATTTTTTCAGGTATGTACAAAGTCGGGCAGAGAAGTAATTTTCGGTGATACATTGGAGAATCCGCTAGTCTCCTCGCTTAACTCGTGAGCTGCATTCGCTCTCTCACGGGCGGCGCAGCCCCAGGAATTCCAAAATATGCGTACAGTACCTGACGGCTGACACTACCCCCCTGTCCACTGTTACACTGAAATTCTGCAATAGAAAAACCAGACTCTCTCGCGAGGGCATAAGTGGGGTGGACCGGCCTTGGCGCTCGCTTCCACTGTGCACTTCCCGATGAAGCCGGTGCCTCTCTCTCTCTCTCCTCGGCCATCGCTTGCAACTTCCGATGCTTCAACGGCGAAGTTATGTATCTAGTTTGATTGGATGTATTTCCACTCTTCTGTGTACATTCATTTGCCTTTTATCGGTCCAACCCTTTTTTTTCTTTTTATCATAAGAACTATTTTATTTATGATAAGTTATGGATTAAGCAAATATTACATCATAAAATCATTTTACTTGTGCAAAAGAATATATAAAAAAAAATTGTAGAATATATAAAAACATTTTTATCATCATGATTAATCAGATACTGAAGTAGGCTGTCAGGGAAAGAAAGGAAACAAATGTATTACCATTATCTCAGTTTAAAAGGAGGCATGACTCCGCGGGTATAATGCTTTCGAATTTGAGGGTTAGGTGTGATATCTTCTTGTTTTTTTAAAAAAAAAAAAATTAATTTATGAAAAATAGTTTCATTAGTCATAACACCCAACAAATTGGGACCAAATAATGCAGACTTGGTCCCACCAAATAAATAATTTCCAGGGTCTGAGAACATGCCAAAGTTCATAGTATTATTAACAATATTTCTATAATAAAGTGTCCAAATACTGGCTGCTTCTTGTGTATAGCAGCTGTGGATACAACTGCGTCCCTTCCACCCCGCCAGAATCTGCAATATCAAAGTAGGTGTGATCGCCTTTCACGAAAGCGGGAGTATACAAAGATCAGCGGCATGTTGTCCGGATATGGAGTATCTGCACTGCCATAAGCTTTTACATTTTCAGCATTATTATGGAGAAAAGCGAATCCAAATGATGAACTAAGAGAATGAGCACATTACGTTACATCCACAACTAATTATTCAGAATTAAGCCGGAAAAATGGCTTCCCTGGACATGGTGAACGTATTAGGAAATTGCCAAAACAATCATGATAGGTGTAACGGTAGATGTTCTGGACCATGTTACTAGTCATTCTTTTTGGGCCTTCGTTTATTTATTTTTCTTAATATACTCCAGCGAATCAAATGAACTCAGAGCACAAGTACATTATGCTACATCCACGACTAATTATTCAGAATTAAACAGGAAATACACTACTTATCTGGGCGTGCGATGTGAGCAAGCACTAAAATAGTGAAATCATAAAGAATTATAACACATTCATATGGTGGATGCATTAGCAATATGACACATTCAATACCATGAGTGTGAATCAAAAGTCCGCATGTTATCATAGCAGATAAACAACTAATCACCTTTCATTTTCTTAAGAAGCTCATCTTCTAACATGTAAGTCTTCAGGAGCTTTTTCACAATCTTACTCTCCCACATCTCTACCAGCTCATTCATTGAGTAAACATTTCCTTGAGGCCTCAAATAGAGAACCTTATTGCTTTGGATCATCCAATGCACAAATAGTGAAAGCAGCAACATCTTGTTCCTCCACAAAGACAGCTGCAGCAAATCCCAAAGAAAAGAAGTAGATTCCTAGACATTCTACATGGCCACAACAAAGATATTTAATTAAATGTCAATAGCAAACCTTTAACATTCCCATCTCCAAAAACTGTAACCTTGTCCCTTGGTGGGCTATTTAAACGTTGCTGAACTAATGATGAAAGCAAGAAGTTCATAAAGAAGTTGAAGGAGATAAGTGCAGGGAATGCCTGCAGCTTCTACAAGACACCGAATCTCAGCTTTCTTTGAATAGAAGCCGTATTCCATGCCAGATATTTGAGTTTTGTCAGGATCTTGCCCAAATTCTGATGGAATGAACCTCTGCCACGATAGTTCATATATTCATCCATCTTATTGACATAAATGCATATTTGTGATAATTATCGCACACACATATGTTCTCCTGAAACAATTTTCATTTGGAAGAAGCCTAGGAACACCATTCATTTAGATCATCAATGCAGTGAAGATCTTAAAAAATATTGAGTAGTTCATCATAGAAGTTTCTACAATGACATAAGGTATTATATTTACCAGTCATCTTAATTTACAATGACTGCATTTACCAAAATACCTTCAGAGGAGAGGGGGAAAAAAGAAAAAGATGAAAGGAAGGAAAAACGCGGTGATAAGAGGAAGTATCCGTCAATGAACCCACATTTTGTATTATCTTGAAAGGCCAATGCTCAGGTTATTCATCTTATATTCTATGTGCTGTCAACAAACATGTTGTATTTAAATTCCCCAGCATTTCATTTGGGCGTCCAATCCCAAAAATTAAATGCCCCTTTTCAATTGCCCAAGTCTCCACAATGTACAAACAATTAAACCACAGTGAGAGGCGTCAAAAGAAGAAGCTAAAAACGGATAAATCAGATAAATCATTTCAGGGGAGAAAATACCAACTTTGATGCACCCAGACTCTTTAATAACTCTGATAAGAAGTCTCTGATCAAGGACATGCTTAGAAGGAATAGGACATATTACCACATCCACTTGCTTCACTGCCTCAACAAGACTCTTCTCATCCTCCAATGACCCCTGGAAAAAAAAAAAAAAAAAAAACGAAAAACCCGCCCCAACATCACAATTAATAATTTTGAACCAATACATGAGGGTTAAAAGACGTAATGGTTGACTTAAAAAAGGACCAACAAAAAAAAAAAGTGACCTTGAGGAGTGTGGCACCAGCATCAGAGAGAGACTGCAGCTTTTGTGCTTTTAGAGGTTCACTGAAAGCAGGGTCCCTGACAAGTACAAAAGTTGGGTGAGAGAATTTGAGACTGTATTCTGCTAAATGGAAACCCAACCTTCCAGTTGCTCCAATTATTAGCACTTTGCTCTTCTCCCCCTCCATTTTTCCCTGGAATCAAAGTTCCATACTGGCCGGTTCGGCCGAAATATTTCGTTTTGGTCCTCAAAAACAGAATAGGTTCAACTTTTCAGCGCCTAAACACAGTTTTGCCGATCTTGCGCCATTTCTGGGCCCAAACGGCCCTTTTGCTTCAGGCAGACTTGGGTCTGTTTCGTACCCTTTTTTTAGGTCGGGTCGAGTTTCCAGTGAATAGGGGCGTTTTGAGGGCAAGGCGTTGTCGTTTTGTGTCCGTCCATGCCGATGGGCAAAAGAGACCCGATGAAACAAAACGGCTTCCTTGGAGAAACCTTTAAATTTGAAATTTGAAAGCCCAAGAAAAACGTAACAGAAGCCGGAGCCATTGATTGCCCTTCCTCTCAGTGTTTCCGTCATATCTTTTATGTTTATGAGCTGCAAAGATTCAACGTTTCTGTCAAAACCAACCAGGCTATCTCAATATCTTCCTTCTCCAGTGGATTTCTTCTGAAATTCAAAGAAAGATTGAAGCTTTCGGTTCTTTCTTTGGTCTCCGGGCTCCCCATTTGTTGAAGGTCTCCTCTTTGGTTTTTTTTTTCCTTTATTTTGTTATGATTTCAGTTAGTTACTATCAGAAACTCGAAGAACCCATCTACTTTTTGTGGCTTTCTCGCGATGTTGATTGCCAAGAATCTAAATTTTCTTCTGAGCAATATAATTTTGTACATCAGTTCTTGAACAATCGTTTTCTAATGTTTCCAGGGATTCTCGATTCTCTTCTTTTTTCCTTCTCAACTTGTTTTCTTGAAACCTTTTTGATTGTTCATCTCTGATTTCTGGTTGAAAAAATAGGCATCGCCAGAAAAGAGAACATCATCTTCAACAACCCGCTTGATCTTGCCCTTCTTGATTGAGCTTGTGGTATTTCTTTTAAGCATCCCTGATATTTAATTGGGTCTTTTTATTCTTCTTGTAATTTTCCCTCTACACGCATTTGTTCCTGTTTTCTTTTTTCCTATTATCACTGCCGAGAAATTTTTTTTTTTTTTCGCAGGTGGGTGTTCACAGTTGACTCAAAGATGTATGATTTGATGACTAAATCATTCCTAAGTTATGTGGAGCTCAAGAAACAAGGCATCAAGGACATTGAATCCGAGAACCAACCAGATCTTGAGATGGGCCAACTAGACCCTGAAGATGAAAGAAACCTCTCTAAATTCTTCGCGGAAGTAAATGCAATCAAGGTTGATATGGAAGAGATAACCAATCTCCTCCTTGACCTTCAATGCCTAAATGAAGGCTCAAAATCCACTCACAGTGCAAGAGTCCTGAAAGGAATTAGAGACAGAATAAACTCCGATATGGTTACTGTTCTTCGAAAAGCCAGGATTATCAAGTCAACATTGGAATCACTTGATCGGTCTAATGTCGAAAATCGCAGCTTGTCAATTGCTTACAAAGAAGGCAGCCCCGTTGACCGAACAAGGATTTCAGTGACTAATGGCTTGAGAGCTAAGCTAAGGGACATGATGCATGACTTCCAGGCATTGAGAGAGAAGATTTTGAAGGATCACATTGAGGGGGTTAAGAGGAGGTATTATAATGTGACTGGTGAGCAACCAAGCGAGGAAACTATAGAGGAGATGATACTGGGAAATGGGCAGGGGAAAGTCTTTGAAGGAAAAGCAGACATGGTGATGGAGAATCAAGAGAGGCATGGGGCTTTGAAGGATATTCAGAGGAGCTTGTCTGAGTTGCATCAAGTTTTTCTTGATATGGCTGTTCTGGTAGAGACACAGGGTGATGAGATCAGCACTATTGAAGAGAATGTAGTTCGTGCTGGGACTCACATTAATGGTGGGACTAATGGGTTATACCATGCTAAGCAAATGAAGAAGAAGAGAAATTGGGCCTTTTGGATTGGGATTCTGTTACTGGTTCTATTGATAATTCTTGTTTCCACCTTGGCGTCATGAGGGAATTTTGGGACCCTTTTTTTTTTTTTTTTTTGTGGGTTTGACCTGCTCTGTGGTTGTGATCATACGACCAGTTGATCGATTTTCTGATGGAAGATGGATTCCGATGTATTCATTATCATTTTGAGATAGGAATAATGTGCCTAGCGATGTCTTCTCGTCTCCTACGTCTTGTTTACCCTTCTGTTTATTAAATTTCAACCACCGAGGAAACTGAGAGGTTTTCTTTTGCTTATGCTTTGGCTAATACCTGTGTAATCTTTCGTTCTTGTTACAATGTGAATGTTTACTATCACTTGTTCCAAACACAAGTCTTGTTTCAGGTCATGGAAAATTGAGACCAGTGCACCTAAGATATTCATGCCTTTGTATCCATAGAAGTTTGTGACGCTTCAGCATATTTATATTTGCCAAGGCCCTCCAATGGATTCAGCGCTGATTGCCACATGAGGAACAAAGAACAAGCATGATTTTGAGTACGTGCAAAGATATGCTATCAAGAGGGTAATAAACAAATGATCGATATTTATCATTTACGGTGAGAATCAATTAAATACATAACTTTGAAACAACTTTGCAATCTTTACAGGTGGAAACCGACCAGAAGCACCGATACCAAGAGCATTAGCGCTAATTTTAACAGTTATTGCCCTGCGCCTCCAGCTTTTAACGTGGCTCTCTGCAGGCCTGAACCAGCTATACTCCCCGATCATGTCCTTGGTCAAGAAGGGTGCGTCTTCATCGTTGGGCAGGCTTCGCGACCTTTCGATATATTATCATCAATTGTGATCAAGAATTGAAAATTTAAAAAGTTCAATGAACTTTATTGAAATTAAATAATTGATAAAAAAATCTTTCGAAGTTATAGAAGAGAGCCGCAGCCATCTGAACAACTTTCATTTGAAGACACCTTCCCTGAAAACCAAGGGGGGAAAAGTCGATGAAGTTGGTACACCTTAGTCCATTTTTTCGTGCCAACAAGCAACAACAGAGGCTGGTAGAGAAGTAGTTCAACAGAAGAAATGACCTCCCAGGCACGGAGTATGAGTTAGCTCCGGCTGGCCGGGTAGGTTCTTCGTTTTTGGCTCCAGTTTAATAGAATGAAAGAAAAATATTTTTTTCATGGTTATCAAAAATATTCATATTTTTATGGTGCAAAA
Organism: Ceriops zippeliana; assembly: GCA_037897445.1. Taxonomy (NCBI): domain Eukaryota; kingdom Viridiplantae; phylum Streptophyta; class Magnoliopsida; order Malpighiales; family Rhizophoraceae; genus Ceriops; species Ceriops zippeliana. The sequence continues at coordinate 959,851 of JBAPLH010000011.1, forward strand.
GGTTATTTAGAAATGGACCGTGTTGCACACGGATTATGGGGAGGCCTCAAGGGAAACTGTCTTTTCCTGGGCCCCAATATATTGGGCCAGGCTAGGCTTATCGAGTCCAATCTGACTAATTAAACCGTCGCCTTAATGGTACGCTTGATAGACATCTCAAAAAACCCAAGTCGAGAGAAGTCCAAACAATTGAAGCCCGAAAGAAACGAGGGCGAAGACCCAAACCCAAATTCCTTAGCCCATCTTTAAATAAAAGAAGGGCAATTCCGTAATTAACGGAAACTAAGATGCCCACGCTCTCTCAAGATCAGGGAAAGAGCCGCCCAACCCTGGGGGGCTTTGGCCTATATCTCGCCGTCGGCGGTTCGCCGTTGACCGTTAAGACCGTCTTGAGGAAGACCTTCCTCGTCGCAACTCCTCCCATCTCTCGTTCTGTAGTTCGTGTGGCGGGTTTTGTGCAGTAGCTAATTTTTGTAAAACGGGAAAAGAGGAGAAGGTGCGATGATGATGAGATATATGATCTCGTTAATCCAACATTAAGGATGAGGAATAATCCTTTAATCCGTTCTTAAACACACTGAGTTGTGCCTCCTCTTCACTGTCTCTGTTTTTTCTTGCTTGACAGAAAAAATAAATAGTCCGAATTTCCATCAACTTTGGCTTGTTTTATTTATTTGCTTACGCATGTTTCTTTTATTTTTTTTTTCTTTCATTTTTATCGAACAGGGAAAAAGCTAAATTTGCCTGGTTTAATGTTGAATTAATATGATATTCTATGTTGAATGTTTTATTTGTATCAATGGCTGAAATTCGATAGGCTTTGCGTTTAAACTTGCAAAAATCGGGATTGCTCCTTACAAAATTAAAATATTTCGGGTTCCAAAAGTGGATCCAAATGCTCCGGGAGAGATTGACATTTTCCTTTTTGGATCAATGGGTGAATTATCGGATATGGGTCACATAATGCAATCACTAAAGTGAGTCCCTGGAAAGGGTAAGAGAATGGTGCCCCAAGAACAAAAGTGAAAGACAAAAAAGATTAGAGAATGTTTCCGCGAATGGGTTTTTATTTTATTGAGTCGGTTGGCCCATCATAGAGTCTGTAATTGGTTTCCATCCTTACTCCTGTCCAAATTTCAATGGAACGTGCATATTCAATCTTGGTGGCTGGCCGTGCACGACCGGTCAACCACCGCAAGAAACACAGCAGACACGCTAAAAAGTAGGAAAATTAAAATCGAAGACTTTTCTTCCATTACTGCAGGAAAAGAAAAGGACCATTGAGTTCTGCTGCTTCTATAAGAAAAATCAGGAGACTGCAACACCAAAAATAGAAGCGAAAGAGAGATATGGAGGTGCTACAGGAAGAAGAAGAGTACAACTGGAGAGAAGTAAAGTTGCCAAGTTTAATCCCGGTGGTGCCTGAGCCAGGGCTAGAGAGGGAAAAAGGGGAAAGAAGGAGAGGCAGAGCCATTGTCATCGCTGTTGATCATGGTCCCAACAGTAAGCACGCCTTTGATTGGGCCTTGATCCACCTCTGCAGGCTCGCTGACACCCTCCACCTCGTCCATGCTGTTTCAAGTATGCAAACACTTATGACATATATATCTCACCATGACCCCAGCTATGATTTTTCTTTCATTTGTTATCTTCGTATAAGTTTCTTCCTTTGTATGATGTGGGTGGGTTGAATTTTTGTTTCTTGGGTTTTTGTAAGGTGTAAAGAATGAGCTGGTCTACGACGTGACGCAGGGGCTCATGGAGAGGCTTGCTGTGGAGGCTTTACAGGTTGCCATGGTATGTGATGCAGAACCACCTTTTCCAAGATCAATGATTTTGTTCTTGTATTTATTATTGATTGCAGAATTTTGAGTAATTTCAAGCAGGGGATTGTTTACTGCTAGTTTGAGTGATACTTAAAGGATCTGTATTGGCTTAATTTTCTCTCCGTGGATATGTAATTATCACGTAGTGTTGTGCATTAACCTGGAATGTACTATTGGCATTGGATGAGCAGAAAGCCAAAAAATAAACCCATTTAACCAGTTACAGTGTATTGTTTTCTCAATATTTAATTGGCAAACTGCAACAGTTTGGTTTTCATGTTTCCTACTACTGGAGAATCCTTATCATGCACTGAATTGGCTTAATTTGCTCTCCGTGGATATGTAATTATCAAAAGGTGTTGTGAATTAACCCGGAATGTTTTTCTGGGATTGAATGACTAGAAACATAGCGGGACCCGTTTATCCACTTTGAATGTATTGTTTTCTCAAACTGCAATAGTTTGGTTTTCGTGCTTCCAATTACTCAAGAATCTAGCTATGCATTGAATTTTTAGTCAGCCTTCTTGGGCATACTAATTATCTTGGCCCTTTTTAAGGTGCTTGTCAAATAATTCCTTGGAACATCTTATATACCTAAAACAGTTTAAACTAAGTAGGTGGTGAAACTCGTAGATATTATAAGCGAAGTAGTGTGGCGGCTAAACGAGGACTGCTTCACGGGTTTGGACGTGAGCTTTCATGATAAGTGGTTTTTTGGGCGTAAGTTTCAATTTGATTAGCCAGTCAGTCCAGTTCTGATGACATTGATTGCCAGTCCAACCATATCTGGGCATTATCTTCCTTCATAGCTTCTGGAACCCCTTTACATAAAAATCTCCCAAAAATGACGATGTTTTCTCACTTCAAACTCTCATTGCTATGGAATCAACAGGTGAAAACTGTGGCTCGGATTGTAGAAGGAGATCCGGGCAAAGTAATTTGCAAGGAAGCAGAAAGGTTGAAGCCTGCAGCTGTGGTTATGGGCACTAGAGGCAGAGGGATAGTTCAAAGGTATTTTCTTTATTTCTCTCCTGCTTTATGTTTCTGTCTCTCATATGTTTCCTCTACAGTGTATTGCAGGGAAGTGTGAGCGAGTACTGCTTCCACCATTGTAAAGCAGCACCTGTTATAATCGTCCCTGGGTTAGGTATTACACGCAAAAATAACTATCGTGTTAACTTACTTACTTGGTTCAACTCATAAAGGAGCAATTATTTTTATCTTATTTTATTTTATTTGGATTTTCAGATTCTGGAAATGAATCGCTGGTAGAGTGGAAGTAGCATGGTCGCAGGGCAAAGCTAGAAGTAGATTTGGCGCTTGATTCGATGAAATATGTGTGTCAGTGTTTCGTAGTTGTTTGATCGGTCGGTTAGAAGAGCAGTGTGTCTGAAAGAATAGGTGTGTTCTGATTGAGTGACAAGAAATGTTTGCATTTGTTTGGTTTTAGCGAGCGAGTGTCTGAATAACACCGATTGTTTTCTGTTCAAAACGCTGGTCAATTTGTTGATTGTCTAGAAGCATGGGCTTGAACACACCGCAATTAAAATTTTGACAAATGACCGTACGAAGAGGGAAATTTTGTTCAGAAGTATGGGTTGGAGCACACAGAAATGGAAATTTTGACGAACGAAATCGAAACCCTCTCGCGTCAAAAAAAAAAAAAAAAAAAAAAAAAAAAAAAAAAAAAAAAAAAAAACTTATGTCCAGACAGAAGAGCTTGATAAAGTTTAAGCATGGATTGTCCTCGTTTTATTTATATCTATATATGTGGGCCCCGTGTTGTTTTTCAATGTTATTAATCGTTCGCCCTGGAGGAACAATTTTTGATTGGTTAATTGAGGTCTAGTGTAACAGAACGATAAGATCAGTGTATGGGCCAGCAAATTTCGTCCTTTGATTCCGAGTCATGTTAACAAATTATGGTAAACGAAGATTTCGGGCGTCCCTGGCATAGAGACTCCCAGGCATTATTATTTTTTTTTTATTTTCTCATTATTTTTATCACAAAATCGATCTGACTGTTGTACAGCAGATCTTTTGTGGTTTACCCTGGCAGCATCCGGGTCCCAGTTCTTTTGACGTGCTCAGAGAATAATACATCGCACGCAATGTCATTTTCTATAAATTTTATCATTAAACCGTGCTTTCTATGTCGTAATCATGCAATTGTGGACTGCTAGCCAGTCATAACTATCCCAATTGCATCATGTCGTGCTTATGGGTCTCGCGGCCTGCCTATGCAGCCTTGAGGATAATGCCAGTTGCTTGATCTCCATAATTGACTCTTCCGTGCTAGTGCACTCCAGCCTGATTGTCATTGTTTGATATACCCGCGACCTTGCAGGAAATACCCCATTTTAGTTTATCTTCTACAGGCATCTCGGCTTCCCGGTGGAATGACAATTAATCCATGGACCAGCTTGATTCTTAGTCCAGAGTCTTTAGCTGGCCTGTTCTGGAGGGCATTGCGTTACCAGGAAAACTCGAGGATTTGCCAGCTTTGTCCCCAGAATATTTAACAATACATTTAGACTGCCCTACCATGCGTATCCAATTCAAAAATCAGTATGCTGTAGAAAACTGGACTTCCACTAATCTTGCTTGCTTATACTGAGAAAGTCGTATGCTTCTGTCTCGAGAAACTTTGCATATATTTTTATTTTCTCTTTTTTTTTTTTTTTTTTTTTTTTTTTTTTTTTTTGGGGCTTCAATCAAAGACAGTCTTAACTCTATCACTTTGAAGTATTAGTGTCCCGTACACTTTGAAGTATTAGCGTTGTGCCCTTTTATTGGCAATTTCCGGTTTCTCGTACTTTGCCATAAATATACTCATTTCTAATTCTATCAAGTTTTTGAAGCTCACAAATTCATGGAAGCATTTTTATTTTTTCATAATTATTTTTTTTAGTAAGTTACAATTTTATAGTTTAACATTTATCATCATAAAGTATCACTGATCTAATCTAATAAAATTTACCTTTCAGTTTAATAAAAATTTTGTGATTATACAAAATTCTAGTAATATATCTCTACTTCAGTATTTTAACTCTTATTTCATGAAATGTCTTGTATATATATATATATATATATATATATATATATATATATATATATATTACTATCCCTATAAATAATAAAACTTAAATAACAAAATTGATGACATCGGAGAACTACTGTTGCATCTAATCTAATGGCATGTTATAATACTAAACTTTTAGTATTATTAAAATTATATTGCATATGTTCAGTTTTTAAGTAATGTTTTTCATTTTTTTTCTTATTCTCAACACATTACTTACTTAATAATTCAATTATATGCTTTCTTTAAATTAATAAAAATTGTATGCATGAGTCGTTTTTTTTTTTTGGATATTTTTCACCAACGTTCTAAGAAACAAGATATTTTTTTAAGATAAAACCAAATTAATTTTTGGAGATAAAGATAATTTTTTGTAGGAATTGCTCTATAACCTTTGCACATATTTTTGTAATACGACTCATTAGTTCGGCGCCCAATAATTAGAACAACCCTAAATGTCTCCCTTATTTTTTAAAATTGGGATAAGTGTGTTTTTTCTCCACTCATGGAAAAATTCTATCACAGGGTCTGTCAACCAAACTACACATATTTCTCCCAGTGTCCTCCAAACTCCGACTGGTATTCTGTCTTCTGTCTACTCCATACGCTTTTCCGCCGCTTGGCATCACACTTGTGTTGAACAAAATCTTGTGTCATGTACTATGTTACACTCAATAGCCCAGAGAATCTAACTCTTATGTATATCTTCGAATTGCACCACTTAAAAAGTAGGGAGATTCGTGGAAGGTTAGAAATGTTTGAGAAAAAAAGGAAAAGAGAAAATATTCACAGAAAGCTAAAATTAATGGGCCCAGAGAAAGAGAAGGCAAAATCATACTTCACCATCCATGGGACACAAAGAGAATCGAAAAGATCTTGCATAAGGATGAGGCCAGGTCCACCCTCTTCACTACTCCATATGGCTTGAAAATGAAGGCAGACTTAAGGCTGTCATGGACCCAATAACAAGGAGACACAATGAAGGCAACCTTTCCAGTGGTCCCCTATGTTTATCGCCGCAACCCAACACCGTATAGCCCTTTTCTTATTCACTTGGATCTAGATGGTAGAAGGCATGTCTGTTAAGGATAGACTTTTCAAGCCGAAGAACCCTCAACTGTAGGTGGGAAAACAGGTTCATTATTATTCTGCAATTGAGTCATTTAATTTATCCAAATGGTGTGTAGATGGTAACATGTAGCCAAGGAATCAGTGAAAAAAAAAGAAGAAAAAGTACTAAACAACAGGACAATTTCAGAAATGCTAAGAGACAGAAATTTGGGAGGTTGAATGTTTAATTTCACTAGAATGGGTAGTTAATGTACCTCTCTATGTGCACAATATTATTCTGGAATTATCTACATCGGAATTGAGTTCATTCAGCTTTTAGACCAACTGTACTGTAGTCATGCCTGACTTGGTAAATCTGTTACAGCTAGGGACCTACGGCCATGGTGGATATGTCACCTCAACTCGAGAACACTTATGATCTCCATTATTCATCTCATTTCTGGTTATTTTGCACAAATCTAGAGAGATCCTCACTGTAATTATCTCCGGCGGAGAACTTAAGGATATCTCAATGGATTGAATTATTGTACGTACAGATACACAACTAATCAAGAATTATGACAAGCAAGACTCAAACTTTTCTTTGATATTGAACGCTGGAAAGTACCGCCCATTTCCAATTTTTATGGACTAGAAGAAAAGCAATCTCCTTTTATTTTTTTTATTTTTTATTTTCCTGACACAGAGTGAGAGAACCACGAGGAACAAGCATTAATGCAGTTTGGGAGCATACTGGGACATAAAAACCATCCTAACGAATTCTTGCCTCTTATTCCTTTGATTTATTGCTTAATTATCAGAGTCGCAATCAAACTGTAATAGTCTGTCATTTAAAGGGAGCTGAGAAGGTCCACCAGCAAGGCTCATGTCTTCTGGTCCTAATCGAACTCCTTATCAAGCAGGTAACACAGGAACAACTTGTGCCACTGGATTATGAGGACGCATTTTTTGACAGTAATTTTCAGTCTTCTTTGTGGTCATTATTGCTTCTCAATCATACACCCCCTTGTGACTTGCTTTTACTCCTGCACTTCTTGTCCTCGAATAGCTACTACACCTACAGATGCATAAACTACTCCGCAAAATGATACCTTTGTTCATGGATACAATTTATTTGGGCAGCTAGAGGCCTTATCTTTGTTGTCCTTCGCAAGAATCATAACCCCCTTTGCCCCACCGTTGCTTAAACTTGCCGTCGAGCCTAATTCTTTGGTCCCCGCCTCTATCACCCATTGATCTTTTTGGTGAGACTAAAAAACATTATGGCGTGATTGATAAGCAAGTATACATCGCAAGAAAAGAAAGCATTTGATGTCAGTAAGTATTAATCTTTATTCATACCATTTCCCTTGTATATGATACAAATATATACGGTATATACTTGTCGAAGAAAGAATCAAGCTCTTAGCAATTTGGAATGGAAAACTCTCCCAATAAATCGAATAAAATCAATAATTCTCTCTCACTTCTCCATCTTCAGACCGCTAGCATCTAGAGGACCTGCAAAAGTTGCCGATGGCATCTTATAGAATGCATTTCTTAATCTTATTTGTAAATGGGTCATTTCATCATGTGACTGGAAAGGGCACACTCTCATGGTAGTGTAAGTATTTCATTGAACTATGTGATTAAAAGCTACTTAGATTAACAATCACAGACATTAAAGATTATTTGGTCATAAGAACCATAAGCTTTGTCAAATCTTCACTTAGGACCCCATTTATGTCCCATCAATTGGGAATAGAAGGCAATCATGCATCTAGACAGTCAAAAGGCTTACCACCTTTGATTGCTCCCTCTTTCAACAAAAAGAACTGTAAGGGAGAATCTTGTTCTTATAAAAGTATAATCTACGGTTTTTATCATTCCCAGAAAAGGTGGAAAGTACCCCCCAATAACCAACTTTCTTCATAACAATCACAAAGACTCGTTTTCTTCTAAAGAAAAATCATTAGGATTTGTGGGTTCACTGGGTTTCAGTCACTGGTAGTTAAATCCACTTTGCTTTTCATATAGTCATCTATGACATTATTACCAGGGCAATAAAGTGAAAATTGAAAAGAGATGCCAGTTCAATCTTACCTGTCGGTGGCTGAGACGGAAAAGATGTTGATCTTCCCAGATCAAAAGCTACATCGTAGAGACTTCGTAGATCAGCATCCCAATTTGTTGAAGGCTGGATTTGCTGCAATTGCTGCAAGGCAAGTAACTTTAATATCAGCACAATTATACCGATGGAATTGAGGGATTAATTGACAAAGACCGGTAGTGCACAAGACATTACTGTGATGCAAGATGGGTCAAGAAATGGCTCAGGGATTGATACAGGGGAACTAATGGTTCTTCTAAGCCCCATATCATGAGTGTTCATCCCCATGTCCAATCCACATGTGACCGCGGGTTGTTGTACAGGATTAAACTGAAGGTAGGCAGAATTAGTCAAATGCGATGACATTCCAGTTGTTGGAAAATTGTTTGCACAAGTAGGAAACACCTGTTGATGAGAAACAAAATATAGTTTAATTACGGAAAAAAACAAAAAAAATTTAAAAGAATTATGCTTCTACGATATATAACCATTAGCCCAGTTTGTGAGATGATCTATACCTCTCTGGCAAACAGATTGTCAATGTTGAAGTCAAGCCTTGGGTTGACAGCGGCAAGCTTCATGGACAGGAACTGTATGTGGCAACATATAAGAATCCAGTCAAGAGCTTGCTGGGGGTTCACTACCAGAAACAATAACTTGAAAAGAAAGGATTAATTACCACTACTTGTTGTTGAAGGGATTGAACATAGTTAATGATTTCATCAAGCATGCCTGCATTTCCTGTGATTTTATTGCATCCTGGCACTAAATCTTGCAGATACTTCATTCTTTCACGAATCTTTTCCCTCCTCACCTGCATAACACTCCACATAGCACATATATTATACAAAACTGCTAAATCACAGAGAACAATTGTAACTACAGAGATACAATAATGGAATTTCAACTCACTCTTTCAGCTAAGCTGTGGCTATCGGTGGCTTGACCTCGACGTGCCCGCACATGGATGTAATCAGGCTTTTGGACCTCGGTTACTTTGGAATTATCCTTTGAGGTCTCAGTGGAATTTTCTTTGTTACTGCTGGAGCTATTGTTGTTGGTTTTGTTGTTGTTGCTGCTTTTGTTGGTGTTGACATTGCTACTGTTGTTGGTCTTCTCCGTGATCTTTGACTCTCCTTCCTCTCGACATCCTCTGATTCTTTTGTATCTGTTCTCATCTTCTGCGACAATCTAAACATTGCAAAAGGAATTTCAATTCCATAAAATTCTTTCCAAATTTTCTTTTTGAGCAAGCATTTTCAAGAAGGAGATTATCATCTGCAATAAACTGAATGCGACAACTGAAACAGAGCTATACAGCGATGACAGAGGACTATTAAAGCTTAAGAATGTTATGCAAAATCAGCTTATATTATGAGAAAAGGAGATATTTATGAAGCTGTCCAAAGAAAAAGGTGATCAAGCAAAACTATGAAAACACACACCTTGGCATTATTTTGGACATTGTCAACCTTTCTCTTCCTCAAACTCTCTCTGCCAACCCCAGAACTGACCTTTTCCAACAAAACCGACTCTCTGGCTTTGTCTGCGGCGGGGGCGACCGCCTCTGCCACCAACGGTGGGCAACTAGAAGTCCTGGAGATGGTGGCACAGTTGAACTCCAAACCGGACACATTATTATGGTTATCGGCACACCCACCACAAGGCCCAAATCCCATGAAATCCGACCAGCCATGATCCACCGAAACCGGGTCCGGTTTCACGGAAAGCGTCGTCGAAAGAGTCACCACCTCACCAAGACCGCCTCCACCCTGAAACACGCTGCTCAGATCCCCAAAACAACGCTCTTGCTGCTGCCCATGTTGATGTTGCCGCTCTAGTAGCAGCTGCTGCTGACGGAGAAGCTGCTGTCCTTGCTGCCATTTCAAGCGAGGCCTTTGCCACTCCAACAGTGTCATGTCCGCACAGTGCGACATATCCGGTGGCAATGCGCTGTTCATTTATCCACAACGAAAAAGCCACCCCAAATGAGGTAACTAGTTGACAATGGAAAGTCTTTTAAAGACAAACTTGCTTTAATTTCCCGTTTGGTGCTGAAGTAAATTGCTTTTTTTAGCCACAATTGTTTACGTGCACGTATAGGGTTGGGGGGGGGGGGGGAGAGAGAGAGAGAGAGTTGGAGACGGAAGGGTAAAGTGAAGGACACTGAGGTGCGGGGGTCTTATATAAGTGGGGAAGGGAAGAGGGTGGCCGGAAGGGATTATTATGTGGAAAATTGGGGGGGAGAATCATCAATTAATAACACGATCTACGATCTAGTAATAGAAAGTCCGACCTTTAACTCTTACAGAGCGAGGCAGAGCGCAAGAGATGGCAATTGGGCACGGAGGGAGAGAGAGAGAGAGACATGGGATGTCCGTATCATATCATGGACGTTGGGGGCCACTGAAAACTTGGGCGTGTCCATTCAAAGGCGGCGTGACATTGGGATGTGATAATTGCGTCACCCTCCCTGCTTTTAGTTGCTCTCCGTATAGGGTCTTCCCCACGTCCCTCCCCCCAGCCCCGTGACCGCGGCCTTTACCGTTGGAAAATAAAAGGAAATTTTCTCAAAAATTTTTGTACTTAATCTAATATATGTTAACTAGTTTTATTTTTGTTCCTACAAAAACCTGTTTTATTTTATTTTTTTAAGTGGAGTTCTCAGTATCTAACTGCCAAAAATATATTTCATTGTATAATTTATTATAAAAGTTTCAATGTTAAATCTAGCATTTTTCTAATAATTCCAGACATACAGGCATAATCAATGTCATTACTGACTAACGTCATCTATAACAAAAAACTGATTTTTCTGAAAAATTTAAAATGTTTATAAAAAATAATGATCATTATAATAAAAAGTACTTAAATGTTCAAAAACATCAGTTTTAAATATGCAACAAGTTCTTTACTAACTTGTTACATATTTGAAAGAAGTTTGTAAAACTCAAATTTTCAAGTATATATATATATATATGTGCACCTGATTTCTGGTTAAGACAAATAAAAAAAATCATCTGGCATCATGGTACAGTAAGTTGGAGGATGCATATAAGAATAATGTTAAATATTGTAAAAAAAAATTAAATTTATCATAAAAAGATTATTTTTCTTAAAATAATTAATTTTTTATTAATAAAACTACTTGATAAGACAAAAAATATTGATAAAAATAATAGTTAGTAATAAATTTATAATTTTTTTTGTTAATATTTAACGTTATTATGCATAGAAATGGGAAATCTGCGTGACATGCATGCCGCAGAATTCACATAAAAATTATTGGGGAGAGACATGCGGTTTTGCCTGTGGTTAATACAATATTATTAAGGGCAATTTTATTCCATTTGTCGCAACCACAAATTTGGTATAACCCCTCATTGTTTTAAGAGCTATTTTGTTCTATTATGTTTTTTGGGCTTGTTTATCGATCTATGGGCCCAAGAAGGCTGGGGGGAAACTCGGCCCTTTTTACCCAGACACCCACATGCACGTTACAAGTGGCACCCACCGCCCTTGATCGGCCATGTCAGAATGCTGGCGTGGCGTCGGACGTGCGGAACCGACTCTTCTGTGATTGGTGACTTGGTACCTGAGCACCCTCAACAGATCACAGAGACTGAAGATTCAAAGGCCACTTAAAATGCCTAACTGCAAAAAAAAAAAAAAAAAAAAAAAAAAAGGACTTCGTCTACCCGACTCGCACGTCAAGCACGTGAACACCCGCTTTCTTATATTGGCTCCGTGACTTCACATGTGGCCAAAGCGCGTGGAACGCAATTAAAGGTTACTAGATACTTGTCAGATCGTCAGTTCTTCTGAAAGTAGTAGGGGCCTTGTTGTAAGAAGGCATCCCCCGTCCCACTTGGATTTCCTTCTTTCTTCTAAAATTGCATGTGCTTTGGTAATTACGTTCACTCTAGTGATTATTAAATTTAAAATATAAATTTAAATTTATATTTATATTTTATTCATAATTAAATTGTTTTTTTCCAACTGAAAAAAAAAATTGCATGTGTTTTTCATAAGTGCAAGTAACTTTCTTATTAATTAATTTTGAAGTGGAAACAAGGCAATCCAGACCAAAAGTTTTGGAATATTGCATGAATATGGCCAGTAAGTCAAATTTAATCCTTAGTTTTGACGATAAACAGGCTTGCAAGATTTGTATATTGATTAATTATGTCCGAGATTAAGAACTGATTTTACGTTTAGGTAAAGGTCGCCGTTAGAAAGCGATTGATTATCACGCGAAGTGTATCGTCAACAAAGTCTGTTGAAGTGACACCACAGAGTGCCATTACAATAGACATAGCGATCTAAATTACTTGCGGTTCAAGTGCCACAGACTTTCGTTCCATTATTTGACATTAGCTTCTACCTCATGTAGCCATGACATTTTCGACGTTGGAAGCTAAAGCTGATCTAAACTACTTCACTATACTCGAAGTCGAAGCTACACACAAGCAAATGCCAAAAATGAAAACTGGTGATGAAATGGCTCCTGCTTGTTTATACAAAGAGTTAAAGGAGCAAATGTTTCATCACAAACATGCATGCGTTCTCGTGCAAATTAATAATCAAACAAAGCATGATCAAACCCATATTGGCACGAGAGGAAAAAAAAATCTTTCTGCGTGAAATGGGAATTATGTAGTCCAAATAATCAAGTTTTAAATTTGCATAATTAAGCTGGCTAATTGAAGTTGGAAGCAGTGGAAAGTACGGGATTACAAATTTTTAACTCAGCCTTGGTGGGAACAGGTTCGGTGAGGAGGGAGGCTAGTTTCATTTGTTAAAGTGTGACAATTCTAATATTATTGTTAAATAATTATATATATAGTTAATTTTGAAATACTACACAATAATTTTAAAAAATTACATTAAGACATACTAATATTTTAATTCCATATCTCAATCAATCACACTAATGTCATTATCACCCACGGGTCCGTCCTCCTCTCCCAGTGCAGCTGGTTGCACTACACATGACATTATACTACATCTAACTGCACGTGGGGCCAAGCTCTCTCCGTCTCATTTCCTCAATCACTTTCTGTTGTTGTCTTCATGAACAGAGAAAAATTACTCTTTCCCTCAAATTTGTTGGTTTCTTTCTTTCCTTTAGTCAAGTTCTATCTGCTTTACTATTGACGTTGTATTGGCCATATCCTCGTGTACTCTGTAGATTATCTCTCATGCTTTCCTCGGGGGTGCACCACATATTTCGCGATCTTCTATAAACATATAACCAATTGAAAGGGCATCCGGCTGAATTATGAAAAGACAATTACAGGAAATGCGGCATTGTTTTTTGTTGCACAGTATGATTCTTTCCATGCACGTTGGTAGAATTCCACGAGCAATAATCGATCTTGGTGGTGGTTACCAAAAATGACGACCCACAACTGAACATTTGTCTCATACAAAGTTTATTTAGGTTTGTAATCACTCGTTGCTTCGAATGATTGAAGATAATCGAGATAAGATAAACTCTTTTCTTCCAGCTTTCCATGCAAAGTTTTGATCTCTTCGGCCAAGCTTAGTATTCTCAAATGGCAATAAAAATTTGCATCAAACGTAGTGACGATGTATTTTAAAAATAAAAATATGCAACTGATGATCCTAAAGAAGTATTCATATAAATATACTTGTATGCACTTTTTCTTTTTTGAAAATAATAATATTACTTAGTATATAATGGACAAGATCGGGTGAATAACCGCGTTAAAGTTTTTTTTTTTTTTATATATATATAAAAATTATGCATCTATCAGAGAGTGTTCATTAATTTCAAATGCTTGTACCCAAGTAATAAGAGAATTTAGAGATATCTTAGTTTGCCTCATTGAATAAAGGGGGGAAAATTCGCTCACAATTACTAATCCCAAATAGGAAACAATCACTTGGACAGACGGATAAAGGAGCAAACTGTTGTGCATTAGTTTACTTGTGCCGTAAAGGTAGAAGAATGACGCCGATTACCAACTCTTGCTTCGTCATAGAATTTTAGATAGTTTATACCATTTATAGCTGCAAATCCAAAGTCCGATGATTATGCTTTTATACCATTTGCTCCCGGGCTTAACCTCACAACTTAAAAATCATACATATATATATACATATATATATATAGCTTTTCTTTGTGAGGCAGTAATAAAAAAAAAAAAAAAAGTGTTGAATGGGTTTTACTCAAGTATTTGATGATTTACCCTTAATTGGTTTCGTCCTGAATTTACGAGACTTGCAGATTGTTCATGGTAATTAAGCTTGAAATAATTAATGTTCAAAAACTTATGCCTCGTTAAAGAATATTGATTTTTTTCAAATTGTTTTTGATAATGGAAATAGGGCCCCCTTTAGAGCTTCTTTTACTGTTGTGTATCTTCTTCTAAAACAAAAAACATGTCACATTAATTATTTGTCTCCCTCTATGTCATGGCACATGGGTTCAACCGTAAGTCTCACCAAAATTTTTAGTTCTTCTCTTTCTGGACCACCACCACCACCACCACCATTCACGAACTTCATTCTCATCCGTTCCTGAAGTTTGTTCTATTATTATGTGCAAAATAATTGGAACGTAAAGGTGGTTGGGCGTCCAATTTTCCCTGTACTGTTTTGCTGCAATTCCAGCTGGAAGGATTACAGACGCATATCGGATGAGAAATTATGAATACTACTTTTACTCTTCCTTCCTTCTAGTGGTAAGACGCAAATAGACAGTCCAAATGATCCATTAAAAGGCAATTACCCAATCACAATTGTTGTATGTTTCTTCTTTTTATCTCTTGCGACAGAATAAGATCATAATTTATAAGATATTTTAGTGATTAAAATTTTAAATAACAGTAAACAAGCAAAATAACAGGATTGCATGTCCTTTTCTGCGGTGAATTAAGATTTGGCTCAGCTCAATTAATGATGATTCCTAAGAATAAACATAGGCCACATGACAACACGGATGACAAATAAGATGTGAAATATTACGAGCTGATGGTCTCTTTCGTCAAAATTTACTTCTCGTTCTTTGAAATAATAATTTAATTAACAAGTTTTAACATATTTTTGTTTTTATTATATCATATTTAAGTGCTATAGATGTCTATTTTTTAATAAAAATAAATTTATAAAAAATGTAATATTAAATTTTAATTACTCTAATCGAATGTTTAAATAAAAATATAAACAAGTATTTCTGATCTCAAATGATAAATTTGATAATAAATATACATGTGATGTATTTTTATTTTAATGAAAGAAGGGTTCATTCCTCCGGAAAAAGCAAAAAAAGAACAATATGCATAGACTATTATTGATAATCAACTCACCGTAATATTAGACAAAAATCAAACTCTTGTTGTATTTTTTTTTTTTCTTTACAACCCTAAAAGACAACGTCATAGGTTATACAAAGCGTATCTCTTCGATGAAATAATTAAAAAAAAAAATGTTTTGATGCTAACAATTTAGCACTTCAATCATTGTTCACAAAGCAATGTCGCCACTTCTGTTTTTTTTTTTTTTTTTTACGGTAACACATTGGAAATTAATTTTATTTTGATACCAATCGCAATGTGGTCGATGTCTTGAGAGTTTGATTAATCGGTCCAAAACGTGGTCCAGCGACTTATCGTGGCATCGTTTTTTTTTTTGTTTTTTGGATGGCAGACAATTCGAGAAGTGGAATGCCGGTGAAAGCGACGTATCGGAGCCTAGTTGCTTTAATCTTCCAAGCTTGGACTTTGGACCCACTTAATTTATATAGGTATCTCACTACAGCTCTACTGTAAATTAAGGCCTTGCTCCAACTGTTGTTTGATGTGGATATCCCAACTTGACTATTTTATTTACAAAAAGGAACAAGAAAACCAGGTACAGTGCACATAGAGATGCATAGGTTCTAAGACCTGGACTGATCATGCACTGGAAATCGGGACCGCTGTATGTATCCGTAAAATGAATGATTGATCAGCCTTCTCCTTTTCTTTTTCTCCATCATTTTAACTCACAATTTTCCTTCAAGCGCAAACTATGGGACAAAGATAGTCCAAGTGGGGATTACTTGGCGGCCCTTAAATAAACCAGATTGTGCAAATAAGTGAATTACTACTACGCTATTAACTTGTCGTCAAAACTCAAGAAGTACCCTGTAAACAGAACATGAGACGCCTGCGTTCTTCGTTGGACCATTCAAATTTTTATCGGACCCAAAAAAAAAAGGGGGGGGGGGTTATCCAATAGGAATGTTGCAAGATTATTTCAGGGCCGACTAAAATCTTGATAGGATCGCAAAAGTTGCATAAAATGAGACATACCCAATTAAATGACCCTTTTACGTATTTGCTCCTTTCAGGAAAAATAAAAACGGTGGTCCTCTTTTCCGTGATCATTTTTTCTTTCTTCGCCAATTTGCATTTTTCATCCCCATCTTATAGCATTGCTCGGGCAACAGTGGAGCAAGGAAATAAATGTTGTCCTTTCCATGACGGAAATAAACTTGACCAAGGTCTTAACAAAATGGGCCACCAATGAGCTTCGGCTCTTGGAGTATCTTGAGTTGGAACCCATTAAAAAGAAAATCGTACCAGGAAAAAGTCATAAAAAGCCAGATGAATCTGGTTGGACTGGTCCCTTCCGAGTCCGTCAATAACGTTCTGCTTTGCATTACGTGTGCCACTTCAGACATGCTGACTGTTTGCCAACAAAGTTTGAAAGAAGAATGTCAACAACGCGACATTGCAATAAACGTCAATGGCAATTCAGAAGAATCACCGTCTGACAAAATTCATCCGCAAATTCTTTTTTTATGGGTTTAAAAGGGAAAATCATATTCATGCACGAATTTTCGTCTTACCAGGTTACACGCATGTTTCAAGACAAAGACACAACTACGCCAACACGACTATGGGCGACAATCGCCTAATTGTTCAATTGCAGGGGCCAAGAAACACCGATTCCCGTCACCTAAAAATAACAGAACGAGTCAGACTGATAAACTACATATAACTATTCACCATTTGCCAGATCCAGACGAAGAAACCAGCCTTCGCTACGTTCACCGTCATTTCCATTCTACAGCTCAAACAAAAATACTCCCATGACAAGCACACTTTCAAGCAATAGGGGACTCCACCTAATCGCTCAGGCTCAGCCTTGCCCAGGGTACTAAGATGAAGCATCTGCCCAAACAGTTGATTGATGGCTCCACCTATGTGACGTATGCCAAATTTAACGCAACCGCTGGGATGAAAGTCCGGGCAACCTTAGTGCACGAAAAAAGTATGTACCAAAGAAACGTGCTCAAAACTCAAAACGGATGAAAAAAGAAAAATGCTTTTAACCAAGCTATCATATAAACATGAAGCATTACAATTTTCCAGTATTAGACATAGTAGTTAAAACATTATGAAAATCATAGATTAATCTAATAAAATTTAATTTCTCAAAATGCGAAGGATTTAACATCCACACCAAATCTTAAGTAGTTGTAACATAATGATATGGAGAACAGAAGCGCCAATCACATAATTGTGGCAAAATTAATTTCCACAGACGTGCTAAAGAATGTAGCCGCATCGTCCTATCTCCAACACTGCCACTTTAAGAACCACAACAAGCCGATTTTTGTGCAGCCTGGCTAACTGCTCCTGTCCCATCTGGTTGGTTTATTTTGATCGTCGGTGGCTGTAGAATCCAACAAGTTTTGTAATATACAAGGAAAAATGCAAAAGCTTGAGAAAACCTGTTTATAAATGCCACTAATTTTAAACGACTTGGATTTAAAGAGTTGATCATCAGTTGCATATGGAAACAGCTAATCAAAATCCACTCTACAAAAAGAGAATGCAAAAATTAAAGAATACATACCTCAGACTTTGAGTCAGTATCTGCAAGTCTTTGCTTAATGTCTCTAGCTATAGAAAAGAAAACCTCCTCCACGTTTAAATTAGTCTTTGCACTCTGTAATGGATAGTATCTTCAGCACATACAAACAAGCACCAGTGTTCCAAGTAATTACAATGTCAGCAACAAATTCTACATACAGTCTCAAAGAACTTGATGCCGTATTCGTCTGCAAGAGCCTGGCCTTTTGAGGTTGGAACAGCCTAAAGAAGTTCCTTGTCAACCTCATATCACAGATAATCTCAGAAATAAATAAATAAATAAATAAATAAATAAAAGAACAGTAGCATACAACCAAAAAGAATAAGAAAGTGTCAGAGAGCAGACCCTTTTGCTTTCATCCATATCTGCCTTATTACCCACTAGTATTTTGTTAACATTGTCAGAAGCATGCTGTTCAATATTGCGGATCCAATTCCTAATGTCTAAAAGGGTCAAAAAAAAAAAACACTTTAGTACAACTGCAGAGAATGAGACAAGAAGGAAAACTGAGGTTCACCAGCAAGGATTTTAGATATCATAGAAGAGTTTAGGCATGTAGCAATCATACGTCATGCAAGATAAAATATACACTATATTGTTCAGTCAAAATGTAATGCCCACAGTTGAAATTCAAACAAGACGAAAGATCAACAAGATTGTGGAAATCTAGACTTCAGAGTATATGAGTAAAGAAAATGATTACTGTTAAAAGATGATTCGTCAGTCACATCATAGACAAGCAAAATACCCATGGCTCCACGGTAATAAGCTGCCAAAGGAAAAAGCACTTGAGCAGACTTCAATAAAAAATGAAAGAAAACAAATGGATATACAGAAACTTATATTAGCTATAAAAGGTCGAGAAAGAGAACCAAACTCTGCAGCATCAAAACAACAACAAAAGAATTTCAACAAGAAGGCAACCATAGGAAGCCTAACCCAAATAGTCTGGTTCAGAGGTGTCACGAAATTTGAGCCCTCTATATGTGCATGCATATGGCCCAGGAAATCCAAATCAAGGAAGCTCTGTCAGACATCCACCATACCACAGGCCATACTCTTGCAGAAAATAAAATAATATGCTGATAATCACAAGCTGGCCAAACATTTTATCCAGATCATTCAACCACTTTTGGCTCATTTACTCTCAAGTGAACAGTGTTGCTGATTTGATACATCAACAAAACAAGAAACCATTTGGAAACCTTTTCCAATCATCTAAATTATAGTGAACTCTATGTCAAGTTGGACATGGACATTCAAACATTGTCACTGAAATAGTATTTCCACTTCAATCTCTTGATCAACTACAAAGTGACATTTAATCCTTCCCAATACCCCACAATGTGGGAGCCTCGTGCATTAAGACACCTTTTCATGCTTCAATTCATAACAGAGAAATCCAATCCAGTGTCAGCTATGGTTGAGAACCTAAAATCATACAGCACAACAGTGTCACATCGACATGGTATGAGTAATGGGGTGGATACTGTTGATCCTCCAAAAGACAAAATGTTGCCTTCCAATTGTAAATATCAGCAATAGTGCCCATTTCTGGATCCCTCAAGGTGGCTAAACTCAGCTGGCAAAATCCCATTTCATCTTGCATAGGAATCAATCTTCAGTATCATCCAAATTCTTGAGCTGAATTCCTCATCTCTGAGTCCCTACTCACTAGCTTTAGCCAAAATCCATAAATAAGGGAAGAAATTGGGGGACCAGGAACTCAACAAATGGATGTTTACTCCATTCCACAGATGAGTTGTTGGAAATTTGAATCCATGGGAAGCCTATTTTTTCTTTTTTTTTTTTGGGAGAGAGAGAGAGAGAGAGAGAGAGAGAGAGAGAGATGGGCATTCAATGGCCCCCCTTTTGTTTTTGACCTGTATTTTCTTCCCTTTTGTCATATTTTAGTAGCCATATTTACTCAGAAAGAATGCACAAATAATCTATCAATTCTCTATGCAGCATGATTCTGAAACTTAAGAAACAGCCTCAAGCTGAGAGACTGACCAGTTGTAATAGTTCGAAAACGCTCTTGACCAGCTGTATCCCAAATTTGCAATTTGATTCGCTTTCCATCAAGCTCAATTGTCCTTATCTTAAAATCGATGCTACCAAAAATTTAAGCTTGAAACGTCAGAAGCAATTACTAGTAGAAGAAGAAGACAATAGGTTTGCAAACTGACCAAGTGTTGGGGTAAACAAAAAAATTCCTACCCAATGGTTGTAATAAAACTTGTGGTGAAGGACCCATCTGAGAATCGCAAAAGAAGGCAACTCTTTCCCACACCTGCCAAGTCATGCACCAAATGAAGCAAACAAAAGCTATTCAATGGCAAAAGTAATGCACAAAAAATTCGGCAAAGCAAGCATTCCGGAATAATAATAATAAAAGAAAACTTTAATGTACCGCCAGAATCTTGACTCTGGACAGCCTAATGTATCAATAAAACAAAGGAACCATCCAAAAATAAATTATCACAACGCCAGTTTCCACATTCCCATGCAACCAAATCCGATGCAATTTGCTTCCCCTTGTCTTAACAGAATAGCAGTATCTCAGCTACTTCCATAACATTCTACACTCGAACTATCTCCACTCTCCCGCTTCATATCAACAATGACTAATAGAAAAGTTTCCAACAAGCCCTATATTTCTGCTTTTCCACACCAACATTCGACAAATAATCATTTCAAAGTCAAGTCAATTTTGTAGTTCGCGCCTTGAAACCAAGATCCAGTTTCTTTAATGCCTAAGCAACACAACTCAACCGTACTACAATTAACCTTTAAAGATCAAACCTAAAAAATAATAAAATAATAAAAATAAAAATTCAATTCAAACCAGAAAACTGAAAGCGAAACGAGAAGAACCGCATTTCAATATCCAAAACATATCCAAGTTCCCATTGGGGGCAAAATCGTAAAACTGTACCGCTATCGCCGATCAAGAGCAGCTTTATGAGGTAATCGTAATCGGCTCGAGCCCTAGCAGGTGGAGCAGCCATCTGAGGTATCAATAATCGCAAAGCTTTAAGAAGCCAATCTCAAGAAGGAAGACTGGCTGGCTTCTGCCTGATTAGAGGAACTGATTAGACAAATAAACAGCGCGACGCAAAGGCACAGAAAACCAAATTTAAAAAAGAAAATAATAAAGATGCCATAATCGATGCTCCTCAAAAAGGAAGCTATGATCGATGAGTTGTTGAAGAAGAAATACCAGATCGGGAAAAAGAGGAGTGGGATCTAATCAACGGCGATGAGGAATTGACGAGGGGCGTGCCTTTATGGCGAAGGTAGAGGTCAGCAACGGAAGGCAAGGCCGTTGAAAGCTTTTTGAAAGCGAAAGAATTTCTGAGAGCGAAGGCGTGATTCTTTTAAGCTATGGGATTCGCCACTTCGCCGCCGTTGGATTACAGATTTTCTTTTTGATCTGCCTCTATCCAATGCTCTCATTACGTTGTCAGGGAATAAAATACGACGACGACGTTTTCACGTATTCACGATCAAGGTCAGAAAGTACTTGTTTAGTGTCGACGTGTCACTTATGATGGGATCATAGTTCAATTATTTTAATAGAAATTTTTTATTTTCAATGACTAAATATTATTTCATAATACTCGTAAAAAAAATTTATATATACACACACACACACACATTATTCTCACAAATCTAACTCTTACCTGAAAATTCTATAAGCCAATGCGAGAGAAACTATAGCCAAGGTTTTTGTTTTTTCGGGCCATTAGTCTATGTTGAATTCACAAACCGTGGAAGACAATGCACCCAGTCTATGTTATTAGTTGAAGCACTTTTTTTTTTTTTTTCCTGTAATCCTTTTCCATTTATGCATGTCCGCTTCACTGCATTAGGTTTTTCGTGAGTCGTTTATTAAAGTGGATAATATTAATCATCCTCTGTCAACAGATGTGACGGCCCCTAGATGCTTTTCTTTCCTAACATATGTTTTGTTGGGTACATTTGGTGTTGATTAGTATTATTGGCAGTTGATTATTATAAATTAATAAAATTAAACAATAATACATGGTTAAATTAATATTGCATACTGCTAATTAGGACATTCATTTATTATGAGAAAAAGAAATGAGATATTGAAATAGTTAAGATATTATTATTATTGAAGGTATTTACACGAAGAAAAAATTTAGATAGATCAAAAAACGATAGTAAATTTAAGTGAATACAATTAATTAATTTTTATGTTATATGTAAATTATTTTATATTAAATTGATATTTTATATATAATATAAATGTTTTATAAAAATTAATTATATTTACTTGAATCTATTATTTTTATGTTCACCCAATTGAACTCTTGGGTCAAATATTATTTATCAATTACTGCTATTACATCTAAAAAAGTACCTCAAAACTATTTTTTCTATCTACTGTTTTCAAATGTTCTATCAACAAACAAACGTAAACAGATGATAAAAAAAAAAAAAAAACAGCACTTGATGCTGTGTGACCCAAAAAATAAAATCGACGGTGCGATCCCTATTGAATTCCCCACTCGAACTTGTGAATAGGTGAAGACTAATAGGCTCCAGCTCACGGACAATTGGATCTCAAGGAATTTCCAGTAGGGGGCGACCAAACGCACCGGACATACAAACGTAAAGAGATGAGGAAAAACAGAAAGTCAACCGGTCGCTTAATTTTCCCGGAACCGACCAGCCTACGCAAGCGTGACACGCATGAGGAGACTTGATCAAAATGACGAGAACGCGTGGGAACCAAAATTTTGTTGAATTTAGTTTCGTCCACGGGGATTGAATATTTGCATTCATTTCATAAAGCTGTCGACAAGCACATCCCTCTGTTGCCCTTCGGAAAGAGCCTTAAATACATGTTTGCCCTTCCACACGTTAAGAGATAGCAAACAAGATGCTCCTCCGCTTGATGATGCTCCCTCTCTCTCTCTCTATGTTGGCAACCTTCACCACTTTCATTTAATTAAGTATTCCCCAACCTGCTCCAGTTGAGGCTATAAACCCGCAAATGATGGTTGGACCCCCTAACACGTACGCTGACTTGTGGGACAGGTGAATCTTAAATAGATCCGCCATTCAGCAAATGACTTGCTGGTTAAATTGACAATTCAGTGAAATCAAACAAAAAGTTCTCTTTGTATGAATGAGAGGTTTTTCTTTTCATATGGAAGTTTTAAGAAAAAAACGGTTGTTGGGTATCTCAATCTCTTCTTAAAAGTATTAGGTGTAGTATTTCAAGCAAATAGTATCCTTCTAGACGTTACAACACCAATGGTGGGGGTCTTTATGTTGAAAGATGGAGAGCCATCGAAAAATATCACATACACTCCGGTGATAATCTCATGAGCCGACCAAATTAAGAAAGGATAAAAAGAGAGAGAGAGAAAGAAATGAAAAGTGCAAAAAGTTGCTTAGGACTTTTCCGCGTCTTTAGATCAATGGTAGGCTTTGAATTTTTCTATAACCGTTGCATATGACATTGATGTAAGTCTGAAACGTTTTCCCTTATTAGAATTCCCATTCACAAAATGCTTCAATTTATTTCATTAGGTTCTCGATCCACGGCAAGGCTGTTGATGCGTCGCATTTTCAAAAATTTCGGCGTCACGTGAACGCAATTGGCAAATCTACAGATTCCAGGAATATGCAAAGTGGATCTTCCAACTTCTTTTTATTCTATTATGGAAATTATTATTAGGTCTCTTGTAACAGTCCTGACGCAAGGGAAGTTTGCATAAATGAACTCCATCCTATGCAACAACCGGAAAAAAAGAATCGGGTCACTGTTGGTGATTTCGTGTTGCCCTTGCCAGTATTCGTGCCTATCAAAAAAGAGGGTCGGTTCTATGGCCTACTTGTGGGTAAGGGCAAAGGCAACTCTGCTCGCCACCCATGACCAAATTTTATACACAAAGATTTGCTGCGTTAGTCTCATAACATCGGAGAGGAAAACAACGATCCAGTTCTTTTAAATACATATGCATAACATGCCATTCGGCGATACAGCTTTATACCTGCATTAACGCATAAAAAAAGTCGTAGACCTTAGGCTTACTTGCCAAGATGCATGTCGAAAAATTTTCCCTTACAATCAATTAAACCAACCAAACCAGAAGTGGTTGGCGTTGGAAAGTCCTCGGTTGACTTGGCTGCCTTCCATCTTTTATATTGGCATCAGCTCAGCTGTCAAAAGAAAAAAAAAAAAAAAAAGCAGAATTGATCAATTCAAATTGTCCATCAGGACCACAAGCAAAAAATAGAGAAGAAGCCTTCTCGCCTTGTTCCGTGGAAATTTCAGACTAAATTACAAGCGGTCTTTTTTGGTCGGTCAACGAAGAGGTTTATGCATTCCTCTCTGCAGAAATTTCAGAAGACCGAAAGGTTATGAGGAAATATGCCAGCCTTCAGATTGCCATTCCTGCGCTGATACTGCGTAGATGTCATGTTACGATGGTTAGAACAATCGGATACGGCGGGATCCATTGATTTGCTTTAACGCCAAGCTTTTCCCATCTATGCGAGACTTGTGTTCTGTTTAAAGGTTCAATGACTAATGTTAAAAGTAATAGGTGACAATGAGACAATACACTATTTAATCAGCGTAAAATAATAATATTTTGACTGACAATCATTAAATCAAATAAACATCTAATCCCATGTTGGCGAGGCAATTCTCTTTCCTAAGAACGTAAACATATATATGCTATTTTGTATGCATGCCGTTGTCACGATGGTCCAGGTTGAAAAGCAAACCCTTGGGATTGGTCAAATCGCACAACAAGTGGGATAATTTGGAATGAAAAGCACTCGTTCGCGTTCTCACTACATTTGACGCGCCTTTTTTTTAGATCAATATACCCAATTAATAAAAAAGTATAGTTAAAAAATAATATTTTATTGTTATTATGGTAAGTATCATTATTTATTAATATTTTTTTTACCAATTATATGCCATGAGTCTAATAAGAAATATGTCTAACGAATAACGTTTATCAATTTATGTTATATTTAAAAAAATAATTCAAAATCATTTTTTAACAGTTACTTTTGAAAAAGATTTATGGACAAATATCGACTTTTAAAACAACTTTATTTAATATTTAACACCCCATTTTGCTTAACCAAAATATTTTCACGAGAATTGACGGCGTGATGCCCTCAGAGCACTGCGGAATTATTCCGCCGGATGTCCGTTGGGTACGCGCTTTCTTTGTCCAAAACAATTGGATGGGTCCCATCCTCACGCCAAACAACCGAATTACAAGCCCCGAACGTGTCTCCCACACGCACAGTTGGCGACCACGACGCATTCGCAACACCGAATCTGACTGCTTTAGCATCTTGAGACTGCTCTCTCTTTTCTTTTCTCGTCGATGTTTATTATTTTTTTATTTATATTTTTTAAATATAATATACATAAACTTTTATATTATATAAATTTATTTATTTAATTATTAATAAAATTAAATTAAATTTACTCACATTTTACATAAATTAATTTAAAATTCTCTTTCCGCGTTATTAATTATAACGCGTGGGGTGCCTTTAAATATGACAAAGAGAAGAGAAAGCGGGAACGCGTCACGCACCCCTATACTTTCCCGGTCTTAAGCGTTTCCCTCGTGTGTCAAAGCTGGCTTCACTGCTACACATTCCCTCGCATATTCTTCTTTCTTTTTTCTTTTTAGATCTGTGCGTTTTCTTTGAAGCATCAGTTTTTGAGGCCTTGTTTACGAGATCAGAAACGCCCTGACCTGTTACTCATCGGTGAGTTTCAAATTCTCCACTTCCTTGGCTTAGATGGTCGTCGTCTGCTCTTTCTATATTATTTTATTATTTTTTAAAGTATTTCATTCGGTTATCTAGTCGATTCATCGCGACTGTTTACATTTTCTGGTATCCTCGCGGATTTTGTTTCCTTAATCTCCCTGTTTCTTTATGCACATATTCAACTAAGTATCCTCTGTCTGCAATCCTACGCGCGGTTGTGTGGGCTAGACTTTGTGTGTCCTTTCATGCATCAATCAATTTTATGTTTTTTTTTTTAATTTCTTAGATTTTGATTCTTGATGTTTGGTTTTCCCATTTACGTGCTTGTTCGGTTGGAATTGTGGCCTGGAACTTTTCAATGATGAAATTTTCATGCAAAGAAACTAAAAATAAAGCAATTAGATGACTTGATTAGAAAAAAAAAATGATTCGTACCAACGTGGTCACTGTATTCAAGCCATTAGGCATTAATGGCAGTAAAAGTCTTCGTTGACCTGACTGACCTGATGCTTGAATCATGGACTTACGTTCTTCAAATGATACATAATTTCTTCATTCTCCTTCTTCTTTAAAGGTGTTGTTTAACATGTACCCTTGTACAAAATAATACAAGTTAGATTCTAAAATCTTCTACACAAGATAGATTGTTAGTTGTAGTTATCCTGAACGTTGCTATTTGTAAATTATTGTTGTTGTATGTGATTTAGCTGGCATCTATGGCTCCTCCTATTGAGACTCCAACCAAGGTTCCAATCTCTAACCATTCCCACCACCCGCCTCTCAATGAAAGGATACTTTCATCGATGACCAGGAGATCTGTTGCTGCACACCCTTGGCACGACCTTGAAATAGGTACGCAATTTCACTGTAAGCCAAGACTGATGAGTAATTAGTTATTGGTCTTTGTTGATGGAACGACCCTATGTGTTTTTTGTCATTTTGATTCATGCAGGACCTGGAGCTCCAAAGATATTCAACTGCGTAAGAACAGAGAACCTCAACTACTATTTGACTGATTGATTCCATAACACTGCACCTTAGGATGATGCAACTTAAAAAATAGGACCACGGTTATCCTTTTCAATTAATCTGAAGATCTTCTTGGGATGCTGAATACTCTTGTTAAATCATAGAATGTGATCCAGTGATATTCTATGTATAATGCCTTGTGGATGATCTTGCTACTCCTATTTTAGGCATCTTCTTGTCTATTGAAGCTATAAAACTAGCCCGAAGTTGACAGGATATGAAGGTTGAAGTGCCCGTGTTTTTTGGTTCCACTCCCTCAGTTGACTTTTTCCAATTTTGAAACTTTTGTGGTTGGCATGCGTGTGACTCGGCCTGATATATACTTGTGTCACAAATAGCTGTCCTGCATGGTGCACTCAGGATCCCATCCGATGGTTAAATGAGATATGAATTTGTAGATCTTTCTGATTTCTGAATATATCATGTATTACACTAACACTTGGTGTAGCAATTGACTGTGTTTATAAACACATCGTGATCTGTTAGACATATTCATTTGACTGAGGTTGTACTAAAAACTTGCTATTTCATTCAGGTGATTGAAATAGGGAAGGGAAGCAAGGTGAAATACGAACTTGACAAAAAAACTGGACTGATCAAGGTAAACACAGTTACCGGGCTGATATTATTGTGCTCTGTATTTGTTTAGAGTGTATTGCTCAATTGTTACATTTGCAGGTTGACCGTGTGCTTTACTCTTCAGTTGTGTATCCCCACAACTATGGATTTATCCCTCGTACACTCTGTGAGGACAATGATCCCATTGATGTCTTGGTTATTATGCAGGTATGGCGTTGAATGCATATGTTGTTCTGGAAATATCACCTGTTCACATTCTTTGTCAAGAATGTTCCCGTTCTTGCATTGTTTCCTTGGAATAGATGGCAATTTTATTATCTAGAGCTAAAAGGGATTGACTGGGTCAGTCAATGCTCATCATCAGTTTCCTGCTTGTGTGTGTGGGTGTGTGTGAGAAAGAGAGAGATATGATTCCTTTCTAGTTGTATTTCTCCTGATGTATATCATGCCTATGTCAAATATCTCAAAAATGATTGGTATATATTGATATGTGCAGGAACCCGTTCTTCCAGGATGCTTTCTGAGGGCTAAAGCTTTAGGTCTTATGCCAATGATTGATCAGGTGCACATTCCCAGCTGGAAAGAAGTGGTCTATCTTCATTTTATGGATCTTTTTTTTTTTTGTAGTAATAAAATGCACATTTATTTCAATATGTTTTGGTATTGACAAACCTAGGGTGAGAAAGATGACAAGATAATTGCTGTTTGTGCTGATGATCCTGAGTACCGCCACTACAATGACATCAAGGAGCTCCCACCACACCGTCTGGCTGAAATACGCCGCTTCTTTGAAGATTGTATCCTTTGTCAGCAAGTGGCCTAGTGGCTGCTGTGCTTTATAATGGAAACTTTACTTTCAAGTGTAGCATTGCCCTCATTTGAAGCATTGCTCAGGGGTCTTCCTTGATTACATATTCAGACAAGAAAAATGAGAACAAGAAAGTTGCCGTTAATGACTTTCTACCAGCCACTGATGCCCAAGATGCAATCCAGCATTCAATGTAAGTGACAATACCTTTTGAGTCTTGACTTGTCCTTTTGCTTTTGGCAGGTCCAATGTGTGTATGTAATATGTGTTGGGGAGGGAGAGCAAAGAGCATGAATTGACATAATATTGGATCCCTTGAATGATTCAAAGAATTACTGTTACCCAACAACCTCGTATTTTTCCATAATAATTGTTGCTTCTCCATATTATGCTAACCTTATGGAACAACTTTCCCTTTTCTTTGTATTGTTGTTTGCGTGGATTATGGTTTTGATCTTGCCTTGTTTTTCTGCTATATGAAGGAATCTTTATGCAGACTACATAGTTGAGAGCCTGAGGCGGTAGTTTTTCAGGCTGATGGAAGCAATAGACTTTGGGTGGGATCCTCCTATTTACATAAGATGCTGCTATATATAAGGGCTCTTTTTTCGCTTATTTCGATCCTGCTTTTGGTCTTCCAAATGTGTGCTGATGATGGTATGTCACCGGGCGGATTCTTGATTGCATATAACAGTTGAAGAAATAATGATGATGACGATGATGTCACCGTATTGCGTATTCCTCACTGTAATGAATGCTGGACCCGGTAAAAAAAAAAAAACCATAGTTTTGACCGTCGAACAGTATTTTGCCCTTTCCCTACCCCTAATTCTGTTCTCTCTTTATATTTTTCCCCATTTTTTTTTCTTTGTTTTGCTCACCATTGTCCTTTGTTGATGTGTATCCATTCATCTTTGTTACTTTGAACATAACCCCTTTTTATATAAAAGTAAAAATTTCAATGTACCAAAAAAAAAAAAAAAGGAACCTAGTCTTTGTTACTATTTCTTTTTGCAAAAAATAATATATTGTTTGATAGACCTTTACGGCTTTTCCAAGCATGTTGCCGGTGAAATGAAATACTCTTCTTTAATCCCTGACGAAGCAAATCTTGTATTTTTAATGGAAAAATTCGGTAGCAATAAGTTAAAAATGATGTGATGGATATGTATTAATGTATTAATATGATATAATAAAATAAAAAATATATTAAATTAATGAAAATGTATAAAGCATTAGATAAATTATGCATCTCTCTTGCTTTCTATTACACTGTTGCGTAATTAGGTTTTTTTTTTTTTTTTTTACATAAAAAAATAATGATGTAACCCATTCTGGCGGCAAATTGTTACCTTTTTGGAGTTGGTGGTTTTCTTTTCCGTTTTTCATTCTGGGTCCTAAAGCTGATGGTTTCGGGATTAAAGGGAAGGGAAGTGTGGGGGACTGGACTTCTGTTACGGGCTTGTGGGCTTTCCAGTGAAAGTTTTAGGTTTCATCAAGCCCATCTGAACCACAACCAACCCAGAATGCATGTTAGGGTAGACCGACCGTCCCTCAGAAAGCTGCTTTCCACCCGAACGAAAACTGACCCTTCGGCTACCAAACGATAACTATCATTAAGAGCAGGAATGACCATCAAAAGGACAGATGGGGCGGGAACACTTGGCTGGCGGGGTTTAATTACCTGTCACCGCTGATCCCCGAATTAGGCAACGCTTGATGTTAAAATTAGAGAGAGAATTATAGAGAAGGTGCAAGATGACACCCACGATAACAAAGATCTTCCAGTGCATCTAGCAAACAGAAAATATTGTTAAATGGCAAACTTAACGTTGGGATCAAATTATCTTTCTAGTTATATCTTCTTCCTTTGGTTGTTATTATAATACACAAAAGTTAACTCACCAAATATCCCCCGAATGAACAAGTTACTAACGCTATAGCCGGTTAGTTTTGGAGTGAATGTAGGAAAGCTAGTGAAGAAACACATGATAAGAACATAGAAGTTATGGTATTGGTTAAATTTTTTGTTGGGCTAAAAACAAAAGCTTAATGAAATTGAAAAAAAAAAAAAAAGGCGTACGAAACTTGTTATTGTGATTAATTTTTTTTTTGTTTATTCATTGGATATTTCTATTTAAATAATAACTCAGTCACAAAAGAATGCACGAGCAAATACCAAATACATCCCCCCCGGTCTCCATCAGAAGATCTCATCATCGCTCAGACGTCGCTAAAGCAAATTGGCATAAACCCTCTATAGCTCCTAAGAACCCCACAAAGTCTCCGCCCTTCGAATTTCTTTCTTGTCTCTAATAAAAAATCCCACAAAAACCATGAGCTCGTTCACCAGCACCCCCAACTTCGACAACCTTCTCCTACAAACCCTGATGGGCCACCTCCAAATCCAACCTCCGGCCACCTCCTACAACCGCCCCTCATTGTCTCGGTCTCTCGAAGACTTACTTCTTGACGCTGCCAACAATTTTGCTGAGGGATCAGACGACGACAACCCCAACACCAACAGGTCCCGGATCTCCACGGAGGAATCTAAGGTCGAGAGGGAAATCATTAGGATTATTCTATCGGGAAAGACTGATTCCTTAAACCCCAACTCCGGCCAGGCGGTTACCATACATCTGCATTGGTTTTCACGAGGAAAAGGAATCTGATTATCGGGTGTGGGAGTGGCATGGGCACATGATGCTTTTTGACGAGGAGAACGGTTACAAGCATGAATATATTTACGGAAATTATTTTGAGAGATTATTGAGTAAGGCCAGCTATGGTGGTGGAATTAGTGAGGCGGAAGAGAAAGAGGTAGAGGAGACGAAGGAAGTGGAGAAAGTGATGAATATGGGATTGCGAGACTTGATTGACGGTGGTAATTCTATGGGAAGTGCTAGGATTCTTCATAGGAATATCAATGGCAGTTCTCCAAGGTATGTGTTTATACAGTAATCACTCCCCACTCCCATGCATTGCATTTCTTGTTTTTTATTGGGCTGAGCTAGAGGATACAATGAAGTTGTGTATCTTGCTGAAAGTTGGATATTGTTATTACTGAAGGCTTGACACTTTGACCCAATTAAGAAATCATGGGAGGAAAAACACCTTATTCTTCCTGAAGCACTCTAAGTGGTTTGGACATATATGAAGATGCATAGAGCCTTCTCACCGGGCTCTTAGTCCTCGGTCCAGTTCGAACAAAAACTAAAATGGAAAAACTTTAAAGGAATATTAATTAATATCATAATGGTAAGAATGATTACATTGCTATCCTGGACATTTGGCTAAAGCCTTTCTCTGTCTTGATGCTCATTAGCTTAAATGCTGCTAGATTGTCCCTCTTGATATGCTTCAATGCCTAACAGTTAAAAGTTATTTTGCATTTTGACACATAATTCTTCAAAATTAATGTAATGCAGAATCGTGTTTCCAAAGACCATGCATTTCAATGGATGTATCATTAAAGTATTTGCCTAACAACATTAGAAATTTACCCTCTTGTGACAGCTGAGTGCAACTAAACAATGAATGTTAGCTGTTTTGCTAATTTTGTTCTCGAGTCAGTCAATCAGCGTTGCATGGTAGATAACCTGCAATCGTGACGTCTTGGTTAAGTATACATCTGTAGGGGAGAAGTCTTCCGTGCAATGATAAATACAGGCAATTGTAGAAGTATTTAGTTAACATGAACGAGCAGTCATGGAGTTCACATCAATTTTTCTCATCTTTTAATTTCCCTGCTGTGGATATCTTATCAGCAGTTCTTTTATATTGCTGATATGCTGTGGCTGAATCTTAACTGTAATGATGTGTCAGTCTGGTCTGATTGAAAGTGGAAGGAAAGCAAAGATCTCAGAAGAAGGAAAAAATGAGTTGCTTTCCTGCCTCACACGTTTTTCCTATCTCTTCTTCATACCAAACACAATGTAAGGTTTATGCAGGGGTCAACGTGTACTTCCTCAAGGGATGCTACTTTGGTCACTTATTGCACAAACCGTCGCATGCATTCTCTTCTTATTGCGCTTATTGTTATTGATCAATGCAGTTAATTGAGGCTTTCTTTGTTGTTTCCCTCTTGTAATTGACAGGCTGGGCTGAATTCGGTTTGCAGCTGTGGTTTTAGATTTTCAGGAGCTACCGTGTCTTCCATCTATGGTGTGTCACTTGGAGATTGTGGCTTTTGCTCATCATTTTGGCATACAACTCCCGATCATATTGTTTGATGCATGCGTTTGATGTCTTTCATTGGCCGCATGTTTAAACCTGAGACAGATTTGAATGATATAAAGGTTGTTTAAGCGTTGATCTGTTACAAGTTTAACGACACCTGACCCCCCAAGAAATAAAGCAAAGCGGACCCTCTCTCTCTCTCTATTCCTCTCCCACACACACACTCATGATTTTTTTCCTTTTTTTTTTTTTTTCAATTACAATTACAATTACGCACGCGTGATTGGTGAACAACTGAACAAATTGAGGTATTCAGTAGCACACGTACGTGATGCGGTGGTTTCCCGGGCTTGAAAATTGTCATCTATGCGGCCCAATTATGATGGGTGGCAACGTATAACCCAATTATGAGTTAAGAAATGGGCCAATTAGCCCATTATCATAGCCAACTGAACCCAACAATTCGAAGCGGCGTAAATTTCGAAGTCTCCCTCACCACGTGGCCGAATCCTTAAGATGACGACCCTCTTTCGAGAATAAACATGAATCCCCACCAACTATTCCCCACGCTCTAACTACGGTCAAAATGGTTTCCCACGTCACCGATCCGCGTGAAAGAGTATCTCCCAATCAAAAACCCTCTCTTTCTCTTATATAAACAAATCGTCTCCCTTCCTCCTTCGCCGAACCAACAGAGGAAAGGCGTAGATTGTCTCGTTGTGTGTTGCTGCATTCCCTAGCCGAAATTTCCTTTATCTAGTTCTCTTCCAACGATGGCGCCCAAGGCGGAGAAGAAGCCGGCGGAGAAGAAGCCGTTGGCGGAGAAAGCCCCGGCAGCGGCGGAGAAGAGGCCGAAGGCAGAGAAGAGGATCTCCAAGGAAGGCAGTGAGAAGAAAAAAAAGAAGGTCAAGAAGAGCAGCGAGACCTACAAGATCTACATCTTCAAGGTCTTGAAGCAGGTTCATCCTGATATTGGTATCTCCAGCAAGGCCATGGGGATTATGAATAGCTTCATCAACGATATCTTCGAGAAGCTCGCTCAGGAGGCATCGCGATTGGCTAGGTACAACAAGAAGCCCACCATCACGTCCAGGGAGATCCAGACTGCCGTTAGATTGGTCTTGCCCGGAGAGCTTGCCAAGCATGCCGTGTCTGAGGGTACCAAGGCGGTTACCAAATTCACTAGCTCTTGATTTTGATTTTGGGAGATTGTTGTGATACGGGCTGCGTCGTCGGATTTGGATGGTTAATTCTGTAGTTTTTTAAGATATATTTTTTCCGGGGAATTTTTTTTTTGGGGTTAGTGGATGTGATGTTTGAGCATAATCCAGCGAAATTGTCTGGTCTTGAAATCAGAAGCAAATGGCTTGAGTTTCCATTGGGTTGAATGCGAATCAATGAGAACATTTGAGATTTGGGATCAAAATTTTCACACTGCCGGTATTTGCTATAGAATTAGAATGGTTAATTAGAGCGGATTTACGAGTGTATGCATTCGATGGCCCACAGAAACAGTGTCTAGAAAATGGAGTCAAAGGTTGAATTAATTAAAATTGGTCGGTTTCAGTGTTGATTCATTTTGCGTACGATCAAAATTTTTCATAAATGTGTTCGTGGCTCAAATTCTTGATCGTACTTAGCCGTCGCAATGTATGATTTAGCCTACAATTAGGGGAAGTGAGTCGAGCAGATTTCTTTATGAAACTACTGTTATGACTCAGCAACTCCATGCTTTTTCCGGAGGCCTGATGTCCAGATACGTAGATTGCGCGCAACTGGTGAGACATTGACAAGGCAAAGCATAGAAAAATGCCATCATTAATCATTTATCAAGAGATAAGGATTGAATTCCTCGGAGAGACTAAATAAGGGAAACTAAGACAAAAAAAACAATTTGTCTATCCCTTTTGCAAATGAATGATGCGAGGTGGAATTGTTTTTTTTTTTTTTTTTAATTTTTTATTTAAATTAATAAGTAAAATTATGTCTTTAAATAAAATTATTTTTTATTATTTCTGAATTAGTAAGCGGAATTATATTCTTAATAGTGATCTATCAAGTCTATATAAATTTATTACCCGTGTCTTTTGAAGGGAAAGCTGATCCCCTCGAAATGATCAATCATATCCCTTTTATTTTGACGAAATTCTTATTTTCAATTTCTACTTTTAAATCCCTATTCGAAATTACTTGTTCCAAAATCCTACGTTCTCATTGTTTGTTGTCAGAGCGGCATTCTTAGATATCCTATTTCTATTCCATAAAAAAAAAAAAAATTATGCCCATTACCCAAAAATAAAAGAAAAATTTAGTTATCACCAATTTGCAATTTTACAATATATCTTCATACAACTCTTCTGATTCTGACACTCAAATATCTTGAATAGAAAAATCATTATCTCTTATGCAAGAGTCTTTCACGAGACTTGAACAGATGATATTCTTTATTGTACAAAAGGAGTTAGGAGATAATACTCCTAGATTTGCTAACAAATAAAGAGAATCTGTGGAATCCTATGGAGGTACCAATCGTGATTATACCCAACCACACACAAGGGTAGAATTTCTCCGCTGGGATGAGAGTGATCCCGCAGGTTGGATCTCTCGGGCTGAAAAATATTTTCGCTTTCATCATACACAGAGCTCTCTAAAGTTGAAATTGCTCCGATTCAATTAGAAGGTAATGCAATCCAATGATATGATTGGGTCAAAACATGTGGTGGAATTCCCACATGAGCTGAATTCACTAAAGGTCTTCTTGTGCAATTTGGGACCTCGGAATATCACAATGTTGACGGGGAGCTCGTAAAAATTCTCCAGACATCTACCATCCTCGAATATCAGGGTTGATTCGAACGACTTGCCAATTGAGCTAAAGATTGGTCTGAAAGGCAATTGGTGGGAACATTCATTGAAGGGCTTACTCCTGACATCTGAAGAGAAGTCACGGCTCGCCAACTACGAATAATGATAGCAGCTATTTCCTTTGCCCGCTTGCAGGAAGAGAAGTTAGGTGCTGAAAATCGTCGGTCATATGCTAATGTGACTAGCAAACCTATCGAAGGTAACACCAACTTATCTTTTGTTACTCGTCCTTCTAACTCTAGACGCTTAACCTAAAAACAATTAAAAGAGCGAATGCCGAAAGAGTTGTGTTGGTACTGTGATGAGAAGTGGCACAAGGAGCACTGTTGTAAGCAAAGGAAGCTTTTAATGATTGAGCCAATTGAAGAGACTGAAGAAATGAGGGTTGACCATATGGGCCCAGATGATGATGACAATTTTGTTGAATTCATAAATGAACTTGCAGTACATACTTTAGCTGAGTATTCGAACTAACAAACTATGAATATTGATGGAGTTATCAAGGGACGTCCAATAATGGTACTGGTTGGCTTAGGTAGTACCAATAACTTTATGGATGAGAAGTTGACAAAATACTTACTTTTCCAATCGAGAACTGTGACAAGTTTGCTGTGAAGGTTGCAGATGGGAGAAACTTGACATGTCAAGGGAAGTGCACAAAGGTAAAACTCACATTACAAGGTTAAATTGTTTATATTGATTTTTTCTTACTATCCTTAGAAGATTATGAAATTGTCCTTGGCATTGATTGGTTACGAACCTTGGGAAATATTACTTGGAATTTCTCTAAGTTAAGAATAAAGTTTTTATTGGGCATCCAATGGAATTATACAACAGACACGGGGATAAAGTTACTACTGCTAGTAGTCATCAAATGGAGAAAGTCCTACAGAAGGTAAGACAAAGGTTCCCGATACAGTTAATAGGTCTCCCCCGCAAAGGACACACAACCATCATATTCCGTTATTATCCGAGAATATACTTGTCAATATGGGCATCATCAGATCGAGTGTCCTTGAAAAAAAAAAGGGATAGTTGTTGGAGGATATGCATGGAAATTGAGCTATCATATAAATCTTGGGTCAATAAAATAACTTTGCTGAGGCTACATAGGAGTTCTATCATTCTTTTGTACATTAATTTCCGAACTTTATTACCAATCAACCTTGAGGACAAAGCTATTTTAAAAGATAGTAGAATGATACAATTTCTAATAGGCAGGATTATATCTCTAATAAGTGGAATTATCTTTTATTATTTTCAAATTAACAGGCAGAATTATATCCCTAATAATAGTTTATCAAGTTTATATGAGTAACTTTTGAGAGGAACTCAATAATAATATTATCAAAACATTTAGTTTATTAGAGGCCATTTCTTTCAAAACGATCAATCTTATCTCTTTTATTTTTATAAAACTCTTATTTTCAATTCCTATTTCCAAATTCATATCCAAAATTCCTTATTCCAAAAGCCTATATTCTCGTCAATGAAATTCACTCACATTTTACTTTGATCTCTCCCTCCTAGAAAATGGATGTTGTTTATACTGGTCACGTGAGCCAACAATAAAACTTTCGTTGAAAATCTGTGACCTAACCTGATACCTAAGACTATTGACCATTCTTCGGCTACCAACTTACAAATTTGAACGGGATTTTGGTCCACCCAACAAGTTTGATCTGTTCGCGACACGAACTTGTGCACACTTACTCATAGCTGTTCCACCAGATTATACTGGGATTTTAACTCATAATTTTACTGGTCTGGCTTTCTATATCCAGCTTATGAATGAATGAATACACTTTTTCACAAAATAAAAATAAAAACAAAAATAGAATTATATATATATATATATATATATAAATTCAATAATGTTGGTAGGAATGGTGCAAGAGCTACAGTAACATTAGCAAACACATAAAAACAGAAGCAAAGTTATAAAGGTAAGCTTCAAATGAACAATTTAACAACAGCCAACAGGATTCATTTGAAATAGACAGGTTGTTCTGCTATGAAATAGGAATGTCTGACTATTCATGTTCCTACATTCAAAAAACATAAATCTCTCCTACAGATAGACCCGCACACAATGGAAAGATTACAGGTAGGAAGATAGAATTAGAATCTAGGCTAGGCCTTCTTTGGTGACTTGGTGGCCTTTGACGGTGACTTTGGCTCCTTGTTTGCCTTCTCTGATTTCTTTGGTAGCAGGACAGGGTTGATGTTGGGCAGCACACCACCGTGAGCTATAGTGACGCCAGCAAGAAGCTTCCCAAGTTCCTCATCATTCCTCACAGCCAAAAGCACGTGCCTAGGGATGATCCTGTTTTTCTTGTTGTCTCTGGCTGCATTGCCTGCCAACTCCAAAACCTAAACAAAATTTCAAGTTAAGCAGCATTCCTACAAATTTAAATGGAATAACTCTGACTTGACACACGCAGTAATGCAAACAACTCCAATTGCTTGACTTAATTCTGTCAATCACATTCAAAATTAAAAGTTCCCAATTTTATACATATCCTCGAAAAAGTAGCCTATTAAAGTATTTTGAGAATATATACATATCCCTGAGACACGAAATAAACCGAAAAAGCTTTACCCTGTTGGTGTACATGAGATTCAATAGCTTTAAAATCAGTATGAATATGAGAACAGAAAGACTCCCCCACCGCCAGAATAATAAAGCAAATGAAAATGCAAATTACACTTTCACCCCTTGCTTTGGTAAGCATTCAAAACACCGAAGACGAAAGGACTTGGTGGCGGATCAGATGGTGTCGTGCAATGTATAGTGCCCATGCAGAGCACGCCGGAAAATCCACAATGACACTAACGGCCATGGAACTACCGACGGTCATTTCGCCCGGAAGCGGCGAAAGTCCTCTATAAAAATCCGATTACCGAGGCAACGTTAAAAAAAAAAGAAAAAAGAAAAACCTGCAGAAAGAAAAAAATAAAAATAAAAATAAAATTGCAAAGGTAACTCGGGTTTAGGTAAAACCCTAAATTCATTCCAATCCCTAAAATGTGTAACAACTCAACTACGGCCACCAAATCAAAAGCACCGAAGAAACCAACTCAAAATGCACCAGCAAAAAAATTAGACGTCAATATACATATCTAGTAATCCAAGATAAATATACCTCGGCAGCAAGATACTCCAGCACGGCAGCGAGGTAGACCGGAGCTCCAGTCCCGACACGCTGAGAGTATCGGCCTTTCTTCAAGTATCGGCCAATCCGCCCAACTGGGAACTGCAAGCCGGCCTTCACGGATCGGGAAACTGGCTTCTTCTTTGGACCGCCTCCCTTCCTGCCTCCTGCTCCTTTCTTTACTTTTGCTGTAGCATCCATGGGTCAAAAATATTTCCAAATCAAGACTGCTAAACTATTTTCTTTTTATCGAGAAACAGGCAGACAAAGACGAGCACGAGCAAGACAAAGAGAAGCAGACGGAACGAGAATGGATATACGTGATTTGGAACGAGCGATGGAGGAGCTTAGCGGTGGGGAAAGATATTTAAATGCAGTCGTTTTGGTGTCAAAATGGGGGAGAAGCCTTTTTTGTTTCTGAATGGGCGATTCTGGATCGTTGGACCAGTCATTATCAACGGTCAAAGAACGATGGAGTTTACGATCCGCGTGAATTGAAATGAGCCAATGAGGCGATGGAAGAAGCGCTAAGTTGCTAGATGGCGTAAAAGAGAAGTAGATGGGTTGCGAAAGCTGAGGCCCGCAGGAATTGGGGGACCTGGGCGGGCCTGCTCGAAGTTGCGATGGGAATCAACGGGAGGAGGTCACACGTACATACGCAACAACTCTCCCTCCTGCAGAGCGTTAATTTGACGCCAATATTGCCAAAAATCTCACGGTTTATCAAAAATAGGCTCGTCGGGGCTCATGACAAGAATGATGTCTAATGGCATCCTGCTAAGACCCGGACTTAGATCATAAGCTCAAACTCAGCCTTACGAGTAAAATGATTCGGGCCCAGGCAGGACCAACCTGCTAATTTAATTCCAGCTGTTCCCATCAATGATCAACCGTATCGCTTGCATAGGGGGAATCGGTTCAAGTAACCCACATTCTCAAAACCGTGGGGGCATGGAACCCAATCCATAAATGCAGTAAAAAAAGTAATAGGGTTCGACCAGGATGTGGAAGTTAATCTCACACCGTCCGATCGACGGCAACGGCTACGTACGTACCTGATTGGACCTTGCAAATCGCCATTAGAGTCGCCCTCACGTCGAACGCCGAGTTCTAATATTTCCTTTTCTTTTATATGTAAACGGACTCGCTCCGCCGTCCCGTTCGGATGGCCTTTCCGTTGCTCTGGTTCAAGATTCCCCCGGTTTTCCGATCTCTAAAAGTTCGTCTTCACGTGTGAATGGATCAATATATATATCTTCATAAAATTTCTTTCTAATGAATTTAAAATCAGAGCTTTTTATTTCGTTTGCTTTTTTTCTTTTTAATAATAAAAATTATATAAAAAAAATTGTTTAGAGAGAAGAAGAAGAAGAAGAAGAAGAAGAAGAAAAGGAGGTGCCTAGGGTTTTGCGTGACCGTACAGATTGAGGGCAAGAGAGCGAGGGTTTAGGGTTTCGAAGAGCATAGAGATAATGCCTTCGGTGCCCGTACTGCTGCTTCTTTTAGTTCCTTGCTTGACGCTTTTTCATGGTGTATTGTGCTCTCATCGTTTGAAAGAGCTCGAGAAAGGTGATCGGCATGGTAATCCTAGCTAACATTAGGATTTGATTGTTTTCCATTTCTTTTTTCCTCTGTTTTTTTGTTTTCGCAGTTTTTTCTCTTGAGCTTTTCTCCTGCGAGGTAAGGATAATTCTACGGGGAAATTTGGATTGAGAATTTGGAGGGAGACGGGGATAGATAGATAGATAGATCGATCTTTTTGAAGGAACTGGTTTGACTCAATTGGAGAAACCAGGAGCTGAAAGAGGTAAAAGATTGATCAGTTTCTTGTTTTGGTTTTGTTTCCGAAGGCTTACTGCTAAATATTACCGGGCGAGAACATGGTCAACGATCGGATTGGACGATTGTACGGACATTAATTGGTTCTGGTTGGCATTTGATCGTGTGTTATTTATTTTCTGTATCCCGAGGAGCTGATGTAATTGGTTCTGCATTTCATTAATTGCTATTGGTGTTGCATCGTGGTGTGCCGTGATCCATCCTGCAACTGCCATGCAATACTTCAAAACATTAATTTCTAAAACAACGCACAGTCATCTGAATGGTTTCCACATCTTAAATAACTTAATAATTTAGTTACCATTAGATTTAGACTCAAAATAAGCTGCTTATGACTTGTCTTTGCTTTCTGCCTGGCATTTGGTTGCTTCTAGTTGTAGGGAATTATTTTTGTTTTGCCTTCACGGGAATTGAGTTGGACTGGTTGTCTCATATAACATCTTATTCCCGCAGTTTATAATTGTCCTCGGTGCTACTAACAATGGATCACGCTGGTGGTGATGTCCTGGTGGACAAACTTGAAAGCAATCTTGGAAAGTTTGCAAGGATAGACAATTTACCAGAACCTTATGCATCTGGTAAGGATGATAATAGCGATGCAGAGGACCGTGAAGTGCTTGAACCATTTGGGCCTGAGCCTATGAAGAAGTGTTTGGAGAAGTGTGCAACATTCCCATGTGGTAGTACAATGTCAGATGAAGGAAGTGATGAACCTGAAATGTCATTGCAGCTATTGTTCTGTGAAAAACCAGTGCAACCACACTACTCACGATCAAAGTCCATGCCTGTAAGCATTCTGTTTGGATTCTGGGTGTCATCTGTTAAATACTTGTTTGACTTTAATTTGCAGTTGAATTCCATGGTGCTGAAACTGCCCTTTTTTATGCCCATGAAAAAATTTGATACAATATTTACTTGTTCACATTCCTGGGACAAAAAAAAAAAAAAAAAAAAAAGAGTAGCCTGTTCCACTTAAGGGCCATGTTTTGCATGAGATCCCTAACAGATGCAGTAGATGATGATCTGATTTAAGGTAGGAATTTTAGCACTTTTTCATGTATTTTTCAGATCTGTTTATGCCACTAATTCAGTTTGTTGCCTTTTCTTTTTTTGTTTGGACTTGATCTATTGCAATGCAAATAAGTTTGAAGCAGAGGGAAAAATTATGGCGGCAATAGGAAAAGTCTTTCCTACACCTTGGGATGTAGGATGGCGAATGAATTTGGATTTGAGTAACGAGGGTTCTGACCTTCCTCGCTACCGAAAAAAAAAAGAAAAATGATTTAACTTTTGAATTATCATGTACTGGCAAGAAGGGAGAGGAACATGTGTTGTTTTAAGTTATTTCTTGTTGCGCTGACGAGGTCTGTTTTTTCTTTTCCTTCTCTGAAGCTCGTGTCCGCCATGAAAGGTAGTCGAGAGAAAAGGATTCTGAATGTGACATGGGCTACTGATGTGTATGATCCAATTCCTAATTCAGTATATCACATTGTGAAGGGCAAGCAGAAGAAGTCTAGTAAAGACAAAGACACAGATAATAACTTCCACAACAAGAAAAATAGAAAGAAAGGGCCAAAGGGAAATCCTTCAAAAGGGGGCAGTAAAGACAAGAAGCAATTTCACAAACATGGTGGAAGGTCTGATGAGTGCTACAAAACTATGGATGCTCCTGATGCAGATGACCTTGGTGGTCTCGATGTTGGTAGCCCAGATTATTTTGGGAGTAACTTCTTGAAGAAATCCGCTACCAAGTTTCACTGTGTTGCAGAGGCACTGTGAGTCTTGAATCTTCCGTCTTCAGAACATTCTCTGTCCTGAAGCTTTGTGGATAAATAAATTTGCAAATAGAGGTATTGTTCATCCATGGTCGTGTGAGCCATATGCTAAGTTCATGTGCTGCTTAATGGCACTACTAAGCTGTTAATTTTAGTTGAGGGTCTGCCTATATGGTATTTGGTTGAAGCGCAAGTTAATGTTTAAGCTCAATCTGATCCAGGAAGCAGAAACCACGGGATTTCGAGTTTGGGTCCGGCCTTTCCCTGTAGCAATGTAACTGAAAGAGGATTTGAAAGTTGAAACCAAAATATTCAGCCGTGCTTCGCAGATTCAATAATCAACAATAACGCTAAGGAGAATTAACTTTACGGTTCACTTGTGTTAGCCCCGGCAGAAAAATAGAGCAAATGCTACAGA
Source organism: Ceriops zippeliana (assembly GCA_037897445.1). Classification (NCBI taxonomy): domain Eukaryota; kingdom Viridiplantae; phylum Streptophyta; class Magnoliopsida; order Malpighiales; family Rhizophoraceae; genus Ceriops; species Ceriops zippeliana. The sequence goes on from JBAPLH010000011.1 coordinate 1,002,245, forward strand.
AAAATAGAATTGAAAACAAAATCCCCGGTTTCAACCTTTATTTTTCAAACTCTCCATGGAATAAATTGCTATCAAATTCCCCGCATAAGTTCCTTCTCTAGTACTGATGTGCCCTTGAATATTGTCAGTTGGTAATCGCTTGTATACCTAGACAACTGAACAAGAAAATAGGTTTTACAACTGTTGAGCACTTTATCAAATGACTTAGAACAGGTACTAAGTTTAAGCTAATATGAGAAAAATACAAGATCCTCATCATCTTCGTCAATTAATCAATGGGCATCAACTAACGGTCACTAAAAGTTCAATTTTCTGCGTCCATTTTACTTAGTAAAAACATTTATTTCCTAATAAAAATGCATCGAGGAATAGGAACAAAACTATCACAGGCCCACCCTCTTCCCAGGCGCCCTGGGTAGCCCAATCCCCCATCTTCTTGCCTTCCCACTGAAATAGTACTATCTGTACGTGCAATTCCATGAATTTCATCTAGTTCTTGCTGTATGCAGTGCATAAGGACATCAATGATATTTACTACTGTGCACCTTTTAGCTTGAATTATGTAAAACACTCATGCCATTCTGCACATCCTTAGCTTTTTTGGTGTCAACAATTATGTGAATGATTCAGAAAAAACACCAACTATAAATACTCTAATGAGTTCTGCACAAAAGCTCAATGCATGATGTAAAACTAGAACCTATAATCAGTTGGTTCCGAGCAGGGACTTTATTTGTAAACGCATTAAGTACAGGCAAGTTATGTTCCGGCCAAAACATGCAAGCTAATGTTTTCAAGTTTCATACATTTCATTTCAATGATTTATCAGGAAGCAAAAGAAAATTAATAATATGTTTAAAGCTGGAACTTACTTGTCCTTCGCCCATCCTTTTAAAGCCAAATTTTCTTGTCCAGATTGACTCAGCTTCCTCAGCTGCCGGTAGCACCAATTTTTCCACATTTAGGGAGCACAAGAATCTTTCAACACATGAAAACAAGACATTGAAGTAGCCCTGCAATGTATGGTTCAGTAAGGACTAAGTCTTGGAAAAAAATCTCAGGAGGAACTTAAGACTCTTGGAATCTTGTTTCAAAAAATAATAAGAGAATTCTGTTCATCATGAATCAAAATCTTACTTTTCCTTGCTGTTCCCTACATGTAGCCACCAGAGGAAGCTCAGCAATCTCCCTGCCAAAGATCCTAAGAAGACCAGCTGACACAACAACATCCCTGTTGATGGTTTAAACATTTTATGTAGCATCTATATATGACAACTAAATAGTCAAACAAAAACAATGAGGCCCAAAGGGCAATGTTAAGAAAGAGATATACTTTACAATCAAAAGTACGCAATACATGTTCAAGAATTCTTGGCCAGATATATTTCTCCTGCAAAAAGTTTAAAGGGAACTAATTATACTATGTTAAAAATCATGAAAAATTACATAGGCTGGAAAAATACAACTAGAACCAAATCATATTCAGCCAACACATGAATCAGCAAACACTAACTTTTTTTCTACAACATTGAAATTATAGGGCTAGGAAGGGAGGATGGATCCTCGCTCCTTTGGAGAGGAATTTCAATCTGGCCAATTAAGTATATTTTGAATTTAGAAGCAACATAACAAAACAAAATAAAAGCCCTGAAGGGTTTATGCAGAACTAGTGTAAGTAATAGAGCACAGAATGAACTGATAAATTACCCATAGACCATAATTGGAATCAGATCACGACCTGACTTTGCAACAATAGGATCAAAACACTCCTGCAAAAATTAGACAAAACAAAACAATGTTATAACTTAGAGAACATAGGCAAGCAATAAGATCACCATCCAATAGTTTATTCACATATCCTGTATGCATATGACATCTTGGTTAAGTTTCAAACCCTAGGCAGCAAATTATGGCTGAACTGATAATCACATATGCTGTGGAAAAGGCTGTGAATACACAGGCGTTCAATAAATGAGGAAGTTACTCGGAAAATTGCAGTGGCTGCGGAAAGCAGATCTGCCCTTACACGACTTCTTCCCATCAAAATTCTCCATTGAACATCACCTGCAGTTTCATCACTAAATAATCCTTTCTCGGCACACTTTCTATTTATAACATTTAACAATGGAGTGGGAATCATTTGCCCTCCACTGGAAACTGAATCCTGGAGAGCCTCATGGATCATGTTGCAGTCATCACAGCAGAACCAATCATTCTTCGGCACTTCCTGCATACAAGAAAAATAAGTAAGTACACCTAGAGAACTAAAAGACTAAAGCAACTGTTATTGGTTTATAGACCTACTTTCAGGTTGCATACTGCACTGTCCCTCAAGCAACTGACATGAAACTCCTTTTCACACTAAAAGCAAAACAAAATCAATAAATTATAGTCAAATTTATAAGATAATGCTTCTGCAAATGCATAGGCAAAAGAAGCAAGCATACTTGGTCACAATAGATAACTGTTCGGTCACCAAAGATTTCAGTATTAAAATCATGGGCCCTGAAAAAATGAAAACACAACAGCCAGTCAGATGTTAATTGACACAAATATGTGCTCAAGAGATTATAGAACTAATAAATTTGAAAAATCGACCAATGAAGCCCTACTGCAGTCATTTGTGCAAATAATACAGAAATATCCTAAAACTGTTAACAATATATTTGGTTCTACCTCAACATATTCCCTGCCATCACCAAATTTTCTTTTTCATTGACCTACTCATTTTCCAGTACTTGGTACCCTTACAAATTAAAGCATGTTGAACAATAATCTAAAACAAATGTAACTGATTGAACCTAACCAATTCTCCTTGCAAACATGGCTTTACTACTTGCAGTAACATTCCCTCATTTCATGACTTAGTTATGGCTTTATGATTTAGAACACTAAGAAGCTTCAAGCAAGCACACCCACGACTAAAAACAGAAGATAGGATGAAATTTAACCTCTATGCATTACAACTCCATGAGTCATTATGATATATAAGTTATAAATGCTCTTTTAAAAAATCTTTTCAAGAACCCTTTGGATATTTTCCAATGTCAGAAACCCATTCTCAGAAAGCGAAAAAACACCTTCCCACTATTTTTGAATAATAGGGTCGAATACAAGCCCAGAGGAACCAACCTGCAAATGACACAACCACCACTTTCATTTTCTGGAATTTTAACAACTCGATTTAACCGAATGATTATAGGTCTTGCTCCATGGGCTAATTTATTACAGTTTGGGCAATTCCAAGGACCTTTGGGAACATACTGTAAGTCCAGACATTCTGAAACACAGAAAGATCAGACCAGATCAAAAAGACTGAAAGAGAACCGTACACAGGCATAGCACTATGAAGCTAAATATGGATCATTTCATTTGTTTTCATCTTTAAATAAGCTAAGAACCAGCATAAATAGAACTGTTCCATCATAGAGATCCTTCAATCACAAGGTTAACTATACAAAGAGACAGTTAAACTAGTGCAAGAATCTTATGAACTATAAGTATGAGAATCTTGAAATGAAAAACATCAGAGAAATAACCAGGGTAAGGCTGGAAGTCACAAGCTCAGGACAAAAAATAAAAAACGGCCTCTTTGTGAAAACAAGGATAATACTCATGCAATGGAGCACCCTTTTAGGGATAATGACAAGAGAGCAAATGAAATTTCTCTCAAGCTATGGCATCAACTAGAAGTATACATGCATATATAGCAGAAGTCCAGCATGTGAAAAATAATTACCTGAATGAAATGCCCGAGGACAACTCTCACAACATATTAGGTCCCCTCCCTCTCCACATTTTGTGCACATATCATCACTTCCACCAGTCATAATGCTTTGTCCATTTGCCAATGAAATAGCTATATCATGAAGGGCCAAGCCATTTGAAGTATAGATGTGACGATAGCTGCAAGGGGATATTAAAAACTTGGTTACAATAGTAGACATTTCATTAAAAATAAAAGTCAGAACTACATAGTAAAGCAACTCACGGTTGACGCTTGGATGCCATTCCAGCATGAGACTCAAACTGAGAAGGACTAATCTGTTCACAATAAACGAACAAATGATAAATATGCGAACAAGTTATAATAAGGGGACCATTGGACTTTAAATATTAAGTGCAGAATTTGGATCTGGGTGACTGAACGACTTCAAAACATCCTTACCTCCAAATGACAACAATTGCATACTATACCATTTCCATGTTTGTAGCCGCCTAGTATTTTCTGCAATAAAAAGATCAAATTTAGATCCTGGTAAAAAAATACATCACAGCAAGATTGCAGATACACATTAAACGACTGACCTGTCCTTTAACATAATAAGCTAATTCAGCTCCATCAGGAAGACCATTTGGCATGAAAAGTAACCGGTGAAGATCATTGTCTCTGCAAACACATAAAATGAACTTCCAGGTCAAACAATTCAAGCAAAGATAAAAATTACAGTGGAATAAGTAGATTTAGTAAACAGGAAGTCATCATCATAACTGTAACAACCACAATAGTACAAATAACAACCTTTTCTTAGCACCACCCTCTAGTACTTTTCTTTGTTTCATAACTGAGCAAGACTCATACAATCTTGGTCTGTGAAAAGCATGTAATGACATTAAACAAGGCGCAAAAGTTGTGCAAAATAAATAAATAAATAAAATTAATCCAGGAACCAAAAAATTGAAAAAGAAATTCAGCTTTTTTCCTTTAAGGCAGCGCCAGGGGAGGAGTGAGAGAGAGAGACCGCTTGAATGTGCATTTTTGCTCTTTTGAAGTGCCCACATAAGCTCCAAATGCACTAGAGGGAAGGTGAACACTTTCTGCTTGAGCTTGGTATGGATAGCTGCAAATTCCACACAACATTATCCTCAGATCATAAGTCAAAAACCAAAAGTTAAGACAACATAAAGCATAGAAACATAGTTTCAGTGGAAGACGTTAAAATGATCTTAAAGGTTAACTTGGCTTACAAAACATAAAGTCCCAAAGAAAAATAATGATCTTTGTTCATAGTCACTTAAAAATGGCTAGGGATAGAAATGACTAAATAAGGGGAAAATATTGTCATAGCTTAAATAATTTCATTCAATAAAGCACCATGGAGAAAAGATCCAGGTAGCCAACCTCAAGTCCACAACTATGAATTTAAGGCTTTCTTGGAGTAAAGGTAATATTCAGCATACACATTTCCAGAATACACGCTTATCTTCTTAAAATGAAAAAAGATCTACAAGAAAAGAAATTTTTAAAAAGAAGTTATCACAAGTTAAATCATGCAGTCATCAAAGTATTAGATAATAATCAGGCACAGATATACAGTTGGCCTGTATATTTTCTAGTCAAGTAATCCAATTAAAAAATTCAAGCAGCATATTAGCTAAATGGAGTATAGATGCTGCAGTCAACTGGACTTAGATAAGCATCATCAAACTTTCCACTGACAATGGGAAATAGATAGTGATTAAGCATGTTTAAGAAACATAAAGGGAAAGATAAAAATAGCACAAAGTGAAAATTGCACATTTAACTCAAATGTGTATCAACAACACAAATAAGTATAAACCAATATAGACAAATAGATCTGTATGCAGACATGCATACACAAACAGAGGAAAATGAAGAGAGAGAGAGAGAGAGAGAGAGAAGAGATCTAAAAGAATAAAGAGGAAATAGACAGGACAAGTCAAAACCCTTTGCCCACAATAGCCAATTCATTTAAAATAACAACAAAAAGGATAATGGAAACAGAAAGGGTATTCACAAGTTAGGAGAACAAAAGGAAGATCAAGAGAGGCCACATAGAGATGATAATGGAATGAGGACTTGATTAGGTTCCATTTTACACCTATGGCATTTATAACTACCACTTCAAAAATGTGCATTCATGTCTTAGCATGATGAATTTGCTTTTTACACCTAAGCCATTTATGGACGATTCCTAGAATCTTTGTAGGTGAATTTTTTCAATTGCGCCTCCAAATAACCCAGAAATAACTAGCAGCGGTTGACAAAGACATCAAATCAAACACAATAAACTCATTCTAAGCTTCATAACACTACATGAGAAATTGAGTAATATGAAATCATGTTTTACCTAACAGGGGAAACATCCAAAGGAAAATTAAGAAAAATAAATAAGAAGATCAAATATGGACAGACTAAATTTAAAAATAAAAAAGTGATTTATCACCTTACAGGTGGATAAGACTTATAGGGTAGCTTGCCATGGCATTTTAGGTCTGCCCCAAGTCCAACCATTTCCTCAGTTTGCTGAAGACTATCTGCATATGAAATTACATTATACGTGCATCAAAGTGGACACAAGGTCATTGCATACCTTTTGGCTTTGGATAATCTCAACAATGACAATATTGTTATTCTTTTTAGATTTATTGTTCCAAAGAGGACTGTATTTAAAAGCATATAAACACTGACATATCAATGTTGGCATTGCATCAAAAGCATCAACAAGGCAATGGCCTTAGAGAATAACATGGAAGTATGCAACAACAGGGCAACGCCAACAAAGTATATGTCCAATATTATTACCTTTCCAAACCTGGAAGAACTCATCATTGATGGATGAACCAGCCACATCTTTTATTACTTCATCCAGCAAGCTGAGTGGAGCAGTTTTCACTTCTTGAATAATATTATAAATTGGCTTCCCATTCTCCAGGTATATGTGATTGTTTGGATGTCTTGTTTTAGAACCGGCATGCCGCTCAAACTCATAGGCATTGAGAACCTGCTCATACATAATTGAATCATGGAGCAATCAAAAGTGTATAACAAAAAGATCCATGTATATTCATGGTATTTCCAAATAGGACAGCTTACTTTAGAAAAATTGCACAGTGAACAGCCACACAAGTATCCCCCTCCATCTATAATTCCACGTAGTTCTTGCTGGCAAAGCACTCAAACAAGATATAAAATTAACAAGAAACTAATGAATTTTGCAAATTCAATTGTAACATCATAGACTATATACCATAATATTACAACTTACCATAGGAGAAGAAGAAATATACTTCACTCTGGCCCCATCAAGGATGCCAGTTGCTAACAACTTTTTAACATTTTTCAGGAAATTATTGGGAACAACCTTCTTAGACATCTTCAACTCCATATTGGGAGGACACCAATATCTGTCAATTCTTTTGGGAACTTCTTCATCTGAATTTACCCGAGCAGAGTAATCCCTTCCATGTTCATCATAGGACAGTCCCCCGCTCATTCTATTAGTTACTTGCTCAGCCATCAGAAAATCCATTCGGGTGTAATAGTCTTCTTTTCTTTTGCTAAATTTGAAAGTGATCTTCCTAATTCCTGATGAACTTGCATGCTTGGGTATCTCCAAAACAACATGAGATGCAGAGACAGAACCAGAAGTCTTGTTCGGAGGATTGTTGCATTTAGAGGTGGCATTTTCAATGCCTCGCTGTCCCTCCTCACTAAGGGTTTCCAGTGGACTTGAGGTCCCCGAACATGTGGATGATACCTCACCTGAAACCCCTTGACTACCCCCTGCCGGTTCAGTTGCTTGGCTGCTGATATCTTGGCAACTTGATGTATTTTCTCTCAGAGAAATTACAGGATTCGAGACTTCAGATTTAATATCCTCGTTTGAGGCTTCTTTGGCCTCCTTCTTGTCAGGAAATGGCTTCGGTGCGGTGCCATCTACCAGAAACTTGTTCTCTCTGCCTAGGTCAGCCCCTGAGGCATTGACTTTTTCCGTAATCACACCTGTCGCCATTTCCACGCAAACTGCGCCTCCTTCCATCAGTGAACTCCAAGCTTACAATGAATTTCAAAAGAGTAAAGACTGCGAGACAGCATCCAAGACAGAAGCAGAAAATAAACTCTTAAATCGAATATTGAACCTTATTCGTTGCCTACAGGAGTGGTCGATTCAGAAGTTGTATCAGTAGCTGTGACTATAAAACTGAATTTGAATTTAAATTTAAACTTGCCGCACTAAAACAAAAATTTACAAAGTAAATGCCTAAAATACCCACAACTTCGGAGCAAACAACGCCAAATCAAACGCAGAAGAACTTCAGGAACTGTCCAATCCGCCACAAACCGTCCTACTCATTCGAATAACTACTGCTCCGGAACTTGTAAAATATACCAAAGGCCTACCTCTAAAGGCGCCTTCAAATCAATTCAAATCCGGAAAACGCAATCAAGAAGATCTTCTGGATCGAACGAAACATACGGTTTCTTGAAATTCGAAGTATTAAAACACAACGGTAGGCTTTCATGTCAAGATTCCGGATCTTGCGGATCCAAGATTCGTGAAAAAGGAAAGTGAGTTCTGCACATAGAAAATTTATTTTTGTAAAGGAAAGACAGGTAGATATCGTTAGGGTTAGGGCTTTGATTTTCCGTAGAAAAAGAAAGCGGGAACGTGCAGGGCGGCAAAAAACCAGTGGAAGGAGCCTGGTTCGCGGTCCAGATTCAGTTTTATTAAAAAGAAAAGTAGAGCCGATCGGGGGGAGGGGGAGAGAGAGAGAGACGTTTACTTCTTTTTTTTATTTTTTTTTTTTTTTTTTGGAGTGTTTAACTTAAAATTGGGATAACAAATGAAAAAAAGAAGTGGCAGTTGCTAATGACGCTGTGGACGTTACGAGAAACAGGTGGATAAAGAGAGTGGGACTGAGCCAGCTGTGCCTGTAATAATATACCACGTGGCAATTGCAAAGAGTTCATCCTCCCGCAAAAACAGTGTTGTGGGGTATTAATTAGGCTTAGAAATTTTCAGCTGAATTGGGCCTTATTTTGGATCCACAAAGACGTTACCTCTCTTTTCCAGCCACCACAAGCACAGACGGCATTTTCCATTTTATTTATTTTTCGTTTCTTTTTATATATCACGATGAAAACTCATATCCTGTATAAATTTAAGAGAGCAAGAATTAAATGTTCAATTTGGAACATGCAAAAATCCCACATTCTTTCTAAACGTTAACTATTCTAGTATTTGTGAAAATTTTAATTTGGGAAGATTCATATAACATCCACATACGTAACAAGGTAATTTTAAATAATACAAATTTTTTTATTTATTATAAAAATATTGTTAAGATAAATAATTTTTATTAATAAAATATCAAAAATTAATTAATTTTTTAAAATAATTTTTAATATTATTTTATCTGGTCACCTAGCCCGTCACCCTTCGGCCTCTTTGCGAGGAGTCAAACCATTGGGCCCCGATATGTAGACTGGGAATTTGCGCACGAGTTGTTCAGGGCCCACTTTCTATTTACATTAAAATAATTGAAAATTTCGGAAAGCGGGACGAATTCGGGTTTGGGAAATTGGACTTGAATTTTATAGAGACCGAAATCTTCGATTAAGCAACTCACTACTTCATTAACTGGGATCCAATTACCTCCTTGCCGCCCATAAACGCCATCCAAAACGGGTATAAATCAACGGGAACATTCAGCCTCGCATCATCAATCCTCACGTCACAGAGTGGCCTCTCATTTTCGAGTGTCAGATGTTTCGATCGCATTAGAAACCTTATTTCATTCATCAATTTGTTTCTCTCACTCATCAATTTGATTTTTCATTTTCTCTTTCTTTTTTCCTATTTTTTATGCCTTCCTCATTTTTTATTTTTGGGTTGTGGGGGAGGGGTGGCGCCGCTTCTATTTACTTTTTTGAATGGAACTTTTTCCGCCCCTATACGACACAGTCTTGACCTCTTAATTCGCCTAAATTTTAATATTTTTTAATTCAGTGCCACGTCGTTCAGGCTCCATTCGGAAGTAATCTCCAGGCCAACGACATTTAGCGCAAACGATTTCCCATGGCTTCCAAAACCCTACCTTTTTTTTTCTCTCTTCTTTCCACGTCCTTGTTTATTATTCTCTCTTTTGCCCAAAAATATTAGACTGGAAGGAAATGTCTCGTGGACCGGGTCGCCACCAACGGCGACCATCCCAGAGCGCGATCATTTCCTTCACCCAGGATCTCCCTGAACCTCTCCCGGACAGCGCTGGCGACACGGTTGCGCGACCATCTGATCATGCACGACAGCCAACCCAGCAGAGTCGTGCCCCGCTGCTGCCCCCTTCCCCGGCGCTTCCAGCGGCAGAGACTATGCAGAATGCGGGAAAAGATGACAAGAAAGCGACAAATGAGGCGAACTAAACTGTATGATTATTGATGCATGAGATGGGTGATGGGTGTGTTTTGAAAAACTATGTTCTTATTAGCCATCTTTAACGGAGAAATTTTCATATGCAATTTTCCTTCAATTTTTTCTCGGCATTGGACTATCTTGATTTGCCACTAAGCAGCTGTCCGAGTTCCAGTTCAATAACTTTCAACTTTTGATCTAACATACACGCACACATACATACATACATGTATCTCTCTATATATCTAACGCGCATCAACATGTTTATTTTGTGACCGAAAACATCCAAGCCGCCCATGAACGTATCATGATCGTCTCAACTTAATTTGATGGGAGGACATCCTGTTACAGTAAATTAAATCTGATTACAAACAAACATGGTCTGACTCTAACAGCTTCGTTTTAGGTACTAAATTGAGAGCTCCTGCTTTTTAGTTGCCATATTATTTCCTGCACTTCAAAAGAGGAAAAAAAATGGAAATTCAATTTATATGCACAGGTCAATTTGTGCTTTGAGAAAGAAAAAAATAAAATAAAAAAGAACAATGAATTTCAGGGGGCTCCTAATCAAATTCAAAGAGTACATTTTTTCACTCTCTTCCCTATGCACCTAATAGCGTCGTGCACTTTCAATTTTGGGAAAATAAAATTTGTTCTAATCCATTGGGTCATGGATCCTAGCATTGGTTTTGGGTGAAAATCAAAGTCTTCGTTTTCAATATTTGAGTTCTTAATAAACATCTCCCGAACACAAATCGTTTTGATAATGCGCAATGATCCAAAAACTTCGCGCTTCCCCATCGGCAAATTGGTTAAGCTTACGAGCTCCAAATTTTGCAAAAATTTTGCCACATCGATAATATGCCTTGTTTTTTTATAAAAAAAAAAAAAATTATTTCGCACAAATCTATCTCCCACGCCTATTTCACGTCTAAACAACGTTAGTGTTGTCAATTACTGTTATCGATGGTATTTTTATCAATAATATTGACAATTGGGGTAAATTAATTATTGCATATTTAAACACATCAAATTTTTAAATTTTCACTAAAATTCCTTTTTTCATTTACTATTTGTCAAATGCCATATTTTCTTCGATTCTATGCTGTATTTTCCACTAGATGCGTGAGAAGAGAGCTCTGTGTTTGGCGACAAGAGAAACGCAAACTTATGCAGACTTTCTGAATGCACGTATCGTTTTGGTCTTCTTTTTTCAAAGGGTGCCATGCCTATCGCAACGTTACTGAACGTTACTTGGACAAACGCGAAATAAAAGTGGAGAAAAAGATATTAAAAAAAGTGAGCGGGTGGCCTGGCGGATCTAGACAACCTTTTTAAGGCACATGAATGACAATCTATGAAACAAGCTGTTGCTCCGGTTTCTTTCCCCCCCCTTTTTTTTTTTTTTTTGGGTGAAAAAATTTCATTCGCAATCTTTATATTTTTTTATGATTCTTATTTATTATTATTTTTTTAGAATCTATCAACTATGTTTGTTCTGTCACCATTTCTAATATTTTGTCATTAATTTTTGGCACTTGGTTATTTAATAAGGGCCACGTAAGCACAATCAATTGTTATATTAACAAAATGTTGATGATGTGACACTTTAAAATAATTAAAAAATTGGGAAGTTAAAAAAAGAAAAATATTGGAAAATGCCAAAAAAAATTACAAATTTAAGAATCCAAAAGTTTTTTAAAAAAATCTGAAAATTATTTTTAAAAAGTCTGAAAATTTTCACAAAATTTGAAATAAAAAAATTCCAAAAGAATTTTTTAAAAAATCTGGAAATGTTTTAAAAATATCTAATCCCACTGCAAAAAAAAAAAAAAAAAAGAGACTTGCTTTTTAATTTACGAATTTTAATATTTTAGTTTTCAAATTTATTTTAAAATTTTGACTTTTATTTTAGAATTTCGAATTTTTACAACGTTACTTCCACTAAACGCTAAGTAAAAATGGAGGAAAAGATATTTAAAAAGTGAGTGGTGGCCTGGCAGACCTAGACACCTTTTTAAAGCACGCGAATGAAAATCTGGGAAACAAGCTGCTCCTTCATTTTCTTTTGGCTTTTAGTAATCCCTATTGTTTGCCACACCTGCACCCAAATGTTTATTGAATACAAACTTTAAAAACGACGTGAATAATATCCGATCAGGGTTAATTAATCTAAAGATATTTAAGCGGCGTCGCATTAACCCGTCTGTTTATGACATTTCCACTTAAACCAAACAAATGATTTAGAGGGAAAAATCCAAAGTTGGCGGTAATTAAAATGGTATATGGGATCAACGACCAGGAACTAATCCGCAATCGATCAGCAACGGAGCTGGCTAAGCCAAAAGTTGGCTCCACCTGATGCAGCTCATAACTAAAATTGGATCAAAAAAAAAAAAAAAAACAAAAAGAACGAAGAATTTGTATTGTCTTTGTAAAATTATCAACATGAAAATGCATGCATGAGACCTGGGAGTTCCAATTTTGCGACGTGATCCGTAAGCACCGAACTTAAATACGAAAACGCTTCGGTCGAATTCGTGATAGGTAATTTACGGAATCTTAATTTAATCAAGTATTATTGCATATTATCTTTTAATTAAATGAATAAATATTATTATTGATGTACTATCACATAATGATTTTAAATTTTTGATCAATTAAATTGTCATTAATTGTTTAGTCAACGACTCATGCTGGTGCTTTCTGTTTATTTATACTCTTCAACCTTTGAACGCAACAAAAAAAGAACTGATTCTAATAATTCAATGATTTTTAGCAAAAAATAAAAAGGGGATACGGAGATCTAGGAGTTTAAGCAACAAACGAATCTATTCAATATATCAGTGAAAGTATAAGAATCTAATCACCCAAGCAACTGTAAATAAAACTGATCGGTTTTGTTTTTAAATTATAATTTAAACAACACAAAAATAAAAACACCGTTTGTACAGAATATTTTTTAAAAAATAAAAACGTCGTGAGGCCTAAAAAATAATAAAAACGGCGACATTTCGAGTCCCGGGCCCGGAAGCCAGTCATAAAACTTGAAGAAAGCCGCGTGCCCTCGAAGCGCAGCCAATAGTGGCGGAGCCAACGGCTGTCGACTGTCTGAACGACTTATCGGGACTCAACGTGGACTCATATAACTGGTCCACAAACCACTCACACACTAACATCTTTACACAATGTAACCACGATAGAAGCCCTCCTTGCACACCGTGGAGCCACCTAATAAAGAGGGAATCGAAATATCATCGCAGCAGAGCCCTCGGCATCACTTCAGGACGTTTAATCCTCCACTTTCGTCGATTCTCTTTTTCTCAAGTCTAATATACTCCAAATAGTCGAGGAGACATGGTTTGTATTTCTAATTTCTCTGTTTTGTGGTTTCGATGATATGCCATTTGTTGTTGTTATAATTTATCGCCTGCTGTACTGATTTCACTTAATTTTTAGTTCATAGTGTAATTTTTTTAAAAAAAAAAAGTGCGTGATGGGAGATCGATCTGTCTATTGATTCCAAATCTGAAGGAATTGATGCAATTTTTTTTCAGTAAATGGTTATTCATTCACCAGTATAATGTTGCTTTTTTGTTGGCTTTTAGATCTGGTTTTATCTTGATTAGTGGCTAATTATTGGTAGATCCTATAGTTTTAGCTACACTTTGGCCTAGTAGTACTGATTTTCTCTTGGGAGCTACTGCATGGTGATTGCTTTTCGTTTCTTTTGAGATACAAGCAGTTCCTTCTTCTTGATGACAGCCCTGCTTATTATGTGATGATTTTTCAGTTGTATTGTTTAGCATAAGCTTAATTGAACTTGCGTTTGCTTAAGCTTTTGCTATTTGTGTCTTCTTCTGTGGATGGGTTATGTTCCATTTGGCAGTTTGGAGATTATGGAACGAGAAGGAAGATGGTAACTGAACTATTGATATGGATTCATTTACCATCAGATTGAGCAAATGACTCCCTGAGCTGGACAGTTCATGTAATAGATTATTTGGGTTTTGTTGGGTCTGTTATCTTTGCATTCTATGATAAAAATGTCTTTAGGAGAACCGTTTTTATTTTCTTTTGTTATATGATCCATTCACAAAAAGTCAAGCGGTAGGTTTTATGGTCCCCTCTCACTCTCACACAGAACTACAGAAGGATTTCTTACCTTTATCTGTGCTTGTTTAGTTCAGCTCAAATTGGTCTGAGTTGTTGCCATTTCTTCTCTCCACAGTCTAATTGTGCATGTGTAATTCTCAGGCCAATGCAGCATCTGGTATGGCTGTCAATGATGACTGCAAGTTGAAATTCTTGGAGCTTAAAGCTAAAAGAACGTACCGCTACATAGTTTTCAAGATTGATGAGAAGCTGAAGCAAGTCACTGTGGAGAAGCTTGGTGAGCCAACCCAAAGCTATGAGGATTTCACAGCTAACCTCCCTGCAGATGAATGCCGATATGCTGTTTATGATTTTGATTTCGTCACTGCAGAGAACTGTCAAAAGAGCAGAATTTTCTTCGTTGCTTGGTAATCATAATCTTCCTTTTGTTGCGTTCTCGGCAATTTTAATGCGGTTGAAGCTTATGTTTGATTTGTTATTGCTCGATGAAGGTCTCCCGATACATCAAGGGTCAGAAGCAAGATGATTTATGCAAGCTCAAAAGATAGATTCAAGAGAGAGCTTGACGGGATTCAGGTAGAGTTACAGGCGACGGATCCAACGGAGATGGGCCTTGATGTCTTTAAAAGCCGTGCCAACTGAATGTGAAATAAAATGCCAGCTGGAAGGGACTTTGTTCAGTCTTCTTTAGTGGAGTGAAATGTTTATAGCTTGTGGGATGGTGAACTGAGATAATTGTGACATCTATTTCCAAGTCTTTCCATAAAATCTTTTATTCTTCTTGAACATGAACTTGTGGCTTGTGGTATGTTTTGTGATTTGTTATTTGTACAACCTATGTGTTGAGTGTCTTCTTGTAGCCTTATGTCTACAAGCTAATATGTGACTGTTTGCGAAGGGTTAGATATCATCTTTAGTTCATTTTGAAGTTGAAGTATTCAACCCTAATTATTTTTCTTTCATTGCTGAATGACATGATATGCTCCTCCTTAGTTTTAACCTGCGCTATATGGGTCCGTGTGTTTGTTGCCTTCATTTATATCTAAGTCTAGCAAGAGAATTGAATTCAGTCTACTGGGCATCGTATTTGGTCTTTCCTTCCTTTTGGTCCCTTCTGCAATGATCTGCCACAATTTTCACTGCAATGCATTGCTTCTAATATATGACTACTCTCTTGCTCCTTACTCTTTAAGATGCCTAAAATGGAGAGCGGGAAGACCTGGTTTTGTCAATGTGCCCGATATGGAGATTTGTAGGGCCAGTTTGTAAATTTTCGCTGATTGATATGGATCGGGATGTCTGCTTGCGGCAAATGAGTATGTTTCGTGGATCGCTATTATGGCTATTAACTAGTAAAAGCGAAAAAATATTTCCCGCCGCCGGGCTTTTTTTATTTTTTGTTTTATTCCAATTGCTCTCCATTTTTCATTGGCCGAAGTGGACTAGAATTTGGATTGCAATTGAATGCTATCCTCAATGAGTTGACATTTCCAGACTATGTATTTTCCAAGTTGCCTTCCGTAAAATTATTTTTTCATCTTTGTTTTTGTTGTTCGTCTCACGCACCGATCAAAAAACTTTAGGAGTTAATTCTAGAATTCCGAAGCGACTAAAAGATTTTAAGGAATAAACGCTCGATGGCTTCTTGGTCCGTCTATTTTCCACTGAAAGCATTCCCTTCTCAAGTTGCAAGTAGGAACAAGACCAATCCATGCGAGGTTTGCGTTTTCTCGTCCCCTTGTCTGCTCCAATCGTCAACTATTTTTTGGGGGGATAATTTCATTCAAATTTTTTGTTTTCACTATTTTTCTTCTCTTTCTTAATTATTCAATAGCCAACTATTCCATCAAGTTCTGTTTCTCACGAACTTCTGCTTCTATTGCCGTCTGACTGTATTATTGTCACGAATTTGGTGCCTGTCAAGTTCAAGCTATTTATATAATTTTTGAAGCCGAAAGCATTTGCGCTTCCGGGCTTTGGGTTGACGTCATTTAAAGGATAGCAACTCCATTTGACTGATGTGAGGTAAACCAACCCACTGCGCTCCCTATATATTACTCTGAGTCCTGGTAAAAAGTAGTTGAGGTTAGGTCCCCAGCTTTCTTCTCGAATTAATTTTAATGAATAACATAACATCATTCTCCTTTTCACCAATCGTTCGCGAGAGCCGGAGACCCTTGACAAAATATGTGTCTCTCCTTCTTCGCTTCTCTCTGGAACCGACTTTCGATGCGGTCGCCGCTTCTACTCTACGCCGCCACATGGACTACGCTCCTGACAGTGACGGTGGCCGTGGCGTCGTTCGCGCCCGAACTGGCGTTTGTATCCGCCATATCTGCTTCTTCGTTGTCGATTTCGGGAGGGTGCAGAGAGGGAAGCGTTAGGGTTCCGCTGGACCTGCCGGGAGAGGTCACGTGCTTTCCGCCTCGCGTGTTCACCAGCTCTGCTATCGATTGGATTGTTCCTCCGGTTTTTGCAGCGATTGTCGTGGCTTGCTCGGCTTGGGTAGTTCGGGCCTTAGGCCTGTGGGAGCATGATTAGGCCCAGGATGTTCATATTTGTTCGTCTTGAAAGTTCTGGCTGATAACGTAATCGTGAGTTTCTGTTTAAATGATTCTTTTCTCAATGTTACCTTCGCCTTCGTCTGAATGTAATAGGATAGGTTCCCTTCTTTCAGGAATATTTTGTTTATTATTATTATTATTACTATCATTTAAAATTTTTTTTCCCAGAAACGCAAGAATATTCGAACTTATACTTCCAACGATAGAATTGTCTTATTCTTTTGGCACATTAATAAAAGACGATATAGATGGGATCGTTTTTACGTTCTCTCTTTTTAGAACTAGTACAGTTAACAATCAAGACTTCCGTTTCATGCGAAAGCTCTATCTAATCCATGGAGGTGCGGCGAGGATCATCATTTCATTTAGAAAAAAAGCAGTATGTTTTCGTCAAGCCTTGGAAGCCGAACTAATAAGCTTGTTGCTGAAATCCCACATTTCACCCGCCAGCTTGTCATCCCTAGCGAGTGCGGTTGGTTCTATCTCGTTGCAGTCCGCATAGTATCTCCCAGTCACACCTTTCAAACTTGGGTGCAATGCAGCGTAGCATGTTGTGGCTGCTCCCTGGGACCATCAGAAATTGAGTTGTCAGATTTTCTTTCTCTGCTATATGCATGCTCATTAAAAGCCCACGCACGACAAAGCAGTAAGTATGAGCAGGTTCAATTTGCTACGCTGGGGCTAAAAATAGCAAGTAACCTGGGGTATATTCTTCCATAGGGGATAGGTAAACGCCTGAATGATTCCTGCCATAACAAAAGAAAGGAGTCCAATTTCTTAATCCTTTTTTAAAACAGACTATATGTCATTTTGTGCTGGATTGTACGACATACTCGTTAATATTGCAGAATGCCTCATGAGAGGTGTCATTATCACCCCCGGGTGAACTGCATTTGCTGTAACGTTCACACCCCCTGCCTGCGTACCATAGCAGAAAAATGCATTACGAACGAAATTAACAAGGTTGACTTTTTTCTACCATACAATCGATGCCATCGCCTAGCTTTATTGGAGACAGAAATGATGACTTAAATGCAAGCATTCTCGCAAAATCAAATTTCCAAGCCTGAGTTTGTTTCTCATTTCAAAATCAAAGAGTTTCCCGTTTCAACTGAAACATTGTCTCAAGAGCGACTTGGAAGTGACTTGAAACTACGGTTACCTGCAAGCGACGAGAAAGCTCTTTAACATGTAATATGTTTGCTAACTTGGATTGCCCGTATGCCCTTGTGTCAGAGTAGCTGAGGAGAAACCATTATCCATTACCCATTGCTTGACCGTAAAATCCGTATTTCATCAGGAACTTCTACTTTTCATTGAGAGATTAGTTCAGAAAGTTATTCACCTCATCTCGTCATTAAGATTGTTGAATTGAATCCCATCTTTGTAAGTGTGAGCGTGTGCTATTGATGACAAATTTATAATCCTTCCCTCAATGCCAGTGTTTCTGGCAGTGTGTTTCATTTTGTCGAGAAGAAGATTTGTCAACAGGAAATGACCTGGAAATGGAGTAACATGACAGTCATTAACCAAGAGCTTAACAATCAACTGTTGATAAAGACGCGTATCCATCCTTATACTTCACCTACCAAGATGGTTTGTTGCAAATTGCATCTCTACTCCATCTTCAGAGAGCTGGAAGGGGCAGAACATGACACCAGCATTGTTTCTGAAACACGATGGCACAAATGGATCAGCCAAATCAAGTCTAAAGACAATATTTTATGACAAATTAGTCCAGAAACGTAGGATTTCGAGAGAGCGAGAGATCACATTAAGATGTTAAGGGGCAGATCAAGAGAATTGAAATTGTCAACAAAGTCTCTAACAGATTTAATTGTCGACAAATCAAGTCTGAGAACGTCGACACGGGCAGTTTCATTGTCCCTGAGGATTACTTTTCTTGCTTCATTTGCAGCCACTATGTTCCTAGCAGCAATAATAACATGGGCTTTACGTAGTGCCAGAACTCTTGCAGTCTCTAGCCCAATCCCACTGGCCCCACCTGCACCCAAAGGCTCGAGATGTTATCTTTGTTGTCTCCCATTCCTTGCATTTACCTTATGAAATCTATATAAATCTATCATTTAAATCATTTATCTCTTCTGCAATTCAAGAGTAACCCTAGAGACAAATCATACAAATACTATATAAATATATGCAGACAATCAAATTGTGAAATATTAATGCATTTTTCTTCAAACTAATAGTATGGTCTTGTGTGTCTCTCTGTATTTTTATTCCTTCCCTAAAAAAACTGAAAACGTAGTGTCCTTTTTTTGGGAGGAGGGGGGGCGGGGGGCGCTTGTTTGCACATTTAGACACCGTAACTGTTTTCTCTGGAGAAATGCCAAATGACATTTTCTTTCCCTTGCGGTTAGTCTCGTTTCTATTATCGGACGGGAAATTTTGTCCCATCACAAGCACTGCCACATATGTTTCAGTACACTAATGATTCAGCAACGTGCGGCCTACCTTAAGAAATTTAAGACGAAATTGGTGCTCTATGTCGCTTTTTTTTTAAAAAAAAAAAAACTACAATTTGATAGGTCTGCTTTAATATGTCTATCAAGGAATTCGTGCATTTAGCATCATTCCGGATCAAAATCCTTATACCAAATGACTCAGAGTTGTCTGCCTGATTTTAGGAAAAGCCGAAGTTTCTATTGAACCCGAAACTTCTTTCACCAATGGGAAAAATGGCAACCCAAATGAAGGGGGACAAGGGAAATGAAATATGGAGAGAGAGAGAGAGAGAGAGAGAGAGAGAGAGAGAGAGAGAGAGAGAGAGAGAGAGAGAGAGAGAGTATGCGAAAATTGTGGAATTGAGGACGCCTATTTAGAGGAGATCAAAATTATGATGCTCCCAAACTTCCTTTTTGATTTTTTAGAAAAGCGGGAAAGGAGACACGAACTTTTTTCGTAGTTTCATGGAAGACACTTTCTCAAGAACCAGACAGCAATTTCATAATCATACCGGGATGCAAGGTGACACAGAAATTCAGAGGACGGAACTAGGTAGGAGGTGTCATAGAAAATTGGAGGAACGTAGAACTGACCGGTGATAATAACCGTATAATTGCTTGCATCAATCCCTAGTGTCACCTCCTCTGCAGTCGAAGCGGATCCAAACCCACTGGGACCGGGCCTGCCTGTCACCAGTGAAAACAAATTCATTTTCACAATTTCCCTGCGGGGCCACCACCACAAGAACAAACAAACCGTGGAGGAAGAATCGAAGAGGGACAGAAGACAAAAGAGAACAATGTCTTAGCACAGCAAGGCGCTTCACCAATCCTAAACCAAGTGAAAGTGTGTGTTTGCATTGGAGAATAATGCGAGCGTTTGACAGACTTAAAAGGCGGAAGAAAGGGCGTGAGAATTAAAAGATTTGTTTGCAAGTAGCGAGTACCCATCAAAATTCCATTGGCACCTGCCTCTTCTGCTGTGGCAGTACGGAGGAGCTGTCATTAAAACCCCAACCGCCCCCGACCTACGGCTCTAACGGTTTATGCCTGCCTTTAATGGCACCTGCGTGCTTTCATGCCATTTGGCTTGCATTCGTAGTTAGAATTAAAAGAGAATTACTGTTTTCGTTTTCGGAAAGATTGTCAGAGCGTGGAGACCCCAGGCGGTGTAGTTATACGTATACACGAGAGTTATTTAATAAATCAAGATCATTTATTTATTTATTATTATTTTGTTGACAATAAAGACTGGGTAAAGAGTTGTTACAATAGAAATTGATGTTTTCCAGCGTGGCCAACAGCAGCACCCCCGTCTCCCACGGCGACACCAACGCTGAAAATCACAGTAATACTGTCCTTAATTATGGTACAATTATTTTTCTTTTTATCA
Organism: Ceriops zippeliana; assembly: GCA_037897445.1. Lineage (NCBI taxonomy): Eukaryota > Viridiplantae > Streptophyta > Magnoliopsida > Malpighiales > Rhizophoraceae > Ceriops > Ceriops zippeliana. Next base: position 1,022,940 of record JBAPLH010000011.1, read on the forward strand.
TTAACTTAGATGCCATGATGATATTAAATTGCGTAAGTGCCTGCCAGGTTTTAAGCTTGAAGGGGATATTTTAGATCAAATTTCACCATCTCCTTTATAACACTTACAATAAGCCGAGAAGGGATGCTATGCACCTCCTTCATTTTGTCAAAGGACTTCAATTTTTTTTTTTAATTTTTCCTTATGAACAGTTAAAAATTAACCACTAATTATTTTTGAATTTATATATAAAAAAATGTTAGCATCATTTGTTGGACTTTTCTAGAATTTCTCTTTATGAAATTCTTATTTCATATATTGCAAGATCTTTCTTTATGCGAATACTAGCAATAAAACTGTAATTGAAATCAACATACCGTTGTCCATTATGCTGATGTCCTGCAGTGGAGATGGAAAGCCTCTTCTGTTTCGTTCCTGAACGCTTCTCTCTTTTCTCCTACTCTTTCCCCTTTCTTTTCTTTACGTTTTCTCTCTCTGATGGTTAAGCACACGGAAAGGTCTGTAATAGCATATATATATATATATATATATATATATATACACGTCTTCCTTTCCTGTAACCGTTACCTTAAATAGGAAGATCCTCTCTTTCTGTAATAATTATCTTAAATGAGAAGATACTCCTTTTCCTGTAACGGTTATTCTTAATAGGGGAAGATATATATATACACATATTCCTTTCCTGTAACGTTTATTCTTAATAGGGAGAGTGGAGGAATTTTAAAACCCGATGACCCAAATTACCGTTATGCCTAAACCGACCATCATATTAGGCCTTTTATTTTGAGTCATACTTTAAATGACATGGACCACTCATGTTAATTAATTTAACAATCTCCCACTTGGTCCATGTCATGACTTGATGAAATAATAACAATTAAGTGCACACAATTCTTAAAGATCATCAAATCACAACACTTAATTGAATTAAGATGATTGGATCATGGCGGTCACACATCTTATAGCAATATGATTCCTTCCATGTATCACATAATCATCATAATTCATAATACTTTACTGAGGAACATTGAAACTTTAAACTGTCATTCTCATATATGCTATTAATTATCTCACAAACCATAATTGTATACATCTAAACAAAGATAACAGAGCACAAGCAAAACCATAACTTTAATTGAATTCACGAGTGTCACAATGATATGAGCATTATAAATATTGACTTTCAAATGTATAAGGACCTGTCCATAATGCCCATCCGATCAACATGTCCAGTAAATGTTTTCGGTGGCAAACCTTTAGTTAACGGGTCCGCTACCATCAACTCAGTGCCAATATGCTCAATGGATACTCTTTGGTTTTGCACTTCTTCTTTAACAGATAGGTATTTCAAATCCATATGTTTCGCACCTTTAGAATACCTATCATTCTTAGAGAAGAAGACTGCTGCGGAATTGTCACAAAAAATTCTTAACGGCTTTTCTATACTGTCGACCAAACCAAGCCTTAAGATAAAATTCCGCAACCATAATGCATGAACAGTAGCCTCAAAGCATGCTACAAATTCAGCCTCTATAGTGGAAGTAGCAATGACAGATTGCTTCCCGCTTTTCCAGGAAACTGCTCCTCCAGCCAGGAGAAACATGTAACCAAATGTAGATTTCCTCGAGTCTACACATCCAGCATAATCTGAATCCGAGTAGCCTACTACTTCAAGATGACTTGATCTTTTATAAGTAAGCATGTAATCTTTGGTGCCTTGTAAGTACCTAAGTACTTTCTTTCCGGCTTTCCAATGATCTATTCCAGGATTACTTTGATATCGGCCTAACATTCCAACTGCGAAACTGATGTCTGGCCGAGTACATGTTTGCGCATACATCAGGCTTCCAACCAGTGATGCATAGGGAACTGATTCCATCACTTTCCGTTCCAAATCATTCTTTGGACATTGTAATTCACTGAACTTGTCCCCTTTCTGAATTGGAACTATTCCTGTTGAGCAATTTTCCATTCTAAATCTCTCTAATACTTTATTGATATAGCCTTTCTAAGACAATCCTAACAATCCTTGTGATCTATCACGGAATATTTCTATTCCTATCACATAGGATGCCTCATTCATATCTTTCATTTCAAAAGTTTCAGAGAGAAATTTCTTCACATTATGTAACAAACCTATGTCATTAGCGGCCAAAAGAATGTCATCGACATATAGGACTAATATAATGAACTTGATCCCACTGACCTTCATATAGATACACCGATCAACGGTGTTTTCTACAAAACCGTATGACGTAATGGTATTATTGAACTTAATATACCATTGTCGGGAGGCTTGTTTCAGTCTATATATCGATTTCTTTAATTTACACACCAAATTTTCTTGCCCCGTAGTGATGAAACCTTCAGGTTGGTCCATATACACTTCCTCTTCCAAGTCACCATTCAGAAAGGCGGTCTTTACATCCATTTGGTGGAGCTCTAGATCATTATGAGCCACCAATGCCATAATAATTCTAAAAGAGTCTTTCTTAGAAACTGGAGAGAAAGTCTCCTTATAGTCAACACCATCTCTTTGAGTGAAACCTTTGGCTACAAGTCTGGCCTTATACCTTTCGATGTTACCGTTCGAGTTTCGCTTGGTCTTGAAGACCCATTTACAGCCAACTCGTTTTGATCCTTCAGGTAACTCTACTAGCTCCCAGACTTGGTTTACATCCATCGATTTCATCTCTTCTTTCATGGCATTGAACCACCTTTCAGAATCATTACATTCCATGGCTTGTTTAAATGAGACTGGATCTTTATCAATGCTCAATTCCGATTCATGCTCAAGTGAGTAAACCACATAATCATTTGAAACTGCTGGCCTTTTCTGTCTTGTAGACCTCCGTAATGCCATTTCTTGTGGTATCACTTGTTCATTTGTAAATTGAATATTGTCACTTGGTTCATCTCTTATGTGTTCACTTTGAGTGTTTCGAGTATCAATTTGTTGTCCTTGCATGTCACGTGACTGTGATGCAACATAAGGAATAACAATTGAGTAGAAACACTGAGTATGGGAATACCGACATGAGTAGGAGTACTCACTGTGGACCATTCATTTTGTGATTCTTTAATATCCACCTTTCGTGATTCCCCACTCTCACTGAACTGACCATTTTCAATGAACCGAGCATTACCAGACTCAACTATTCTAGTACTATGGTTAGGGCAGTAAAACCTATACCCTTTGGACTTTTCAGGATAGCCAATGAAGTAACCACTAATGGTTCTTGCATCAAGTTTTCCTTCATGTGGATTGTATATCCTTACTTCTGCTGGACAACCTCAAACATGAAGATGTCTCAAACTGGGTTTCCTTCCTGTCCATAACTCGTAAGGAGTTTTAGGGACAGCCTTACTAGGAACTCTATTCAGCAGATATGCAGCAGTTCTTAATGCATGCATCCACAAGGATAAGGGTACAGTACTGTATCCATAAGTGTGCGATTCTACCTTTCCGCTACACCATTCTGTTGTGGTGTACCAGGCATTGTATACTGTGCACATATGCCTCGACTCTCAAGAAGTTTTGCAAATGGACCAGGACATTGTCCACTTTCATTGAATTTTCCATAATATTCACCACCCCTATCTGACTTAATCACTTTTACTTTTCTATCTAACTGCCTTTCAACTTCATTAATAAACACCTCTAGGATGTTTACTGACTGAGACTTTTCATGCAGTAGATACAAGTAACAATATCGTGAATAGTCATCTATAAAGGTGATGAAATATTTCTCACCACCCCATGTTGGGATATCAAACGGGCCACAAACATCAGTGTGTATCAATTCTAAAGGCTCATTGCTTCTTATGGCTGGGTTCTTTGATGTATGTTTTGTTTGTTTTCCCTTTTATACAATCAACACATACATCCCAATCAGTAAAATCCAATTGAGGCAGGACATCACCTTTCATCAACCTCAATATCCTTTCTTTGGATATATGACCCAATCTTTGATGCCATAAGAAAGCAGAACTTTCATCATGCATATTACGTTTGTTACCTATACCATGCTCAACAAGAAATATGGAATCAGCATACATAGCATCAAGATTCAAACGGTACAAATCATCAATCAAAGTACCCGATCCATAATAGTACGAATGTCTATACAATGAATGCACTATTTCCAATCTTGAGGTTAAATCCTTCTTTATCCAACTTTGCAACAGAAACTAAATTTCTAGTACATTCAGGAACATAGAGACACTTTTCTAGATCCAGATGACACTTGGTGTCCAAGATCAATCTGTACGTCCCAATCCCTTCTATTCGTGCCTTCATTCTGTTTCCCATATAGAGGAACTTCTCAGTTCCTATTATGGGCTGGATTGAAAGGAATCCCTGCATAATATGTGACACATAAATAGTAGCTCCAGAATCTAACCACCAAGTATTATTGGGCACTTCAATTATGTTTGATTCAAAACATACTGATATACAGTACGTACCTTTCTTTTCGAACCAAGCCTTTCTTTTTGGGCAATCATTTTTGAAGTGACCTATCTTTTTGCAGAAGAAGCATTTCTGATCCTTCTGGATTTGACCTCCAGTGACTTTCATAGAGGCTTTGTCCTTCTTCTTACCTTTCTTATGTGGTTTAGACCTGCTACCACTAGCATCCTTATGAACGATGAGATGAATGGAGTGATCCTTCATCTTCTTTAATCTCCCTTCCTCCTAAACTAACATGGCCTTAATTTCTTGAAAGTTCCATTTCTCTTTAATAGTGTTATAATTCACTTGGAACTGGCCAAATTCAAGAGGCAGTGAGTTTATGATGAATTGAACCAGAAATGATTCACTCACATCCATGCCCATTGTTTTCAACCTTGCTGTTAGATTAGCCATACTGGTCACATGATCATGAATGGGCTGTGACCAATCAAATTTCTTGGTCGTCAGCTCACTCATTAGGGTTCCTACGATGGATTTATCGGTTATATCTGACTGAGAGTATTCCTTAATTCTCATCAGAAATTCCCTCGCATTTTCCGTCTTAGGCATCGATGGCTTGACGTTTTCAGCTATCGTCATTCACATCAAATTCAAACTCAGCCTATTGGACCGTACCCAAGCCTCATAAAAAGACTTATCAGATTCTGTACTAGTCCCTGTAATGACTGCAGGCTTTTCATCCGAAATGACTGCTAAGTCCAGGCCCAATACACCCAAATGAAACTGAATATGCTCAGACCATTCAGCATAGTTCAGCCCATTGAATTTGACCATTGAATTGCCTAAGGCGAATACATTTGTGGAAGCTGCAAATATAATCCAAATTTATACGTTAATGCTTTGAGTAAACTCTAATGGATTCAGATACATTACAAACTTTAATTATGTATTTAAGTTCACCTTTGGGTGATCCTCAAATACATAACTCTAATCAATAATGATGCTAATTTAAATAAACTTTTATAGATCAATTAATCATACTAAAATTAACATGAATGTTATCTTTGGATATACAATCACGTTTTACTTAGTATATTAATTAATCCCTTTTAGTGTCATTAATTATAAGCAATGATCCATCTTTGGATGATCTCCTAGCTTTATAATTAATAACCACAATTGTTCATTTCAAAACATTTTATTAGCATCCAAAATGAACAATTAAAATTCACAGTCAGCTGTTCAAATCCATTCAAAGCCAGGCCACTTTGGTGACTAACAAGCTTTTAATATTTGACTCATCAACGTGAATTTAATAATCTTCAATTACGAAGATTAAATTATCTTTTATGTGGGAGTTTTTTTTTTTTTATGATATTCATTCGGACCCGAGCACCACCATACTGCAGGTGGGACCCGCATACCAAGCAACCAATATATTTGTTTTACCCCGCGTTGTAATTATTGATTACACGCAAAGGGAAAAAAACAAAATACAACCTAATAAAAATAAAATACTACCCGAGCACCACCATACTGCAGGTGGGACCCGCGTACCAGGCAACTAATATATTTGTTTTTATCCCGCGCGTTGTAATTATTGATTACACGCAAAGGAAAAACAAAATACAACCTAATAAAATAAAATACTACCCGAGCACCACCATACTGCAGGTGGGACCCGCGTACCAGGCAACCAATATATTTGTTTTATCCCGCCTTGTAATTATTGATTACACGCAAAGGAAAAAAACAAAATACAACCTAATAAAATAAAATACTACCCGAGCACCACCATACTGCAGGTGGGACCCGCGTACCAGGCAACCAATATATTTGTTTTATCCCGCGTTGTAATTATTGATTACACGCAAAGGAAAAAACAAAATACAAACTAATAAAAAATAAAATACTACCCGGCACAAAGAGATAAAGAAAACCAAATTGCAATATTCGCAGACCCGCTCTGATACCAATTGTTGGACTTTTCTAGAATTTCTCTTTATGAAATTCTTATTTCATATATTGCAGGATCTTTCTTTATGCGAATACTAGCAATAAAACTGTAATTGAAATCAACATACCGTTGTCCATTATGCTGATGTCCCGCAGTGGAGATGGGAAGCCTCTTCTGTTTCGTTCCTGAACGCTTCTCTCTTTTCTCCTACTCTTTCCCCTTTCTTTTCTTTACGTTTTCTCTCTCTGATGGTTAAGCACACGGAAAGGTCTGTAATAGCATATATATATATATATACACATCTTCTTTTCCTGTAATCGTTACCTTAAATAGGAAGATCCTCTCTTTCTGTAATAATTATCTTAAATGAGAAGATACTCATTTTCCTGTAACGGTTATTCTTAATAGGGGAAGATATATATACACATATTCCTTTCTTGTAACGTTTATTCTTAATAGGGAGAGTGGAGGGATTTTAAACCCGATGATCCAAATTACCGTTATGCCTAACCGACCATCATATTAGGCCTTTTATTTTGAGTTATACTTTAAATAACATGGAGCACTCATGTTAATTAATTTAACATCATTGTCAAAGTGGTTTATCATTAACCAATTGTCGTTTAAAATCCAATGCTAAAACAATTACACGTAACTTAAATCTGCGTGAAATAAATAATTCTATGGTTCAAACATAACGGGTACCTCACAGTTAATAAATTAAACTTACACAATTTTCAAAAACTTTTTTTTTTTCTTTGGTTGGTCCATAAACAATTGCAATGATCCGAATTCATTAAAACCAGACAATTAAAACAAAACAGATGACATTAAGCTCAGATATTGGGTAGACCTCTTAACCTCCCTAATAAATAGTTAGATCATAAAATGAAAAACGCAAAATAGATCATTTATGTATGGTCCTCAAAGATTAAAAAAAAAAAAAAAATTCACCCTGATTTTTTCAACAATTAATTGGTTGTCGCGCTGGCTCTCTTATTCTGCTGTTCGTTGAAATAAGCTAACAGGCCATATAATTTTGTATACGCAACTCTCAGATGTAACGACATAAATCCGTGCACAACCAACCGTCTTCTATCCTGCAATGCATAATCCCTGTTAATTGAAGCATGAACAAAAAAAATAAAAAATAAAATGCCACCTTTGGTGTGCAAAGCTTTTTTTTTTTTTTTCCTTTTTCTTTTTATCGGTTTTGTTAACGTGAATTGAAACTTGAATTCAAGACTTCCAACTTTAAAACAATGCTAGAGTTGCTGAGTTAAAAACTAATTCATCAAGGCTAATTTTTTTAGTAAATTATAAAGTTAAATTACGTAATATATAGCAGTGAGATAGATTAATTGTATGTATGGATCGTGCCCTTCAACCCATTATTGAATTGACCAAAATACAATTTAATGAATAAAATTGTGGGCGTGCTATGTTGACAAATGAATTGGTCATCTTTGCGTTGTTTTACCGAACCATTAATTGACTACGAAAATGGCCAACAACCTATTTAAGTAAATAGCACAATAAATATGGACTAAAAAATAGAATAATAAATGCATATTCAAGTGTGCATACACACACAAAAAAAAAAAAGAACAAATAAAATTAGAAAAAAAGGAAAATAGATATGCATAACTTATGATTTAATAAATTTCTTAATGAAACAAATAAAATAAAATATAAAGGAGAAAACAAAATGGGAAGACGTGGATTTCTTTTCCGAAAACACCTTCCCTCGTTTTAAAAATTGCGGCTTTGGGCCGAAGGGTCCAAAGCTAAAGCCCAGAGACAGGGCATGTGTGGATTCTTTGGGCCCACATTGTTTTAGAATATATGCCCTGTAGCTCAAGCATGGAGCGGGACTTGTAGGAACCCGGTCCAATGTTGAACACGTAGTCCACCACGGACATTGTGCACAAAGTTGTCGGAAAATTATTAATATTATTTTTGTGAGCAAGCAGACAAGAAGCTGGTCGGGATTAAGTTTTGGAAGTTGTTAGAAAGGTCTTTTTCTGTTTTCCTTTTTTTTTTAAATTTTGTTTTTCCCTTGCGTCTGTTACGCAGAGAACCAAAAAAAAAAATTCCATAAATTAGCAATGAAACCACGAAGCCCAAACCAATACGATGCTATAATTTGAATAAAAACAAAGTGACCCCAATCAGTTTTTTTTTTTTCAAAAAAAAAAAAAAAGAGAAGAAAAAGAAAGGCACCGTTTTTGTGTTGCCGTCAGTGGGCAAATTAAAAAAAAAAAAAAGGAAAAGTGAAATTTCCCCAAATTCATTTGCCCACGGATGCACAAAAGACATTACACCTTGGCATCCCCTCTCCCGCGTATTGTTTAACGCGGACAAAAAAAAAAAAACATAAAAACTTAAAAAGATTTTTATCTGATCATCATTCCCCATTTGGTGCGTTCTTTTGTCTTTTTGGGGTTCTTCTCCAAGCCCGTTTTGGCGAATCCGATACAGGAGGGGGATCGGGCCGGTTCAATCAAGAGATGGCGGCGTCGAGGAGGCTACGAGATCTGCAATCGCAGCCGGGAAACAAGATCTGCGTGGACTGTTCCCAAAAGAATCCGCAATGGGCGTCTGTTCCTATGGTGTCTTCATGTGCCTAGAGTGCTCCGGCAAGCACCGCGGCCTCGGTGTTCACATCTCCTTCGTCCGATCCGTGACCATGGACTCCTGGTCGGAGATCCAGGTCAAGAAGATGGAATCCGGCGGCAATGAAAGGCTCAACGCCTTTTTGGCCCAGTATGGTATCCCTAAGGAGACCGATATCGTTACCAAATACAACACCAACGCCGCCGGAATCTATCGCGATCGAATCCAGGCACTAGCCGAGGGTCGCCCTTGGCGGGATCCACCCGTTGTTAGAGAAAGTATCGGCAGCAAGAAGAAGCCCCCGCTGGCTCAATCCAGCGGTGGCAGAGACCATAATTTCGCTAATAATGGAGGGTGGGATAGTTGGGACAACGATGACTCGTTTAGATCCTCAAATGATATGAGGAGAAACCAATCGGTTAGCGATTTCAGGGCTAATAGTATCGGCGGAGGCGGCGGCGGAGGTGGAATGGGTCCTGTGAAGTCGAGTCGTCGGACGATATTTATACACGATCGCAACTGGAAGCCTCTGTGGCAAACAAGGGCAGCTTTTTCGCGCGGAAAATGGCGGAAAATGATTCGCGGCCCGAAGGGATCCCGCCCGCTCAAGGCGGCAAGTATGTGGGATTCGGGTCAAGTCCTGCTCGGTCCCAGAGTAACAACAATCCGCAGCCGGATGTTGTCTCTGTTATGTCTCAGGTACTAGAAATTGAGGCTTGGTTTGAAAGTATGTCCTCCTTTCTGTGTACATCGTTTGATTAGGTTGACAATGTGGTTGTTATGCTGTTTTGCATTGTAGGGGTTTGGTAAGTTATCTCTGGCTGCTGCATCTGCAGCTCAGTCTGCTGCCAACGTTGTGCAATCTGGCACGAGAGAGCTTACTACTAAGGTATTTTGATCTGTTCTGTTTACAATATTGTTAGCTTTTTTTGAAATGTTCTGTGCAGCAGAAATGTCCTTCAATAGGTTATACGTATTTAACATGTGTGTTGGCACTTGCATGCTGCGTTTGGAAGAAGTTGGCAAAGACGACGTCAGTTTATGAATAGGGGGAGACTTGGTTTCAGCCTCAGATAAACGGCTGGGGTTTGTATCTGTTCTATCATCCAAAAAAAATCGGAAGATAAATGGTTAAAGCAGTTGATATATTTGCTCATCCTTGAGAGCCAAAAAAAAAAAAAAAAACAGTTTCTTGGATTGAATTCATTAACAGAAAGTTGGTTGAAAAATGCATTCAGCAATGCTCTTAGCCTGGAAGATGGTTGCTTTCTGCAATTATATTTACTCTACTTGCTACAGAAACTTTTGATTTGGAAGAGGGGTGGGGGGGAATTGGATTTAGATAAATGTTGTCCATGTAAAAAACATCTTGGTTACAGGTGAAGGAAGGTGGCTATGATTACAAGGTGAATGAAACTGTCAATGTTGTCACAGCAAAGACAACAGAGATTGGACAGAGGACATGGGGAATTATGAAGGGTGTCATGGCAATGGCTTCACAAAAGGTTGAGGAGTACGCTAATGAAGGCTGGAAGAACGACAACTGGCAACAAAATGAAAAGGAAACAAATGGATACTACCAGGAATTTAATAAGCAGGAGAACAAAGGATGGAGTTCTTCTTCTGGTGGAGGACATTCTTCCTCAAGTGGAAACTATAATTCTTATAGCTCAAGTTCGTGGGATGACTGGGACCAGAAAGACAATAGGAAGGAGGGTAATGTTAAGGCAGCTGCATCCCACAATAATAACAGTTGGGCAGGTTGGGATGATGCCAAAGATGATGCACATGATGACAGTTTTTACCAGCATTCAACTGATGAGAATGCTGCTGGTCATAATGGAAAGTCTCATACTACATGGACTGGGGGAGGCTTTCTTTAAGGTTAGTGTATTGTTATCAACGTAGTGCTCTTCCTTTGCTTGGAAATACATGGGCTTGATCAATTGGGAATTGTCCATACAAAATTTTTCAACATCTTAAATAATGTGTTAATTAGAACATATACAGATTAAACTATAGAAAATTCTTTTTAACAAAGCTAAATAGACCTTAACCCCATTAGTGTAGAAGAATTTCTTTAAATCTTATTTGTTTCTGTGTTAGCTAGGTCACTGTGTTCTCGCTGAAACTTTGGCTTGCACAAAAATGGTGGTTAGTGCCATCTCTGATGGCTGGCCTGCTGCAATGAGCAGAATTTTATGGCCATGAATTGTGGCTAAGGATGCAGCCGATGAGGGTTTTTGCCGATGGGGTCTGTTTTTTCCAGTGGATGCTTTCACGAAGGTTGGTATAGTCTGCAAAATTTCTCTTTTCCCTTTTTCAGCAATGCCATGTACCTTTTATGTGGGAAGTTCTAGAGTGCTTGACATTAGTTAATATATGTGTAACTTTGAGAAGCAAGGGCTAATTGCTCAACCAAAAAAGGACTGCTATTCCATTTTTGGAAACATTATTTGTAGCTTGAAAAGTCAGTTTTATTATTATTTTTGTACTGATTTGGTCAATTTATTTTCATGCTTTATGTTGGCAAGAAGCTTTTGACCAATGTCATGTCTCACAGGGCCACCTGGTTTTACAATCTGGTGGTATTTATTTGTTGGTATGTGCAAGTTGCAGTCAGATTCTCAATTCTGATCTCCCCCTATTTTACAAGAGCAACGGTTTTGTTGCCAAAAGGGAAAAAAGAAAGATTTGGGGCATAGTACACATTTGAACGCAAATTATCTGCTAAACAATCATATATCAACACTTCTCAAAGCATAATTATGTTAAGAAACAAGTGCAATGTCGCCCATAGTCCCATAAAGTGATGAATAAGAAAAAACGTATATTTTCAGTATGATTGTTGTATAGGTGTTAAAAATGCAATTAATGGTCTCTATGGGTACACTCGACTGAGGATTTTCTGGGAATTTTATTACAGTAAATTAGCTGTTGGGTGGTCTGCCATTAGACCGCTTGACCCGAAAGCCAAAATCTCACGATTATTAGGATGGCCGGGAAACCAAATGCAAACCCGTTTCTGCAGTGGTCAGGCCCGCTTCCTGATTTGGGTCACGGTCAATAAGTAGTGCAATCCTAAAAGGTGGTGTTTCGAGTACCTTCTGATTGAAAAGTCTAAAATTGTGTCCAACAAACGCTGTCTCCGCCATCTCCTCTCCATTTTGTTGAAGGGCATGACGATGTTCTCCACATTTCTCGTCACATGGCTTGCATTGCGGACAATGACGAAATGGCGGTTGAGTAATGAAAGCTAAGCCAGCTAGCTGGCCTGGCCATCCGTCTTGTATGTGGTTGCTGCAGTAGCTTATGAGGGGAATACCAGACCTTTAGACGCGTTAAATCATCATGATGGAGGAGGAGCGATCGGTAAGAGTTTCAGTTGGCGTTTCTTTGCAGCTATAGATAACTCGATGAGGTTAACAAGTGCCAGGACACTTCTGACTCCATGTTCCTGACCCATTCAGGTAAAAAGAGTACGTGGGCGTAAAGAAGATGCATAAGCAGTACTAAAATTGTCATGCATAATCATCCATCATCAAAAGTCGGAATGAAGCTGAGACGACAAGACCCAAAAAGCCAGAATGAGCTCCACAAGTTATAACAATTTGCGAGATTTGGCAATTAGGATAAAATACTTCAGTGCGTTAGACTGACGCGATAACCAACTGCACCACGGATATTAAATAACCTATTTTAGATAATCTTTCTTTGAATTTAAGAAGCTGTGGGAATTACAACTTAAACGGACTACCAAGTTCCTAGATGTCAGGGCCCCAACCCCCTGCGCGCGCGCGCGCGCGATGATCAATAGATATCGATTCCAATCAATCCTGCTTATCAAAAACATTTGGGTGAATTCGAGCACGCGAGGCCAAGAAATAAACTCCGTAAAGCTGACAGATATTGCTTTTACAATAGAACTCTAATCATAGCCATGAAGCACCCGTAAGAATAAACCCCACTAAAACTCAACAGGTAACATTGATATCCAATGTGATAAAAAGCTCAATCTACGAGTTTACAAATTTGAAAAAAAAAAGAAAAGAAAAAAGCAAAAACCTCACTACACCAAGAACCAGTTGGCCCACAATCGCCGATCTACACACCCTAGGAACATCAGAGCCAAACAACCCCAAAGCAAAATCTAAAAACAACACAGTTAACCACCAAACCCGTACAACGTCCTGCCCTGCCTCTTGAGAGCGTAGACGACATCCATGGCCGTAACGGTCTTGCGACGAGCGTGCTCGGTGTAAGTAACAGCATCACGGATCACATTCTCAAGGAAGATCTTGAGGACACCACGGGTCTCTTCGTAGATCAGACCACTGATCCTCTTTACGCCACCCCTGCGAGCCAAGCGCCGAATCGCAGGCTTGGTGATTCCCTGAATGTTGTCGCGCAGAACCTTTCTGTGCCTCTTGGCTCCTCCCTTGCCCAGCCCCTTGCCTCCCTTACCGCGGCCCGACATTTCCTCAAAAAAGTGAGGGAAATTGAAAGAACTCTAAAAGAAAGCGACCAAACACCGTAACTTTTCAAGTTTTAGATTTTGACGTAATGCGGGAATATGGAGAGATGGCGGGATTATATGGTCCGCTGCGGTTTCAGTTTTTCGTGCTGTGGATGTCCTTGGCCGTTGATGGTATGTGTTATTCACGGCTGAGAGTGGCGATCCGGGTTCTCCTAGTTCATGTTTTTCTGCATTTTAAAACCCGAGAAAAAAACACAGACGGATGACCGGGACCATTGGATTAGGTGATATCTACGGCTAGGACCAGCTATCCGCGTCGTTTGAACTTTTAGGCATGACCGTCGACAACGAATGGATCGACGGCCTCATGCGAGACATAGGATTAATGGGATCGATGACATGGGATGCTTCAAAACTCCAATTGTACTGCTTTTAATAATCCGTTCTTATTTTCCCTCTCTTTTTTTTTTTTTTAATATTAAAAAAATTATAATCGAAGTCAATCCTGCGAATCCCTCACATAGGAGAAATTTAACGAAGGCATTGTTTGACTTATAAAACTTAAATAATTAAAATTAAAAAATACTGTAACACCAATTCGTGGCTGTAGTTTAGTGGTTAGAATTCCACGTTGTGGCCGTGGAGACCTGGGCTCGAATCCCAGCAGCCACAATCAGATTTCTTTTGCAACAAAGTTATTATTATTCCCGGTGTTCCGACGTCGTTGTCTCCTACAGAAGTGTTTCGGGTTTCAATTTTCCTATCTTGATGCTCTAGAGTCCAAACCCAGCAGCAGCAGCAGCCCACTCTCACCGTAGACCAATTTCAGGATTTTGTCGTAGCATGCGAGCCGCGCCATCTATACTAACCGTAAGTCTATCTTCCCTCACCCTCTTTCTTACAATTCTACCACTGAAATCGATTTATTAATTTCTGGACGCGATCTGCTCTCGCGCATTCGGGGGGGCGTGAACTTTGGTAGTGCACAAATGGATGCGGCTGTGCTGCTACTTTTATATATGCCTTTGAAGCTTGTTCTCTTTTATTCTTTCTTTCTTTCTTTCTTTGAAGCAGATTATATACAATTTCTTTGGTAAAATTAAAATCGCCCATCTCAAATCTCCGCTAGCATCCCCCCCCCCAAAAAAAAAGACCACTAGACATGGCGTTGCTGGAATCGTTCATCGTATATTTTAGAGCTCATGGAGTTGGCGGCGTTGGAGGTAGTTTTATTTAGTGTAGACAGTATTGTACATGTACTTCATAAAAAGCCATGTCAAATGGTATTCCGGTGATAAAGCTACTAGTGTTTCTCTTATTCTGCCTACATACAATTATCCTGTTTTCCTTCTCGGCTTTGTCTTTCTGTCTTTGAAATTAAGCGAGGACCTTATTGGCTGTTTACTTTTCCTGTAGTCATAAGCATGAACGGAAGCACGAGCTTGCTGCTGGTGATTATGTGTTAGGTTTAGGGAAGTAGATACTTGCTCTTTCTTTTCAAAACAAAGCGCTTTCTAGATGATCCCTCTGACTCCTGAAATTCTGCAACTTACAAAGATGAAGTGATGATGGGCCGAGAAAATTGGCCATCCAGTCGCTTATGCTGCAGCAGCAGGGTGGCGGGCAGTGGGACTGCATTTATTTTGACTGGAGGCGATTTATTTTGTAGGAAATTTCGCGCAGATTAATGTGCCTTGAAGGGTTCTCCGATATAACTAATTCTTTTACCTGCTTTTCAATGCCTTTTGTTCCCTGCATAAGGGTATTGATGCAGAAGCCTAGGGCACTTAAGCCAATCTTCATCCGGCTTCTGAATTGCTGGTCAGCCTCTAAGGTGTCAACTGTGGTGGCTACTTTATCTGCATGTTGAAGAAACGTGCCCACAATCTCCAATATCTTTTCCTCTTCTGGACCCAGCATATCTACGCCCACTGTGTCTGAACATTTTCCAATCTCAGGATCAAAATGTTCTTTTTTGGTTTGCAACTTCTTTTCAAGTACTTCCAGGGACTTGATCGAAGCCACCTCTTCAAGGCATTTCAACGAAGAGGCAACTTTTTCCCGAAATATATGTAAATCGTAGTTTAACAATTCTTCTAGTTCTTCCCAGTCTGGTCCCAATCTTGCGGATAGCTCCAACAGATTTTCAATTTCATAGGCGGCACAACAATAGATCAGTCATCTGTTTTAAAGATTCCAGCAGTTTACCATAACAAGGGCCATTAAAAGGCAAAAACCAGAAATTAGGCTCCACCCTGGCCAGAGATATGAATTTCTCCAAGTGATTGACATGTGATTTCAGTATCTCCCGTCTCATTCTTAAATCCCGAGGAATTGAAGACGGCATGCTCTTCTGCGCAGCAGAAAAAGACACGTCTCTAATGCAACTTTGAAGTGCCTTCAAGCACGAAACAAGTTCAGTTTTAGCCACGGTTGCTGCCCTTGTGGGCTGCGCTGCAATCTCTACAATAATGAAGCACAATAATCCTATGCAAGCTTCTGTCGTTCTGGCTATTGCAAACTGGCTTGGCTGCCCATAATTTGTCCTTCCCAAAATTAACAATGCTCCTACAACTGCTGCAACGCTACCAGCTTGGCCGTACATCTTGCTGTGCCTTAGAAAACTGGTGAAAATTATCCAAGGAAGGAGAGGCAGAAACCTCAAGATCACGTAAGCATGGAAAATGAAGCACCACAAGATTCCATAAACTGATCCCAGAGCCGTTCCTTGAACTCGAGCATTGGCAACAGTAAATGTTGCCTGTCCTTTTACAAAGCTGATGGCAATTGTGAGTCCTGACCAATACCCTTGATCTCTGTTGAATATCAAGCCAAGTAGCGTGGCCAAACCTAGAGAAAGTGAACATTTGGCTGCAAAACTCCATCTTTCTTTATCAAAATTTCTGATCAAGGTATTCCAAGTCTTTGTAAAGCTGCATCCTGTTTGATCTTTGGTATTTCTGCTCTCTCGGGTTTCCTCTTTCTTTGCGTTCACCGAAATGCACTTTTGACTTCTATCAATGCTCGAGTCGTCCTGCAGAAGTTGCATACAATACATAAAGAAGAAAGATGACAGGGCTTCGGTTGTTATGGAGCTAGTTTCTGGGTTCCAGTGGGTACTCTCTGAAACGTTTTCCATTGTCTCTGGTTCTGTTTTTGAACGAAAGGGCGCAAACTTTGCTTTCTCTAGTTTTGGGCAAATCTTTTCTTTCATTCTCTCTAACACCTCCCTGAGCCTGTCATCAATTATTCCAACCGGAAAAGGAGGGCATTTTGTGATAGCAATTTCCAATCCCCTCATTTTTATTTCTATTTCTTGCAGTTTTTCTAAGGGGTTTGGGCAGCGGCACTTGCAGAAACTGATCTGATGTGTCTCCCACATCATGCTTCTCTGTTCACAGAAAAAAGAAATAAGACTTGGCCGGTTTAACTAGTGAAAGGTCAATTAGAGTACGGTGACATGTAAAACTGGATCGGGACTTACTTGAACATCTTTGATGTTTTGAAGATGTCGGACTCCTCTTTCAGCCATGCACTTTGCTCGAGGAATCAAGTCAGTAGCTGCGGTGTTGTCCTGGGCAGTAAAAGTCTCCACAAAGAGATTCAGCCTTTCCAAAGCATTATCGATGTATAATCTGCAAGCTTTTCTGGCCTGCGAAGATCGCAAAGGCTAATTGTTACGCCCCAATTGTATCTCTCTCTCTCTCTCCAAGAAAATGCAAAGGATCCTGGATTAAGCTAATTTTATCCACCGGCGAGGGGGAGAAACACTAGGACGAAGATGACGGTACCTGTCTCTCTCATGAACATATCATTTATGTTACATTCATTTCATTTCATTTTTTGGGGCCCTTTAATCGTTTTAACATTTAAGGTTAATTAAGAAAATCTGATCCACCAATATTAACACAGTCATAAATCTAATAAATAATTTTATAACCAATAATCAATTATGTATAGCCTAGTGGGCTTGTGGTGCTATGCATAAAACTTTCTAGGCTCAAAATTTGAATTGGTCAGAAAAGAAAGGTTAATGTGACTTGGAATTTGTACGAGAACTGACCCCATGTCATTGATTCATGAGCAATGGTATCATTGCCAGGGAATTTATCCCTCACAACAATGTTTCTAGTAATTAATTCAGTAGTTAGAAAAGTAGTACTTCACATGATATCGAGCTTCTTTTAACCACTTGAAACAATACTTCCATGTACAATTTTGATTCCAAAAAGGAATTCAAGGGAAATGCCGCTGGCCCCATTAGAATAGGCCAAACCATTGCAGGCAGAGGGAAAACACAGATATGTTTTGATGGATGCGTAGGATTGGTTTTCATTTATTTTTTTTTTCTATAGAAAAAGACTGGTTTTCCATTTCTTTTATAGCTATGGAAAATACTATCCATATAAACAGATTTTATCTGTCATGATTTGACTCATTGCACGTGAATGCTTATATGATTTTTCTGAGTACCTGGGAACGCAATGTTTGTATAATTTGTTTATAAGATTGGTTGGTTGAAAAAAAAAAAAAAAACTGTCGTATTCCTCCATTAAAATTTTGTTATAGGAAGAATCACTTCCTGTCATCCTCGAAAATGATGTTCCATGAGGGCCTCTAGGGGTTGCCAAAGGCAGAGCAAAGAATCATGTTCATTTGGAAAGTTTAGTTACTTTCTTTGTACAAAAAGTGATCTTAATTCAGATCCAAAAGGAAGCAGGACCAAGAACAAGATTTTTAAACAAAATTAAAAAACTATCCATGACAGCCATCGCCACTTAGTAGGGGGGACGGGGCCAGGAGTTCGACTCCCGCCCCTCTCCAAAAGCCCACAACATGTGGGATTTAGGGCCTTGCCCCCTTGAGGTGATACGGTGCTTTCGGATCTGTTCTTCTCCTCTCTATAGCACCTCACAGGATTATTATTGTGTTAAAAAAAAAAGGGAACAAGATAAAAATAACGTTAAAAAGCATTGCATCGATATGTGTATTTGTTACCTCAAAGTGGGCTAGCCGAGGGAATGGAAACAATATAGCCAAAACAGCGGCTAAAGCTCCAAGGGCTGTACTCGAAACAACATGAACGGGGTGCATGACCACTGCCATTTGTGCGCCTTGAACAACTGCAGCGACAAACACAATCACGATCTGCCCAAATGCAATCCGCTTGGACATTAAGGGAATCGACTCTGGCAGCGCCACCAAAAAGGTACTACTGGCCACTGCGACTGTGCCCAGGGCGGGGGTGAACTTGGCAGAACCAACCACCTTGAAGATTAGTATCGAGGAGGCCAATGTCTGAAGAGAAGCTGATAAAGCACACCAACAACCTCTGAGAGTGTCGCCTAGTGTTGCATCGGGCACAATTAAGATGGTTGTCAGGTAAGCAAAGGCTGGAAATGCCACTAAGCGCCTGATTGGTGCAGGACCAAAAAGGGTTGTACAGCCAACGATGATGCACGCCAGTGCCGTCCTCCCCGCAGAGCTCAGGCGGACGAGAAACATCGATGATCTTGTAGGATCCATGCAAAGATATCAAATATACTTCGAGTTACTTTATTCAGCCACTGGTCTTTGTGTTATGCGCAAGCTTGGGGTTAAGAGTTGGCAACATGCTTTGTAGGAAACGAGAGTTTTTGATTTAAATACTGGTAATGTTATTCCCAAATGTACGCAGGGAAATGGCGCACTAACTCCAGCCGGCAGTTAATCTGTTGATTTTCATGTTAAAATCCCTGTCAGAAACAGGAGTGTAGTAAATTCCAGGGAAAATTAACATCGAACAAGCTTTGACAATAAAAAGGAAGGAGAGTCTCACCCATTTAAATATGTTGTTGTTGCACAATTAACTTCGTTGTTTAAGTATAAGGACAACGGGGCATTAAGACTGGCAGCTAAAGCATCACTGTTGGTTACCTTTTGTGATAGATAATTTTTCTTGTGTACATCGGAAATGTTTTTATTATAATAATTTAACGTCTCGTAAATTGCGGTGCTGTATTTTGATTTTTGCCGTCTTCATATGAATTCCCTACACGTAACCTTTTGTCTAAGACCTGACGTTTTCTGTTTCATTGATTGAATTTTGGATTTGATCTGGCAGAGAAACCTTAAAAACAACAAGGAGTGGAAGAAAGAAGGGGTAGAAAGTAAAGGTGAGAAATGGGCTCAGGTTAGGGTCACTGACTATTTTTAAATTTTAATTTATTATTTTTGGGCTAATTTGCTATTTTATTTTACACTGTAGCATCTTGAAAAACACATTACTATTTATTTATTCACATTAACTTGTACAAAAACATGTTAATATTGAGTATTTATATTCTGCAGATTTATGGTGCACATAACATGAGGGTGTATTTGTATGTCATAATTCATAAAATATTATAACATAAAAAAACAAAAAATAATTATTCTAAATTAACAACCTAAAATAAATACCATAAATAAAAATTCTACCATGGCGTGTACATATAATGTGTATATAATTTGTGCATATAATAAAATACTAAATAAAAAGTAAATAAAAAAATTAAATGATAAGCATTTTTAGGAAAACATTAAATAGTGAACTGAGCAGTGAAATGATAAAAGTTCTGTTCTCCGTGCATAAGATGCATGCTTTAAATTTTAGAATCTTCCGTTTTATTTACTTTGTTTTTGTTTTTGTTTTTTTAAAAAAAAAAAATTGTTTAACTGTGGAACGGCCCCTAAAATTTCCGAATTGTATTCGGTTGTGAAACAAAAACCCTGAGGCTTAAATTTCCAGACGAGTTGGAATTGCCATTTGGCACCTAAAATTAGAACAAGTTTGAATCCCTCCTCGAAGTTTTTGTTCCTTCCAAGGAACCTTTTTTTGAGTGCCCGCTCTGTTTTCAGGTGTCGGGCGCTTTTGACATGATATGCGCGAAATTATGCAGAAGTGGTTTCTTTATGCCCACCCCATTCTCACGTCACGTCTTGCAGCAGCATTTTTTTTGTACGGGTAATTAGTACCGTTTTAACTATACTTTATGCCCTTCTCCAGCGGCAAACCGAAAAAACGAAACTGAAAAAGTCGACGCGAATGAATAGCCGACAGGTAGACTTGACTTGACAAGGACAGCAAAGAAAATAGTGGAAGAGAGAGTCAACGGAACGAGACATTGTAAAAGCATAAGGCGAGGCTAGGAGATAAGATTAAGATATGTTAACAGGTGATTTTTTTTTATATATATTTGAATTTATACGAATAATTATTAAAATTTTTATGATATTCTTTCTTTTTAAGTGATGATAATTATGTTAATAATAAATAAATAACAACAATATTCCCAAAATGAGGTAATGAGCTTATTTGCAGGTAATTAAATAGCAAGTCGTAGACAGTCATTCAAACTATGGTAAATTATGAAGGAGGCAGTTAATATGCGGGTCTTCTAAGAAATCAAAACCAAAGAGGAAATTCTCTTGCAAGCACAATCAATTATGGTTTATGTAACTATTTTAATTTTCTTAAGGGTATTGTACGCAAGTGCCACAAGCTAGTTTTCCCACCGCACGCACTTCATCCCAGTTTGCTCACTGTTCTGGTCCGATCAAAGTCAGTTTGGCTCAAAAGACGAACTCTTGGAGCCATAGTTTCAAAGAGATACTTGTCCGAGTCAGGTGTAGGTCTTAAAAATGTTGCTTGGAATGGTTAACCTCTTTGTGGTTAGCACGGCTATTGGCGGACTCCACCAGAACATAAAGTCAACTCGGACAGTAGGTCAATTGACGGGGAAGGAATCGGCATAAAGGCCACGTCGAGGGGACAGCAACCTATGTAGTGACGGAATTCTGTGAAATGTCTTTCATTATTCTCCCAGAAAACTAACTAAAAATATTGATGATGACACAGATATCTATAATCAGCGTAATGCATTCACAATAAGAGTTTCTCGTAAAGCTGCCAAGTATCAAGTACAAAAGGATATATGAATCAACGGCACATCGTGGAATGTTGATACTAGATGTTACACGTTGACCCATGCGTGTTTCTACTTTTTCATGCAAATTCTCGTGACATGCACAAAGCCAGCAAGTGGAAGAGGCCGCGGAACATAAACGCCTGGAACTGTCAAGCTGGAATCACTTGCTGTCCAAATTATCTCTGCTGGGAAATGAGTTGCCAAGCCGAGTAATTACGGCCACGAGACGTGTGATTGTGTTGCACTTGAACGTACTTCCGTACGTGTTTATTTACAAGACCTGCAACCTAAGCGCAAGAAGTATTATTTTATGCTTCTTTTATATTTGGTTCGCAGATCCACTACGTTACTTCACGGTTTGATTGCCATTGCCCAATTAAAAGGCGCAATCGTGTACGCAGTTGGTGTTATTGGTTGCCAGAGAATGAGCTCATGTTTCTGGTGGTGCAGACAAGCAAGCTTGTTTGGACACTAATTAGCTACTTGCGTAGGCTACCTAAAATTAAAGGCAAAACTAAGCATTTTGGAGGAATTGGATTGTGAGTCGGATCCAATCGTGACAGGGAACCATTGATTTTAGATCTGATAAGGATCAGTAAAATGACATCAAATGCCTTTTTCCAGCCATATTCTCGACCAACGAATGTGCAATTGTTACTAAAATATTACCGCATACATGTTAAATATCACCCGGCTGCCGCAAAAATGTAGAACACAGCAATTCATTTCCCAGAATGTAGTGATTCACCGCCCCAACAGCCCTCTTTTCCCCCGCCACCCCAACCCCCAAAACAACTGAGTTGCTTGCCCAAACCCTACAGTTGCCATTCGGTTGCCAGCCATATACATTTAGTACCATAGTAGCTGACCTATAATGTATGGTATTTCCACAGAAAGGCATCACCGTCTAGGTTTGATTAATGGGAGGATGAGCAACACATCAACCGAGATATTACGCGGATATCAAATGCATCCCTTTTAAAAATTACGCGGCTCACAATAAATAATTAAAAACATGTTTAAAACATAATATTTTATATGTACAATATTATTTAATATTATCGATAATTGTTATTTTTTAATTAATTTATTTAATATGTACAATCAGTTCATTAAAAATGAGTTCACTTAATAGACTGAAAAAAAAAAAAACAAAAATATTTGAGGGCTTTGGGGTAGGTGGTAACGGTAAATATAGTAAAATTTATACCATTAATTACAGTTGATTGGTATGAACCCTAAATTTTTTGTATTTGAAACAGATGCTTCAGATCCTACTTCATCTCAACGCGTTGACCTTTCCCATGTTCTTTAACTGTACTCCGAAAAAATCCCGGTCATCTCAGCACTGTTTTATCTGTCACATAAAAAATGATCTGTCAAGCCGGGCAAGTATGACGATGACCTCTGTGTGTGTGTGTGTGTGTGTGTGTGCGTATTTACTATAACTGCCCACACATACATTTTTACATCCAGCTATTAAGGTCGAGGATCCAATACATCAGCGATTCAATTGGCCGATATGACAGCACAATGATGCACAGGTGAGTTATTGGTGGCCAGAAGAGGCAATTCGTGATTCTGCTTGTGCGGACAAGCAAAGCTTGTTTGGTCACTCAAGCCGAACATGATTAGCTCCATACATGGGCTACCTAACATTAAAGGCAAAACCAAGCATTTGGAAGAATTGGATTGCGAGTCAGATCCAAACACGAGAGGGTATCTTTATTTTTGGATGTGATGTGGATCAGAAGGATGACAGCAGATGTTTTTCTTTTTCTTGACACGTTATAAATTCAAAACACGACATGGTAGTTAGTGAAACTCACATGCAAAGACAAGAGGTTATTGGGCCTTGTCGGATTTAGTATAAAAGTCTCGTACCCCTAGCATTACTTTTTTTTTTTTTTTTATTGCAAGTGACGATAGGCAAACACATTTTCCAGTGATGAATGCACAATGGTTGCTGAATTACCACACCCTGGTGCCACATTGGCCTCAGAAGTCGAAACACAAATTCATTCCAAAAAGGGTATATATTGATTCACCCCCGGACCCAATGCCTCCTTAATTGACGGCCACTGATTTTGGACCACGAGCAGTTGTGAACGTAGAAAGGTATGCTAATTCCAAAGAAGGCCTAACCATCCGGGATTAAATAATGTGGGAAAGACTAACACAACAATCAAACTAAAATCTTTCACATGTGAGATTGTGGATATTGTCACGCATGAACTCATACATGTGCACAGCATTGATAAATTAAATTCTGTTATCGGGGTTTCAGATCCACTCCTTCGGCAGTTTAAGCGATCAATCATAGGACATAAAAAGGATGTTTAGTCGGCCTCATGGGCAGCCAGAAAATGAGTCCATATTTCTAGTTTCTACTAATGCAAACAAGCAAGCAAGATTTAACAGAAATTTTAAAAGAAAAACCTGGATTAGCTCTCTACATGTGCCGCCTAACATTAAGGAAAATTGATGTTTTGGAAGAATTGGATTATGAGTCAGATCCAAGATTGAAAGGGTACCATTAATTTCAGATATGGGTAAGGAAAATGACAGCAAATCCATTTTGCAGCTCAACTGTCGATCAATGGGAGTGTAATTGCTAACCAAGTATTATTATCCTCACATCAAATGTCACCCAGAAGGAGAACAGAAACTCATTCCTAGAAAGGTAATGATGTAATATTGATAATGTTCCCCACCCGATAACCCATTCATCTCAAATGTTATTGCTCTGCTGCAATTCTACGGTCAATGCTGCTCTTCAATTCTGTCTCTGTTTGCTGAGGACTGAGTTTCTATCCTCCTCAATTGATGCCATAAACTAAGCCGAATGGATTCCTCACTTTATCTCACCGTCTCCTGGAAAATTCTATTTTTAAACATTTTCCACGTGAGACCTGAAAGCAGCAGCTATGGGCATAGGTATGATTGGCTGTTACCCATATTACTCGAATGAAAATTGCTAATCAGCTGCATCCTAGCTTAACCATGACCAAGGAAGCATGTCACAACTGCACACTGGAAACAAATAAATTACACATAGACATAGGTCTGACAGCTCGTTAAACTGGTTGACTAGAGGACCAACTTTCGAATATTTCCTTATATGCATCTTGTTGGCTAAGTCATATTGGAAACTATCTCTTAAGGCTGAGGGCCTTGGATTTGAGAATAAGCATCATTTTGCATCCACTGCTACAAGGAAAAGCCCAATAACATCTCCCATCAAACTGGTCCCTCTCGCCCAATGTCATGTGCAGACTGCAGGCCATGCTCTCTCACACTCTCATGCAATCTATCGGGTATGTTAAAAGTGCTTAGCAACACGAAATGTTAAAGGCTGCAACAGAGAATCAATTGCATGGTTTACCTGTCTCAAAGCTTAGAACGTTAAAATTATCGTTAGCCATAAGGCAGCCACTTGAGTCATTCCTCAACTCCAAGCATTTGTGCAGTATCTCAAATAGATTCCAGTAAGTCCAGAAAAAGTTGCATAGAACATCAACGGGTCCTCTTTTGCTTTTGAAATTAAAATTAGTTTTGTCACCCTCCCTAAAGTCACTGTCAATCACTGTTAATCAAGAAAAGGAACACAACATCAATCTATGTGCAGCAGAACTCTGGCAACTCGTAAGCTGATTGGCAGAGTATTCCCTAACCACATTGAAGGGAGAAGTGACTACTTGAGAGAGTCAACAATTAATCTGGATGCTAAATTACTAAAAACAATACATAATTTTCACCCAACTGATCAGAGAACTGAATAAATGAGATGCTTTCCTTTCGCATCTTTAAGTGCCTAGATTTGTAACTATTGCATCATGCTTTTCTTTTTGGCATAAATCAGCTGATACCATCATAAAATGAGGGTTGATGGATCCAACAAAAACTCATTTTGCAACTCTTGGGAAGCATCATAACATGGGGAAAAAAATTCGCCTAATAGAAACTTGGAGTCATAAAACTTTATACAATAAGCCTAGGTACTAAACTGTCAGCTATAGACGAGATTCTCACCTTCCTTGACAAGAAGAAACTTGAGCCACCAAGTCATGAAAGAGATGGTTATTAACCTTACCTGTGCCTTCCATTTTTAGGAGGCCAAGACTTCTTCTGAGAACGAGTTCTAGGAAGAAATCTTCTGGGAGAAATGTGTTGCATTTGCTGGGTCAAAGGACTCATGCTTTTCTCCCACAAATTCTTTCTTGGATGAATCCACTAAACTGCTGAAATAGTTTATTTGCTTTTCCAGCAACTTAGTAAGGTCCATTTAAGAGGTTATGACTTCAAAACCCGTTATACAGGGAGATGAAATGGAAGAACTAATATTCTTTTTTGAATCCATCAAAGTACCAATGATTGGAAGCAAGCTGATGCTTTTCAAGGCCAGTTTTGAGATTGAGCTAGATGGCACAGCACCTCCATCTTCGAGATCCTACAAATCCTTTGATAGTGAAAACGCTTCTACCTGGGGCTCTATAGCAAACACACCATCTGAGTTAGCAAAGTTAGCAAACTCTCAAATCCTGCCAATTGTGCATATTTGTTTGAGAACAAAGTTAGCAAACACACCATCTGAATAATGTTTGTCATAAAACATAGATTCAATCCGAAGATGAAAGGACAGGGGAAACATGCCATCCAGTCCTGTGCTCCTTTGGCAAACGTAAATGCCACAATATGGTTGATGCACTTAATTGCCATTCTTCCCCCTGAACACAATGATAGGAAGTGGCAAGGTGATACCTAACATTGTTTAACAGTTTTATTGGCATCGTATTTCAAAATATGACAAAGTGAAAGTTGATCTTGGAAAGAGCATAGGACGGATGAAATATGTAAGATTCTCTATTATACAATTGGTATAAGCAATATATTTTGGTTACAATAGGCGTATTTCATTATGTACATTCAAAGTCACCAATAAAATCACAGACTCCACACTCCCTCTAAAAATGAATGCCATCATTCTATCATTTACGAGAAAAGATTAAATCTAGAAGTTGAATTTGCAATCTCAATTCTTCGCCCTACACTTTAGTTCACCATGTGTCAAAGACGGTCCTTTGGTGGAATTTTTGTGAACCACTGGTCCCCTTATTTGCACTTGAATTGTCCTTATGGTTTCTAAATAATTTGTTCTGAATGTGCTACAAGATGTCCATGTTAGTGACATAAGTACCTAACCAACAAGACAGCCTAGCACAAAAATCAGCAGAACTATATCACACAGAGCATTACTTTTCAGATAGGCTGAATTTTTTAATTTTTAGGGATGTGTCTATGAACTGCGATGCCCAGGACTGTGGTATGATAACATTTCATTCAGTATAAGTTTTCTCCTCTCCTGGGGTCTTTCTTTACGTATGATCCTGCATGACAGCTTAATGGTGAGATACCGTATTACCATGACAATTTCTAAGGGCGGTTACATCATTCCCTGTTTTCACACATTTCACTTTGTCCAGAATAAAGTCAACGTAATCCAAACCCCTAGGAAAATCAAGAGAAAGAGTTGACCAGCATTTAGCCAGCACAAAAAATCTTGTCACAAGCCCCAAACAAGTTAACCTCTTCACTTCGTGACTCAAACCTTTTCCAATTTAGCACCATAAAAGAAGCTACCAGACCCACTTTACGGGCAGCAACAACGTGCTCGATTTGCCCTCTCTGATGCAAGAGAAGTCATTGCCCGGAATAGGGATAGAAAGAAACTGCAGGTGTGTGAAGTATTCTTCCTTCTTCAATAACATAACCCCCAAATCTTGACTCCCAAAGGCCACTGAGAGATCGTCACCACTAGAGCTGAGCGATCAGTCAGTGGTACCAAATCTTGCCATATATGATTGGCTTACAGTGCATCAATAGCTGACCCCTTTCAAACTAACTATAAAATGAAAAAACAAAATCAAGAAACGGTTCTATTTATATTTGTGATGCTGACCAACTAATCCAATTGCAGTATAAAATCTTCTGATCGCTGCATTATAAAGAACATCACAATTTGAATTTTTCCAGTGTATCTTAAAGTGGTAAACAAAATTAAAAGAACAATGAAGTAGAAAAGAAATTAAATGAACAAGAGTAAAAGAAAGAAAAGGCGCCAAAAGGCAGAGGACAGAAGAGGACGGACCGGAAGGTGACTTCGCATGGATGCCAAGAGACGTCCTCCATTCGAGTTCGAACTTCGAAACCCAAGTTCTTAGCACACTAGAGATAATTCAAGCAACAGCGAACGGCTATGGATACACTTTGTGAAAGTTGGAACACACACAAATCAGTTGTACAAATTACTGAAATTATTGACTGACTTTCAGAATCGCTATGGACTAGGTTCAGATTGCTTTATCAACGAATGCTTATCTGAATCAAATTTACATTATCATTTTATGCAACTATGACAATAATTTGATGGATAATTTATATTTTTGTCTCTAAATTTATTATTTATTTTTTAAAAATTTAATTATTATAATTAAATTAGTCAATTTTAATTTAATCTTGTTAGAGAGAGAAAGAGAGAGAGAGAGAGATATATATATATTACATATATTAAAAAATAAATATTTTATACAATTAAATTTATCAATTAATATAAAGTAAATATACTAAATTAAGATACTACAACTAATAATAAAGTTAGAAAATCTAATTTTGAAAAAAAATATATTACAATTCAATTTTAAAAATAACTCAATTGAAATTAAAATTTAATGAGTCAAAGAGCAACATCACATGATGTTTGATGAATCACGTGATGAAAATAAAAGATTTTTTTTTTTAATTTTAAAGGAGTAATGTTTTTATTATATTTTAAATTATTTTTAAAAATTTATGTAAAAAAATAATTTATTTTTTAAAAAAATTAACATAGTTTTTTTATATAATGCACTAAAATTTGTGTGACATGCAGTACTCTTTTAATTATTAAATTTACCTCATATTGAGTTATTTTAAAAGTAATAAATTATTAAAAATAATTTTATATAAAACAGTTATCAATTATAACATATTAATTTAAAATTTTTAATTCAATTCTTTGAGCATATTAATTAATAGATATAATTGTATAAAGATCTATTTTTTAAAAGATAAATTTTATAATTATTTTTGTTCAATAGAGTAATACAGTAATTAAATTAAAATTTTGACTTATTTAATTATAATAAATTAAAATTAAATGATGAAAATATAAATAAGAGATAAATTTAATTAAAAAATATAAATTATGCATAATCTGACAAATTTTGTCATTTAATGCCGTGATGTACATAATAGGATCATTCTCCAAATCAATAAAATCTCCCATCTTAATATAAAATGTAGAGAGGATTATGATAAGTAAATGAAGAGTAAAAAGATTAAAAAAAAAAAAGTTATAATACCCCAACGTTATTGTAGGAGTTGCGTCTTAGTCAGCCAGAAACGGTGGCGTATGAATGAATGATTGGTGAAAGAAGTAAGACGTTCGATTAACCCACTCAAAATTATGATCACACGGCTGGCTTTGTAAGCCGACGCGCATCGAATTCGATGGGAATATACACGTGGTACCGACTCCGTTCTATTAACGGAGAGAATCCGCGCATAAAGTGGAAACAAATCTGATGTCGTCAGACAGATCGAACGGCTCCTAAACTCGCAGGCTTCGAACATTCTCGAAACCTAACCCTAACTCAATATAACTCCCCGTCTTCCAACGTATCTCCGCCACTCACAGCTCTCTTCGTTATCTTTTTGCGCGTTCTCCTTTGCACTCTTTGTTCACATTTTTTCTCAGTTCTCTTTGTTTGAGAAAGCCATGGCCGGTAAAGGAGAGGGTCCAGCGATCGGTATCGATTTGGGTACCACGTACTCATGCGTCGGCGTGTGGCAACATGACCGCGTCGAGATCATTGCCAACGATCAAGGTAACAGAACGACGCCGTCGTACGTTGCGTTCACCGATACTGAGCGTTTGATCGGCGATGCTGCCAAGAACCAGGTTGCCATGAACCCGCTCAACACTGTCTTTGGTAAGATCTGTAACTCATCGACATGATTTGCTGAGCTGTTTGGTAGAATTAGATCTCCCTAGTTTTGAAATTGATTGCATCGTTAATTGTTCGACGAATACTTCGGATGTTAAATTGTGCGTTTGCTTCTTTGAGATTGGCCATCTCTTTTTTTTTTTCATCTAATCGCCATGTATATATATGTGTGTGTGTACTTTTAAAGATTTTTTTTTTAATTTTAGATCCAAATTTTTTGAAATATATTTTGAAATTAGAGATCTCTTTTCCTGGCATTTGCTATTCAATTTAGTTACGCTACTAGATCTTTAACCCTTTTACTGCATGTACAGTTATATGTACGCTTGGTAGTGTTATTTGAATTAAGATCTGATATTAAGGCAATCGGATCTTGACTCTCTGTGTTGAATCATGTGCAAACGAGAAAGTCTAGATGTAATGTAATTAAATGGTTTACAATGGAAGTTGTTCTGTCCGAGGTTTCTGTCTTCAGAATCTGGCTCATGCCATTGTATTTGATCTAATAAACGGCAACGGAAGCAGTGCAACCATATTTGAAATTATGTAGCTAGGCAATTACCCTCTATGTTATTATATCGAACAAAGGCATTCTTGTTCCGGTTTGCTGTGAGGATACTGCTGGAAATCCTGTCAATTTATGCTAATTAGTAAGATATTTTCATCATTTTGAGGGTTTTCATCGCCCTAATGTGTGCTTTATACGCTGAGGCTGTGCCTGTTATTTGTTTTCGATGATCTTGCTACATATAACATGCACTGTTTGTTTTGTGCATATGCTGAAGTCAATTGATGTTTGCAGATGCAAAGAGGTTGATTGGTAGGAGATTTAGTGATGCCTCTGTTCAGAGTGACATCAAATTGTGGCCGTTCAAGGTTATAGCTGGTCCAGGTGACAAGCCCATGATTGTTGTCTCATATAAAGGAGAGGATAAGCAGTTTGCCGCTGAAGAGATCTCTTCCATGGTCCTCATGAAGATGCGCGAAGTTGCGGAGGCATACCTTGGGTCCACAATCAAGAATGCTGTGGTTACAGTTCCGGCTTACTTCAATGACTCTCAACGTCAGGCCACTAAGGATGCTGGTGTGATTGCTGGTCTCAACGTGATGCGTATTATTAATGAACCTACTGCTGCAGCTATTGCATATGGTCTTGACAAGAAGGCTGCCAGCGTTGGAGAGAAGAATGTTTTGATTTTTGATTTGGGTGGAGGTACCTTTGATGTCTCTCTTCTCACCATTGAAGAGGGTATCTTTGAAGTGAAGGCCACTGCTGGTGATACGCATCTTGGTGGTGAAGATTTTGATAATAGAATGGTGAACCACTTTGTCCAGGAATTTAAAAGGAAAAATAAGAAAGACATCAGTGGGAACCCCAGAGCTCTTAGAAGGTTGAGGACAGCTTGTGAGAGGGCTAAGAGAACTCTCTCATCTACCGCCCAAACCACAATTGAG
The DNA here is from genome assembly GCA_037897445.1 of Ceriops zippeliana. Classification (NCBI taxonomy): domain Eukaryota; kingdom Viridiplantae; phylum Streptophyta; class Magnoliopsida; order Malpighiales; family Rhizophoraceae; genus Ceriops; species Ceriops zippeliana. The sequence continues at coordinate 1,053,853 of JBAPLH010000011.1, forward strand.
ATTGACTCTTTGTATGAGGGCATTGATTTCTACTCCACCATTACTCGGGCCAGGTTTGAAGAACTTAACATGGATTTGTTTAGAAAGTGTATGGAGCCTGTGGAGAAGTGCTTGAGGGATGCAAAGATGGACAAGAGCACAGTCCACGATGTTGTGCTTGTTGGTGGTTCTACTAGAATTCCCAAAGCAGCAGCTTTTGCAGGACTTCTTTAATGGCAAGGATCTCTGCAAGAGTATCAATCCTGATGAGGCTGTTGCTTATGGTGCTGCAGTTCAGGCAGCTATCTTGAGTGGTGAAGGCAATGAGAAGGTCCAGGACCTTCTTTTGTTGGACGTAACTCCTCTCTCTCTTGGTCTGGAAACTGCTGGTGGTGTTATGACTGTGTTGATTCCCAGGAACACGACAATACCAACCAAGAAGGAGCAGGTCTTCTCTACTTACTCCGACAATCAGCCTGGTGTGTTGATTCAGGTTTATGAAGGTGAAAGAACAAGGACCAGGGACAATAACTTGCTTGGTAAATTTGAGCTCTCTGGGATCCCACCTGCTCCTAGGGGTGTTCCACAGATCACTGTATGCTTTGATATTGATGCCAATGGTATCTTGAATGTGTCTGCTGAAGACAAGACCACCGGTCAAAAGAACAAGATTACCATTACTAATGACAAGGGAAGACTCTCAAAGGAGGAGATTGAGAAGATGGTTCAGGAAGCAGAGAAGTACAAGTCTGAGGATGAAGAGCACAAGAAGAAGGTTGAGGCTAAGAATGCTTTGGAGAATTATGCATACAACATGAGGAACACCGTAAAGGATGAGAAGATTGGTGCCAAGCTTCCTCCAGCTGATAAGAAGAAGATTGAGGATGCCATTGAGTCAGCCATCCAATGGCTTGACGGCAATCAGTTAGCGGAGGCTGACGAGTTTGAGGACAAGATGAAGGAGCTGGAAAGTATCTGCAACCCCATCATTGCCAAGATGTACCAGGGTGCTGGAGGTGACGTGCCCGGTGGCATGGAAGAAGATGGTCCTGCAGGCGGGAGCGGTGCTGGCCCTAAGATTGAGGAGGTCGACTAAAATGTCCGGGAGGATTCCATTCTATGTTACTTTTGGGTCTATTTATTTTCATGCATTTCGTTGGATTCTGGTTGCATTTTGAGGGCTTTGATTTATTTGTGATCTGTTCAAAGCCAACCGTTCAGTTTTTCTTTTGGACGTTGATGAATACAGACCATGGAATTGTTTCCTAGAGTTTGTCTCTCTATGGCTTTAGTTGCTTCTAATTTTTAGCATCTGTTCTCCAAGTATTAATTCCTCTGCAGAGCTTAAACTCGCTCGCTCGCTCGCGTGCGTCTTCTTTTTCAGAGTGGTAGTTTTGCTGTCTGTGATAAGGTCAGAAAAACCTGTATCATGGGGTGTATTGAAATTCTCGGCTTCTCCGGTAAGTCATAATATTTTGCTACAGACCGAGGACTGCAAAAGTCACCGTCCCGGGCGTTAGGCTATTTCAGTTTTTGGTTTGTGGCTGTGCTCTCGCGCGCACGAAGGTGCCAACTCATTGAACGCGTTTATTGGGCCCCCAAGTCCTGCGCCTCCTAAGACCTCAGTGTCAAATGTCTTTTTCCTTGTTTTCCTTTATTTTATTTTTGGAACTTCAATGTCAACTCTGTCAATAGCCTAACCATACGAATTTTTTAAACCCCCAGACTCGACGTCGGGAAAATATAATAGAAAAAGAAAGCGGCATGACTTTCGGACTTCTATTTTCTGCTTCTGTAAATATATTTCTTTTGCTACAACCATATTTCCTCTTATAAATTTGCTACCAACCAAATTTAATAAGAATTAGATGATGACCACAGCAGACACTGTTAAAGGGAGGCTTGATGCATCCCGCTTTTTTCAAAGTCTCTTTTAACTTCTTTCAAATTCTCAAAAAATCTTTGTTGCATATTATTAGCAAAAATCATTATAAATCCATATAGGTTCAAGAATTCTAAACAAATGATAAACAAAAATTAACTCAACAAAAATAGCAACTAAAAGCTAGACTGAAAGATCTAAGAGAGCGATAGAGAGAGAAAAGGAAAACAACCCAATTAGTGAGCCAAAAATTGTGAAAGGCCAATCTGATATGTACATTTTGTTTAATAGAGTAGGGTGTACTGTACAAGGTTAGTTGAAACAATGAAGCGCCAAGTATCGTAACCCACCCCTGAAGTTCTCGATTGCCGTGTACATCAGGTCAGCATGAGATCATTGCCTCCAAGGTGAGGGCGAAGGCACACCCGAACCTCATGTTCTTCTGGTCCCTCGCGAAGCTTTGGCACCAAAATCTCAAGCACGGATCCCGGCCCATCATAATAAGCTTCAATATTAGCATCCTCAGGAATTCGTGTTGAAAGAGGAATTTCTCTGACAAATTCTCCCGGCGGGCAATGCTCCGAAGCCGGATCTGTAAGCCTGAAAGTCCTATCATGTCTCTTGACGAATGGCATGCGAGATGTGCTCACGCAAGATACCTTTATTATACCATGAGTGAGAGAATTCCTCCAAGAGACTTTTACCCTCTGCAGATCCACAAAAGGCAAGCTGATGATGATCAAGTAGCCCTCCTCATCTTCATAGATTGTTTTTGCAGCCGTAACAGGCCCATAAACATTCTTCATCACCCCACTAAAATCATTCAGCCATTGTAGCTCATTTGGATGAATTTCTATATCTGGTATTCGATCTGAGGGAGGATTAACAGCCAAGTAACACTCATCATCACTCCCATGAGGGAAAAAGTCCTTCTTCCTTTTGCTGCTTACAGGTGATAGATCCATTCCATCACCATTGCTATGGCAAGATGGCTGAGTTGACAAATTGAGCCCAGACCCATTCAGCAGTTTCTTTGAGTGAGAATTCAAGGAACTCTTTATTGGAGGTTGTGGCCTCTCAAGCTCAAAATCTGTATTAGGAAGGTTTCTCCACGAACTGAAATCACCAGATTCAGGTGGGATGGTAAAGTTCAAATCCCTGCCTGTAAGTTCCATCCACCGTTTCTTTTCATCCTCATCGAGACCCAGAAGATTAGGTGATGGAACAACCTCTATTCCATGTACACATTGAGGATTTGAAAGTCCCCTATAATGCTTCCGCTGCATTCTGTGAGATCGAACAAAACCCTTATCAACACTGAATGGAAAGGGACGCTCCCCTTGACGAGAATGCCCATTCATGTAGCTCCTCAGTTGCATCTTGCCCAAAGCATTCTCAGGCCTCTCCTTGAAGACCCACATGTACATGTTCTCCATATCATGCTGAACCATAAACACATCAAGCTTGAGATCAGACTTATCAAACCCAGAAACTCCATTGCTGTCCCTGACAAATTTGGCCTTTGATTTCTCATTCAATGCGGGTTTAAAGTAGAAACTAAAGAAAAACCAAGCCCCCCAAATACTGTCAACCCGCTTGGCGCACTTCCTCCCAACCTTTGGAATATTAAGAAGACTCTCAGTCTCACAAACCTGCGGACCAAGTCCAACTTCTAGTATGTCACATGGTTCCGAATTCCACAACATGGAAGGAGGGCTACGCTCTGCAGAGAGAGGCAAATTAATATCAGGCGGACGGGGAAGAATGATCTGATGATTCATCTCCAAATCCAGTTCATTGTGAGAGGAGGTGCTGGAGTCCATTGATAAAAGTGTGGACGGGTGATGATTCTCCATTGACAAGGCAGTGAGGAAAGAATCGCCCATGCTTCAGATCATTTCTTTGGTGGGTTTCATTGCTGGTGGTAAATCCATATCCGTATCCAAGCAAAAATTCAAGAAAATAAAAACCTTATAAACACCTTCATCAACGTCTCAATCCCCAGTATATCTCCCCTCCATCAGAACCCTAAATTTATCAATCACACGGCTTAATCACCATGTGCTCACATCAAGAAAATCAACAAAAATCAAAACAAACGATATGCTATATCCCCATCTGTAATTTAATTATTAATAAATCCAGAAATAAAGAGAATTATATTTTGCATATACACGAATGTGAAGGGGAGTCTATAACAAAAAAAATACAACATAAAAATGAGAAAAAAATTTCTCCAATATTTAACCCAACGAAGGGTGGAGAAAAAGACATCTAAAACGCTTAAGAAATACTATGTCTAAAACCAACCCAAGAACCTCCCAAAATCCGTCAAATACAGGTGGAAAAGGCCAAATCAATACAATCAAATCCATCGAATATCTATACCCTTTTTTTTCCCTAATAAAAATTTTGAAAGAACAAACAAACTGCCAAGCTCCTCAAAAAATTATTTAAAAAAAAAAGGAAATTTCTAAGAACCTTAGGAAAAATCTATATATATATATATATATGAATGCATTAATGTAAAAGGACCAGCAGAGAACCAAAATGAAGGGGGTATCCTGAACAAGTACCTTTCAAGAAAGCGAGGGGAGGATGAGGGAGCTGCGGAGACGATGATGCTGCTCATTCCCACCATATCATCACCATCGTCAACTACCATTTTTCCTCTCTCTCTTTCTTCTGTTTTCCGTCAAAACAAACAGAGAGATTGGAGAGCGTGAGCGTGTGGGTGCGTGGCGTGTGTGATTTTGTGGCGTGTCTCTCGTCTTTGTTGTCTTTGTGATTCGGTTATTGTTATGTCGTGTGTACGAAACGTGAATGCGAATAAAAGAAGAAAATGGAGACACCGGAGTTTGAATGATAATTTGATGTATTTTATGCCGTTAAAGTAAAATGCAGATAATTTTATTTTTATTTATTAATATTAAAGTGATGAATTTTTTATTAAAAAAATAAAAACGATAATTTTAACTTATAATTAAAATAATATTTTGATGATATATTTATTTTTAATATAAAAAATAAGAAAAGAAAACGAAGATGCCACGTGAGACACTATCTTTTTTCCAATTTATCTCCAAAAAAAAACAAAGAAAGAAAGAAGAAGAAAAGAAAATGGAGACGTAATGCACCGTCTCTCGTTTTAAGGACATTTCCCGGGTTGAGCCTGTCAGATATCACCCCAAGGTTTTGGCCTCCGTTTGTTAACAGTGACGGTGAGTGCTATTTTGCCCTTTTTCTTCCTTTTTGCGAGTGATCATTTGGTCATTCAGTTTGATATTTAAGTCAAACGTTCAATCAAAATACTCCTCAAAGCTTCTTGTATTAGGTGAGGAGCGGCCATACCCTCACTCTATCTGGAGACAGAGAGACATTTGGCCGATTATTTTTTTTAACAAAAAAATTATATAGACACAATAATTAAACATAAATTTAAATTATTATAATAAATATATAATTAAAAATATTTTTTTTACTTTTAAGGTAACTCAGATTTTGTTGAAAAGAAATCGTGTTTCTTTAAGAGTGTTGCGGGTGCTAAATTGACTCGGCTAACTCTTGTTTGGATTCGGGAAAGTAAAGGCCTGGATTTCTTTTTATTATAATAATATCAATAATGAGAGATCTAGCATCTAAGCATCTACCCTAAAAATTACCCATTTTAATGTGGTGTACGGTTCAATTATCATCGGTAAATATATATATATATATATATGATAATGCATGCTTTTCTACTCGTAATAATTGCTGGGTAGTCCTTAAGTGACAGGTGACGACAATTAAAATAAATAAAAAAAGGGACTTAATTGACAACTGCTTTTTGTCCCTACATCCTCTGCAATAATGCTGGCGGTCCACTCGGCATTAAAAGGCAACCACCCCGGCGGACGAAATTCTCTTCCCTTGTAGATTCAGGTGCGTCTTTGAATGAGGCGCTTTTTCTGCTATGGTTGTTGACAACTTGTCCAGAATTCCCTTCTGTGTAGATTCAGTGAACAAAACGGACACTGGGAAGCAAACTCCCTTCTGAATTTACGTTGTAATTACTGTTAGGAAACAGCCTTCCGCGGTGTGTTTGGTGGAGATCATTTGAAAAATCCTAAAAAAAAAAAAAACAGAGAGAGAGAGAGAGAAGAAAAATGTATCTTTAAGGAATATTGGATTATTAATGTGATCCAAGTAGGCCCATCGCAGGGCCACAGTGAATGGGTTTTTTCACTTTTTTAAATTCAATTTTATGCTTTTCCTCTCTGATGTGTCGTCCCGAGATGGTTGAAAGTTTCAATCTAATTCGTGGTGTTACTTTGAATGCAACTTCTAGGAACAACCTAATAGATCTTTTTCAATCCCATCTGTCAGTTTGGCTTTAAAACTAAGAAAAATTCAGAAGCATGGGAATATACCGGGGGGGGGGGGGGGGGGAACAGGAAAAAGAAATAGAAATGCCGTGCCGCTAAACTTGAATTTCTTAAATTGAGATGCCATGCAGGAAAGAGACGTTAAAATAGATCAGCGTATGACTTTCAAAAGAGAGGGAGTAATGATTGCTAAGGAAGAATGGTATATATAGTTTCTTCTTTAATACTCAATTATTAAAGCAACCAACATCGGATGTTCTTGATACAGATTGGTTGCATCTGGAATCCTAGCCGAATCACAAACCAAAGAAGAGTCAGCTTTTTTATTGAATGGCGACATCAACCCATTTGCGTTGGTGGGAATCAAATTTTCTTAGTCACACTCAGGTTCATCTCGCACGACAAACCTTTTCGGCTTAGTTGGACAAATTGAAATATGCCACACTTCCATTTTGATGCATCAAAGTGGAAAAAGAGCAAAGGTTTCTATTTTTTAAGAAACCTTTTGTCATCTGTTGTTATGGTGTATCAATGTGCACTCAAACTATGCGGTGAGGGCTTGCTTTTCTAGAATATTTGATATTCTTTTTTTTTTTAGCATTTATATTTTATTGAGCATCAAACAAGAATTGCTTGTGTATATCCCCTCACGCTAAACAATTATAAAAGCGAACATTACTCTGCTACTGCCGTGAAATGTAAGAAACCAGCATCAGCAGTGTCTTCAATATTATATTTGTGCCTTTTCCTCACTGTTCTTGACATTGCAAACTGTTCTAATTGTGTGCACGCGGACGTTCAATGAGTACTTGGTATTGCATATTCCACGTGCCCAAATGGGTCATAGGAATCAAATCTACTTGCATCTTCCCGGATAAGAGCACACACAGATTGCAAAAAAAAAAAAATCATGGTTAAGATGCTCGGGTCCTGCAGTCAGAGAGAGAGCTTTGCTAGAGAATGGACTACTCCATTGAGTTGTCGCCGCACATACACAGGGGAGAAACTGGTGAACGTCGAAGACAATTCTTGGATGTCTGCTACAAGTTGTCTGGCTATGGAACTCGCTTCGTTGCAACTTCTGAAGAGCTTGAATGGCAATTTGACAGTACGATTCAGACACGTATAGTGGCAAAAGACATATCCCTCGCTACTCGGATTGCTTCGCCAATGGCCAGTAGTTGCGCCACTTCAGCTACATAAGCGCCTGTGATGGATTTAGAAGATGAGTTCCCTTAGAGACCCCTATCCCGTCTTTATCCTCGCCGATTGATGCATCTGTATTCACTTTTATTTGATCAATTGACGGTGGCATCCAATGACCATGGTGTGTACCTGCAGGTGCGATCTCTAAAATCCTTTTCTAGTCATGAAAAACCTTCGAGGCCATGTCAATTACAATGTGTAGGCCCAGTGGCTTTACCTTCCGTAAATCGCCCAAGCCAGTGCGCAATTGTGTTCCCCGACCCCTTTGCATCTTTGCTGCTCGAGATTGTAGCAAGCCAATCACCAAAATCCACATGCTCAAGCAATTTGACCCGTAATCTCAGCCGACTAGCAAACCACACTCTTTCAGCACTTGGGGCTAGAGGACAAACCACGAGTCATCGTCTCCTTAGTATTTTTTTTTTCTTTCTTTCTTTCTTAATCTATTTAAAAATTTATTAATTTGTGAAGTACATAATATAATATAATATAATAATAAAATTTTATTTATTTTTTAAATTAAAATCTTAAATTTTAAACATATAGTTTTAAATTTTTATGTATTAGAACGTGTGAGGCTCAGATGCAACAAACATTGCGAGCTTAGCGGTTCTTGTCGGTCTTGGGCTTGGGCTCCTCTGGATGTGAAGCAAGCAATGTCGCTGATAATCGGCCTCGCGTATCTTTTGCTGCGTCGGTTCTCATCCACGGACAAACTTCCGAGGCTGTCGTATTTCAATAATTAAAAATAGTTCTTACAACCCCAGCTATAGGTGTGTCCCTGGTTGGACTCATGCTTGCATCGATTCTGGGTTCAGTTATAATAAATTTATTTAGATATAATAAAATTTTATATTATATTAAAAAATTCATATTAAACAAATAATATTTTAATCTTATATAATATAAAAGAGATTTTATGGTTATATTGCAGATATACATGTAAAAATTGTTCATATAATATAAATATTCGTCGTATTTAAATGAATCATAAGATTAGTGTTGAGGAAGTATTTTCCTTCATATTATAACGGACAGTAAAAGTTCATTTTCATTTTTAGAGATTTTAAATTCCAATGTATAAGATAATGATTTCATGGAATGGTGGGAGCCTCTCAGTCAAAAGGCATAATAGAAATTTTTATTGGGAAATATAAACGGTCTTCGAATGCTTACTTTGTGGGATGAAAAGTACTTGGGAAGTATTTTTTGGACTAATTTAATTGTTAATATTTTAAAATTTTATTTAAATGTCATAATTTTAAATTTTATAAAAAATATAAGATTTATACAAATAAAAAATATTTTATTATTTAATTTACAATTTAATAAATTTTCTAATATTAAAAAAAAAAAAACTCACAAGTAGTTTATCTTGCGAACTCGGTACTTCGGCTTCGTTAACATAAATAAATGAACTGGGGGCTCAGGAGATAAAATTGGAAATTGGTATCCAATTTGTGTTTCAAGGTCCAGATAACCACAATTCACAAGTCCTCGTCTACCGTGAAAGGAAAGGAAGTCCATCCTTTTTTTTCATCTCAGGCGTCAATTTTGACAAAAAAAAAAAAAAAAGCTTGTTCAATCAGTAAAAGATTCTTGAAGTCTCAAAGACAAATCACACTTATCTTCATCAGCGTGGGAGATTAATCCAGTGCTTACGCAAACATACAAATTACTAACATCGGCACCATTACGGATAACTTCATAACAGAAACGAAACCATTTAAAAATTCATTTCAGAGGCAAAGAAAAAATAAAAGAAAAGAATAAATATATATATATATCTATCTTACAGCACTATATGGAATCCTTTAATTTGACCAAGTCTTGGATTGAACCATAGCTTTAGGCGGCGACGCTGCACCAGAGTATTCCAATGGTAAATTCCACCTATTACCTAAAAAATTATTTGTATAGGGGAAGAGGAACCGACAGGTCATCCATTAAAATATTCAATGTAAACATAGTCGCTGTCCTCTCTCTTAGTACGTGAATTACCGATCAATCTACGATGTACGTGCCTTCAACGGCTGTCCATTGTCCGAAAACTTTGTGCACCATTCGAAATATAAAGGCAGGGAAGCCAAACAGTTAAACATAGCGCGATCATTTGCCGACCCCTATTCTCCTTGCAATGGATGGGCAGCAACACCGGCGATCCGATTATAATTCAGTTCTAGTTGGCATTATTGGTATAATCGCTGGAGCCATCCTCGTGGCAACTTACCATTACATTGCCGCACGTTGTTGCAGCCGCACGCGCAACCAAAACTCAACAAATGTACCTCGAAATTCTGAAAGCAACCAAGATGGAGCGGCTAGTAGAACAAGCCACATAATAAATATAGAACTCCCCGTGTCGATATACAGCAAGGAATTCAGGGAAGCAACGTGCTCGGTGTGCTTGTCCGACTTCAATGAAGGCGACCCAATTCGCGTGTTGCCCGAATGTTCGCACTTGTACCACGTCGCATGTGTTGATCCGTGGCTGCATTCTCACTCTAATTGCCCGCTTTGTCGGGCTAAAGCTACGCCTCCACGCCAAGCAGTGCCGTCGTTGCCGAATTCTGCCAGGATCCCGCCGCGAGGAATCTCACAGGTGCCAAGTTCTTGATAATGATGTTGTATGTCATGGAGGCTTAGATCTTAAGTTTCGAGTTCTATTTAATGGATGCTTAATCAATTCGTGTGGGAAGTTTTTGATATCCTCCTTGATCTCTAAGTTAACATAATTGGCCTTTTTAGCCTCACCAGCATCTGTATAATTCGCAGGGAAACTCCAGTTCAGCATAGCTTCATTTCGTGTTTGTACATATATATATATATATATATATATATATATATTCAATGCGTTTTGTAAAGCCTGGCTTGTCTACTATCAGAATTGGACCAAAAGGGATGCTTGTTAACGATTCCAGAGCCCTATCTTTAGGTAGGTGTATAATCCAACGGACCATGAGGGAACGGGGGGCACTGCAACATCATACTCTTGTCTTATTCATGATTTGGAGCCGTACATGTAACCTCGTAGCCTTAGTTTTTTTTTTTTTTTAATTATCAAGAGAGTACATTCCCATAAATCCTACATGTAACCGCGTAGCCTTAGTCTTTTTTTGTTTTTTAAATTATCAAGTAAGCACATTCCTGTAAATCCTATAAATTCACATTAATATTTAAACATGATATTTTTAACACATAAATTTAAATTTTAATCATTAAAATATTTTCTGAGAGGGAGATCTCCGTGGTACGTCATATGCTTCAATAATTACTCGCTTAATTCTTAAAAAATGGAAAGAGAAGATTACTTCGCCACGGAACCCAACCTCTCCAAGCTTTTACCATTAAGAAGATTAAGAAAATTGGGGAAGGTAAACGCTGTTCTCTTCTCTGCCATTATCTCAATGGAGCACTCATACGCACCTACCATTTACCAAGTACCTGAGCCCCCACCATTCCCGGCACCGGCAAGAAGCATAGATTTGTCACCTCTTCAATTCATTTTTGGTCTTGTCGCAGTCATCTTCATCCCTGCCTTGATCTACACCTTCTTTTTCTCTTTCAAGTGCCCTCCTGCCTCTTTCAGGCGGAGGCACCGCCGGGACAGCTCAGCCGGCGAGACAGTCTCTAGCGGTAACGAAAACCCAAGAACCGATTCTGAAGAGCTAGTTTCAGATGTTAAGTATCGAAAGCAGACCCATGCTAAGGAAATTGGCAGCGAGTGTCCCGTGTGTCTGTCTGCGTTCGCCGATGGAGAAGATGTGAAGCAATTGAGTGTCTGCAAGCACTCTTTCCACGCCGATTGTATCAATACGTGGCTCAATTCTCACTCCAATTGTCCCGTTTGTCGGGCGTTTGTCTCTGTAAATAAGCGTCCTAAAGCGAATACTATGGCCACATCTAGAGATGCTGATCTGCATCAAGGTTTGCCAGATGCTGCCGGTTTGGTTTGACTAGATCCAAGCTCTATTAGATGATCGGCTCAGCCCTCAATTATTATTATTGTTGTTGTTGTTATTATTGTCGTTTGGTCCAGATTCTGCTTGTCATTTATGTCTTGATGGGCTGTTTTTGAAGATGAAAAATGGAAGAATTGAGTTAGTGCAGGCTCCAGAATTTCAATAATTACCGAGGAGAATTATAGCTTTATCAGTACTTTTCCGTTCCATACATGTTGAAGATGATGGTAGTACAGCTGTATGCAACAGGCAGAGTAGAATAGTATGTAGAATGCTAGCATGTACGAAGGATGCAGACGCAATAAAAGATGCAAAAGGGTATGTACTGTTGAATACTGACAAGACATCTTCCTCTCTGTTAAGCACAAGTTTCTCATGGAAAATGGAATTTCTATGCCTTGTGGGTCGCAACAGAGAATGAACAAGTGGTGGTGAATGTAGTAAAAGTTCGCAAAGTAAAAGGGAATCGAGGATGTTGTTCTGGAATTCTTGTATTTTTTTTTTTGTTTTTTTTAATCTTCCGCCATACTTTTACTTTTCGGTTCCCTTTATTTTTTGTTTGTTGTCTGTGCTCTATGCTTTCAGGTTTTAATTATATTTGATTATTGAGCAATTCAAGCTCACTGATCTGGCACAACTTTTTAAATTTTCTTTCTTTTATTGTTTATTATTTTGTTTAAAACAATGTAATTCGGAGTTACGTGACGGATGTTATGTTGAACAGCTACTTTTTTTTTTTAATCCTCGGAAAACTACTCTTTTTACAGCTTTAATTAAGCGAAAAGTACGCAGGTGCATATTAATTAGCTGTTTATCCTGCGGGGAAAAAAGAAAAAAAGTTGAATATTACCTTTTCTTTGTGTGTAGCGAAATGACAAGAAATTTGGTGGAGGTGAGATTCGAAGTCCCATCTTCTTCCCAAGAATAAGCCTACCTGATTGATAGAATCTTACTTTGGACCACTGATTAAAAAAAATATATACTTTGAGTCAGGATATCTTAGGAGAAAAGAATAAATTCAATTTTTTTTATTAAATAGCTTTGATTGAAAATCAAAAACTTCAGTTGTGAAAATAATTTTTGTATCAATAAACAATAACTCATTAGTTGAAAACATCTTTATTCTTTGTGAAATGACGCATTGGACGGCAAGCAATGACAAGCCACGCCGTTTCCAGGGCCCATTCCTAGAAATGATAACCACTGTCGGTTTACAACGCAAGCAATAAGAAAGGGTCAGCGAAGCCACGCAGGATCATCCCTGGAGCGCATACAGAATGATGCTGACAGGAGACTCCATTCTACATAGTGTCCAAACCCACGATCATCGCACAGTACGACTTTGCCAGATTGCAATTGATGATGTAATCTGAGTGTTGTTTTGGTTGGTTATTGCAAATGATAACCTCCGGGGACAAAAGTGTTGTTGAAAATATGTTTTTTTTTTTTTTTAATTTTTGCTTGCATGTTGTTCATAAGTCATAATCAACGAAACCCCACACAGAGTCTTAAAGAGCCCAAGATCATGACCCTTATCTTAGCCTACCTATAAATCCGATCATCCACTCAATGCTGATTGACCCACCATCCCATCCCCGTTTATTTATTTTCATGACACGCATCTGAATCTCAACAGAAGTCCTATTTACTCGTCAATTAAACGCCCTTTATACAGTTTATACATTGGAACCCTGAAAGAGTAGCCTCTCCAGCCGGCAAATGAGGTAAAGTGTTTCAATAACAAGCGACAGTTGATTTAGAATGAGTGAGGGCAGCAGATTTTGGCGGTTTTGGAGTTTAACAGCACAGCTGCAAATTCCAAAGAAATGCCGTTCGTTTCAAAAAAGAAAGAAAGAAAGAAAGAAAAGGTTACTGCTTAGCCATTCATTATTCTTACTTTTACCAACTGCTACAAAGGAGTAGGATGAGGCTTAAAGTTTATCAAGTAATGTCATAGAAGCTTGATGGTTCTCGAATAGTATTTTCAGTTCCTTGACCCAAGAATCAAAATGTGGAACTAGAAGTAAAAATGCAACGGTAGGACATTGTTAAGAGCTAGTAAAAACTAACACATCCTTATAATTCCTCATCCCCAATAAAAAAAAAAACCCATTGGTTTTGAACATTACTGAAGGAAGGGTTCCGGTATATGCCTATTTGATGGATCTGATTAAACCGCATAACATTAAATGCACATATGAATTTCTTCACACAAGCATGCCCTAACTGATACTCTGATGTCAATATGACTCCTATATGACTCTGATGGCTAATACTTTGTTGAAATCTTAAGTCAAGATTACAGCTACTTGATCTAAAAGTACACCAGCCAGAAAAGGAGAACCTTGCATAAAATTCTCTGAAAAACTAAAACTGGAAGATCACAAAAAAGAATTACAGAATTGTAGGAAAATTTGGGTGGTTCCACCAACCATAACAGCAGTGGAGGCGGAGCTGCTTCAAAAACATTCAAAATCTTCAAAAGCAACAATCACAGTCAAATGGGCAAAGTGGGGTACCTCCAGCTTTGGCATTGTTAAAATTCAGTTCCTCTTCTGTATAAATGGCCAGTCCGTCCTCTGTTTTCTTGCGGGGTCTGGTTGGTGGTTCTGTAAACCTTCCCTCTTTGTCCTCGTTACTTTTCCTCTTCGTACTCTTCCCTCTCGGTTTCTTAGTTTCAGTTTCATTTGCCCTATCAGCATTTAGCTGTTCAAGTTTCTTTCTCTTTTTCCCAGGAAAATTTCATCAATCTCATTACTTTGTTCTTCAGATATTGAAGAGGGTTTCGACTTTGCCACAACACGAGAATTTTCTGGTTGCGTTTTTGTCTTTGAAGAATTCTTTTTGCCCATACTGAATATATCTGAAAGTTTGACACAACACTTTCTTTATTAAATTCTGGCATCAATCCAACATCCTAACCTTAATATGCAACTGGCTAACAAAAAAAAAAACAAAAAAAGGAAAAAAAAAACAATCTAATTAGGCAGATATTTCCCATCCAAAATTCAAGCCAATATTCGATCAAACATAAAAAGATTAAGCATCAAAGCATGGTGCAATTGCACCAAAGGAAGAGTTCATACGATTTTATCCGGAAAAGGGCAGAGCAGCAAATGATGTCTGGTTCAGATTTGGCCTTACTGGGTCGCCGGCAGCTAGTTAGCGGCAGTCTCTGAGGGAAGATACTTGTCGGTGGAGAGAACCTAAAGTGTGTCATGGCTATGGATCGCATGATCCAGAATCCAGAGGTTGGGTGTTCTTGAAAAAATTAACGGTCAGGACTGCGCCTAGCTTGGGCTGGGTGTGGATCTAGCTGTGGAGTTGCGTGCTAAACCGTGGGCTAGATTTGGGCCCAACAGCCGGCTGGTCCCAGTTGCTTCCTTCCCCTACATAGAACCATTGGTTTCAACTGTGAATCTGAACTGGCCCGCCCCCGAGTCAAGAAAGCTTGACCGACAATTTTAAGTGCTGACTACTAGCAGCAAGTTCTAGTTTCAACAAAAATACCTCCACGCTGTTAAATATGTGGGGTAGGGAAGAGTTAGCACAACAACGGCTTAAGAATCGGTAGAATTTCTATTTTGATTTCGCTCAAGCGAAACGAATATTATACCAATCTTCATGTAACCACGCGTTGCGCTCCTCTCCTTGCTCGTCAAAATGGTCATAACCTCTGAATTTAAAAGAAAGTATGCCAAATCACACTAACCAAGCCAGCGCCGTAAAAGAACAGTCTACATTTTCTTTTCCCTGGTTCTTAGGCACGGTGCATGAGGTCAGTCCACAGCACTTGCATTTATACTAGAGACTCTCCGGGCATAAAAAACTACAGGTATGCAGACCGCCCATGCCACTCATACCCCGGGCATCGGAAATTGGATTGTAAGATCTTTAACTCTTCCTCGAGGTTTGAAACTTTATCCATCAAAGGAAAATTGAGGGATGTGACAAACTTCATGAAATCTTGGAGCTTGTAACCTGAAATCAGCTTCGAGAGCTATTTGCACCCCTGCCCCCCGGGTGAATGAAATCAGCAGTTGCCACAAATTCCTTTCCCGTAAATCCTCTGGCAGTCATGGCTAGGGATCCAATGCACATGCCACCGGGTACTAGGGCACTTTTATCACCTTAATAATGGATTTATTAACAGTCGTAAGCATCGAGATGGTGCAAAGAAAACAAGAACATGGAAATGAACTTATGACGAGGCTGACCAAGCCCTGAATTCTTGTTGGGAGTGATAGAGGCCATATCAAGAATTTTCTCCACCCTGAACCCATCGATGCTCTGTTGACGGAGGGAGTGTCGAATTACAACAGAAAAGCAAAGGGAGAAAAAGTCATCATCCAATAAAATTGTTAGGCACCGCAAGCAATTGGTATAAGCTATGTCCTTACTACTAGTATCGAGTTGTGAATTAGCAAATTTAGCTTTTGGATGTTTGTATGAGAAAAGTAAGTGAAAACCTACCAAAGGCCTTAGATTTACAAGAACCAGATGTTTATCGCTCCCATTGGAAGCCAACTTATTTCCTAATTCAATTAATCGATTTGCAAGAGCTATCAAATTGAGATGACCTAAAGACACACCAAGCAAACTATGTTAGACGGGCCAGACCATCCCCTGGTTAACCATGATTGTAAAATTAGATTACCTGCTTTTGGTAAGCACTGAATTGAGATGATTGCACATGCTTCAGGCAAGCTGCCAGTCCCCCAATTGCGTATGGGGACCGCCCCGTAGCACATCAAACATGTTATTAAACTTGAGCACATGAAGGTGGAACTTCATAGAAGCCAATAACTTCTGTTGAACAATAAAGAGACAGCAGTTCACCTGTAAGCATGGACAAACAGCATTGTTGATGGCAGACTTCAAGTCAACTCCAAGAATGGGATCCTTTCTAGAAATGATCATGCTACCTCTTGGACCTCGTAAAGACTGAAGGGACATGTCAACTTATAAGGTCACCTATGCCATTTTATGTTAAAGGCATGCATGTACCCGGGAGAATAATTGTATTCTTACAAGGTTTCTAAGTGTATTATAATATAGATAGGAGGCCAGTGATGCCAACTTGTAGTCATCTTATACACGTCTTCTAATACATTTGGGCTTAAAGTGTCTTCTACATAAAAGGCAAATACATTATTAAACTTTGTCACCTGAATTTACTTTGTGTGTTTTTGTCACGATATCACAAGAGGGGCTAGCAACAACAGAAGCAGCGACAAGTCCACTTATTTGAGCCATATCCATGACGAGAAAACCACCAACTTCATCAGCAATCTTCCAATGCATATTGGTAGTGGCTGGTTAGTTGAGAAACATGGAAAAATAGACAAAGAAATGAAAAAGAAGGCCTACCTTTCTCATGTGAGGATCAGCACTAGCACTGGCACTAGCACCAGCAATAATGAGTTTTGGAAGAAAGAGATTTGAGCATGTCATAATCGACAAGGCCCGTACAAAATAATAAAAAAAGAATTGATCAACAACTAATTGTAGTAGAAAAAACTCCCCACCCTAAGCAAACACAAAAACAGAGATAATAGCAAATACAAAACAAGGATGCTTACCTGTAGACTCATCAAGTTGGTATGGCATAGACTCGAAATAAACTAATGTCCCAGATACTCCTCCTTTTTGGAGTCATAAATCCATGAGACAGATGCCCACCATGGGATAAATCCAAGCCCTAAAACTAACATTGGGAGGGGAAAAAAGAAAATGGAATATTGACTTCTCAATTGACAAAAGCAGCTGACAAATATGTGAAGAGAGTAAAGCAATATACCATTATCCGGTGGATTAAGAATGGCTGCATAAATCTCGAAATTGGCCGGAGAACCTGACAATGGTTGAACGTAAACACCCGAGTCCTTTTCATCCGAGTGAAATGCCGTCAAAGCCTTTTTTTATTTATTTGGCAGAGTTTCAAGCACATCCATGCATTCATTTCCGATGTAGCATCTAAGGTCTAAAATAAAAGCATCACATTACACGGTTATAAAGAACTTGCAACAATAGGACAAACAAATGATTAAACATAATAAAAAGTAAAATTCATACTTAATTTTTTTACGGTAAAAAAAATTTTTAAATCATATAAATATTGAAACTATATAACCCAACACCTTTTAAAAAAAGACAATATCCCGTAAAAGGTAATATCTAAATTAACCCAAATCTCAACTCCGATATCTACCGCCCAACGGTCACTGAAAAGAAGTATACAGGAAAGACAACGATTTTTGATAAAAATGTTAATAGATTCGATAAGAAAAAATGTGATAAATATATTAAAATAATGAGTAAGTTTTTAAATATAACCTAACTCCTACAAAAGATAGAAAGAAGGAGATCTTGAACATTATAAATGTGAGCGTTATACACTTCAAAACTTTGCTTTTTGAGGAGAGGGTAATGGATTCGTGACAAAATAGTATTAGAACCTACTCCTATCTGTCATGAGACTCTCAACTTAGCGCAAAATGTCGAGAATCCGTCTCAATGTATGTTCAAAAATATCGACGAAATCTTTGATAAATTCAATATGAGATAATGTAAAAAATGTACACTACCTAATTTCTACGTTATCAAGAAAAAGGGAGATTTTAAATCTTATAAACGTGAGCGCTGCACGTCCAAATAGGTAATTTTTTAGTAAGAAGTTAATGACCCCATGACAAGTAGTATCAGAATCAATCCAAACTCGGATTCCAATGTTTGCTGTCAAGTGTTTCATAGGAAAAAAGTAGGTAGGGGAGACACCAATTTTCGATGAGCATATCGATAGATTCTGTAAAAAAGAATATAACGAATATATTAAGGTAATGAGTAAATTTTTAAATATGACCTAACTCTTACATTAAATAGAAATAAGGGAATGTTAGACTTTATAAATTTAGGTTTATACACTTCAACATATTATCTTTTAAAAAGGAGTAACCATTCTTTAACAAAAAAATTATGAATTTAATAAGAATATTTTACTTTTTAGTATATAGTGCTTGAATTTTAAGTATTTATATATAAATTTAATAGTAAAAAAAATTGTTTTAAAAGTGATAAGAAGATAGAAAAAAATAAGAATTAGTTTAATATTTTAAAATTTTAAATTAAAATATATTATCAAATTCTTAAATTTGTTGTTTCCTTGCACTTAATTAGGAGATTTGCTTGATCGAGGCCACCGTCCACACAGCACTCTCGTTGCCGTGGACTGTCGATAAAGTTTCTGAACAAAGCACGAATAACAATAAGTGAAGAAAGCACCCTCCGTCTTCCATGAACTGAGCTTTGCCCCCTTGTCCTAACTGGGTGCCTCTGCCGAGGAGAACCCACAGCTCTATAGTCTGCCGTTTACGGTGGCAGGACAAAGACGGTGATCGCAGGTCGCCCGCCAGTGTTAACTCGTAAGGAGTTGCGGGCTGAGATACTGGGGATGTTCGGCTTTTCGTAGGTTGGTTGAGGCTACGACCATATGGGCTTCGCTAACTCCAAAGTCCATTCAATTGTTAACCACATAACACGTCTCGCCCCAGTGAATTGTTTATTTGATTGTATTTGCTTTTAAGGGATCCATAACCCATGGACACAACACAAACAGGCCTAACAGTGAAAGTTGTTAGGACGTTTTTTCCTTTTCTTTTATTTTGTTTTTTCCTGAAATTGATATTTTATTATATACTGGAACTTTTTAAAATTTTAATACATGTTTATCACTTTTTTATGTTCTGAACATCAAAGCGAAACGAAGCCATTTCGGAGTATATATATCGATTATGGTTGATGGCATGATCAAAGAAAACCCCCTGACCTGAATTTGTTGTTATCAATTGCTATTAATGGGCCTGGAATGCGGCAACAAGTTGTTTTGTTGGTTCTTGTTATTAGACTTTTTAATAGGTTTAGGATAAAAATAAAAATAATCATTTTGTATAAATTAAGAATTAATGAACATGTTAATGAATCAGAAAATAATAGTAAATTACCGTCTACTTTCCTTGCGTGTAAGATCATGGACCAGAATCCCGTGGTCAAAGCAGGGAGAGGTTGGGAGTGACAGCACGCGCCTGAGAGGAAAAGTGGAACTAGGCGCAATTGGAAATGCCACACATGCATTATCCCATGCAAAGTAATAAAAGCAAGCAAAGATCCGAGGAGCTCTCCTTCACTTTCATTAAAATATCTTATAATTAAACAATGTAGACCAAATTACCAGAAGCGGGTCAGCACACACTTTCCCTCTCTTTCTTGCATACGCCCAGCAAAACACCAGAAAGAATCACAAAGAAGCTTATGAGTTAAGAAACGTCACCTTCTCTAGACCCTAAAAAGCAATAAAATCCCCAAAAGAGCCTAGTTAGAAGGAACAAGCGCCATATGAGATTAAGCTCCACCTTCTCCTTCTCTCTCTCTCTCTCCCCCCCCTCTCTTCTACGTATGTCCATGTACACATATATACATAGCCAAATAAATTTGATTAAATGGAGAACTTTTAAAGCAGTGGAACAACTAGAGATAAAATAAATAGCACCTAAAGGCATCAAAGAATGTTCCCTTTCTTTTATAGGGTTGACTAACAAGAAGCAAACCATCGATGCCCAAATACAAATAAAAATACATATGAGATTAAGCAAGTGATACATCAGAAGGCATTAGCACATAGCTGTGGAAACCTTTGACGACTACTAAGATCCGGTGACTAGAAAAAAGACAAAAGATTCACCTCTAATGGCATCATCAACTCTTCACATGATACAACCTTTCAATACTTGGAATGAGGGCATAAGTGGCATCAACCTTTTATCATTATTACCAGATATGATGTAGTTAAAAGATAACTAACCTAAATTGTGAGCAAACTATCAAATTGGTCACGCGTGCTGCAGCTCAACTAGAGTTAACCCTCAAGCCTCAACCCCCTGTAATTTGGTGCCAAAATGTCAAATCTCTTAGCTCCATCTCGCGAAGTTTCTTTAGAGCATCCCATCAGAGTCTATGCAACTCAAGCCAAGCACCTTGCCATATTTCCAAGATCCATAGCTTCCAAGTCAAATTGTACTTTCTCCATTCCCTGAAGCCCCCCCTCAGAAATTGAATTATCATTGCACCCTTCATTACTTCACTCAGAGTCTTAGAGTCTTTCTCTATAATTCTTTGTTTCTTGAATTTTTTTTTGGCTACTTAATACGATCCTGTTATTCAAAAAAATCCAAAAAACAAAAAGGAATAGATGATTTTTGCTGCGTGAGAATTTGCTGTTTTTTTTGTTTGAGTGTAATCTTATGATTGGTTACATTAAGTAGTCTTCTCACCCACCATGTAGCTTATATTAAGTACATGTATAAATATAAAGGTCCTCCTTTATTTTTGCTCTCATTCCCACTACCATCTCTCTATCTTTCTTTCTCTTTCTCCTATCTCTGCAAAAACAAACTCTTGTTGATGTGATTCTCCACTAGTATATTTTCTCACAAAAGAAAACACCCTTCAAACCTTTTCAAAAAGAGAAAGCTCAAGAACCATGGTTTTTTCTTCAATCCCACCTTATCTTGATCCAGCCAACTTTCAGCATGTAAGGATTTCTTCAAAATTTTGTTCCTTGAGGTTTCTTTGTCTATAAAGCAGAAAAAATTCAAAAGATAAATATTCCTGTTACTTTTGCTTACATCTTTATTTTGGATATCCCAGATATTTGAATTTTCCTTTCTCTTTAATTTTACAGCAACCAAATCTTCAAATTGGTGCAAGCAGCGGTGCAGGCAGTCAACATCCTCAGCAAACAGCCCCACCTCCTCCTCCTCCTCCTCCGCAACCTCATGGAAGTGGAGGTGCAGCTTCGATTCGGCCCGGTTCTATGGCGGATCGAGCCCGCCTGGCTAATATGCCCATGCCAGAGGCAGCATTAAAATGTCCAAGATGTGACTCAACCAACACCAAGTTTTGCTACTTCAACAACTACAGCCTTTCACAGCCTCGTCACTTTTGCAAGACCTGTAGAAGGTACTGGACCAGAGGGGGTGCCCTAAGAAATGTCCCAGTTGGAGGCGGCTGCAGGAGGAACAAGAGAGGCAAAAGAAACAGCTCAAAATCTCTGATAAGCGGTGACTGCCATGCGGCTTCCGGTTCCTCGAGCACGGTCTCATCGAATAGTGGAACAAGTCATGATATGATGGCCGGGGCAGGCCTTGGACACCAGGTTCCACCACCACTGCAATTCATGGCTCCTTTGCATCATTTGACCGAGTACGCTACCGGTGATTTTGGGTTCAATTATGGTGCCTTTTCAGCTCCAATTGGAGCATCTAGTGACTTGAGCTTTCAAATAGGCAGCGCCTTGGCTAGTGCTAATCTTGGTGGTGCTAGTGTTGGCTCTCTTTTGTCCGTGGGTGGTTTGGACCAATGGCACTCACAGCAAGGGCAGCAATTTCCTTTCTTGGGTGGGTTGGATTCCACGCCTCCTTCTTCGGGTTTGTACCCATTTGAAGGTAGTCTTGAACCATCAGTTTACACAGGAGCAGGCCCAGTGAGACCAAAGCTACCAAGTTCTGGAGCTACTGATCAGACGGCTCGAGTGAAAATGGAAGAGAATCCGGAACTGAATTTGTCGAGGCAAGTTTTGGGAATGACTGGGAACGATCAGTATTGGAGTGGTGCTACTGCATGGGCAGATCGTTCTAATTTTAGCTCCGCTTCTAATATCAATCCATTGTAGAAAGTCTCCAATGGCTGTGATCAAGCGTGCGCGTGTAGTGAAGCTTCTGTTTTTGTCAGTGTAGCTTCAATTGAAGAACCTCCGAGTAGGATTACTCGCTTGCATTGAACTCCAGGGTATGACATTAATTGCTGGAATTTGAGAATGGAGCAAGGATTCTGCTTGCTGGTTTAATTAAATATGAAAACAAAACCCTAAATTAGTAGGCTTTTATTGTTTTTTCGGTTATCGTCTGGTTTACTTTAATTCTGTTTGGGCTTTCAGGTTGCAATGTATTACTGTATCAGCATGTTTAGGACTGTATGAATTAATGGAGATTGTGTCAAATATGCTAATCCAGGTCTTAATTTCTGGTAAATGAGCTCTATTTTCAGTTCAACTCTAGTGGGATATTTGCCTCTCTCTCAAGTCTCAACAGGTAGCATTTTCTTTCAACCATTGGCGGCTGTTTGTATTCAATCTGCACCGATGAACTTTTCGAGAATCCATAGTTTAAAAGGGATTACTTAGTTTATTACAAGGTCACAATGAATTCTCTCTGCGAATTTTGTTAATGACAATGTGCAATTCTGACCTTCGTTGCAAATGAATTAAAGATGTGGTCCTAAGCGAATTATCATGAAAGGCGACTTTAATTTGAATGTTAGCAAACATCGCCCGGTTGCAAAGCGTGATTGCGCCTTATCTTTTGCAGTTCGATCAGTGGCATTTGAAAATTTGGCAAGTTAAAATAACTGGCCCCAGCTGCAAACTTTGAACTGAACGATCTTTTATCTGGTGTTAGAGATCGTAGAGTGTTTGGTAGCTGGGTTCAATATATCTTGTCGTAGAGAATGATAATGAGTTTTGAGGGAGAGGGAGAGCGTGTGAATAAGAGATATATAAGCTTTTCAGAATTGATCTTACAGCATACTTCCATTATTGTTACACACTAATTTTTCCCATAAGGTTTTGCTTAATTACATCCATATTTTTTGGCCACACATTGACTAAACTTGAGTTAACTGATTTTGAGTCAGTTTACTTCACATACAAGTAACTATTAATTTTTCACACAAGTAACCATCAAATCAAATGTAAAAATATCTACTACTAGAAGCATCTTATATCAGTCCTTCTACTGCATCTAATTCCAATAGAGATTTGATTTAGGTCTCTGTTTGCCAAAGAATTGATTTTTTTGTTATTAGAGTTCAATTAATTATAATAGTACTATTGAAGATTAATTAGTTCTAATGTTATTATTAACATAAAAACTTCTAATATCATTCTTAATTAGTTATATGAAAACTCTTTAATAATATCTTTTAATTAATATACTCACTAGCTGCAAAATAAGAATCTATACTTATTAGTTACACAATAAATTAAAATATTATACTTGACATATTCTAGACACCAATAATATATATTATTAATATAATTCTAAAATTATAATAAATACAACATGACTATTTAATTTTCACTTTAATAATCATTTTTAATTTGTAATAAATATAAATTGACTCCAACACTTTTAACCTTGAGCTAGGCTATTGGATATGAGAGCTATTAAATCATGCTTCACTCATGATCTCATCCCAGATGTAGTTTAATTTGCGGCTAGAAATTAAGAAAAAAGGACATTATTTTTCATGTCCAATCTTAATTGTTTGAAAAGCCAAGTCTAGGGCAAGAACAGAACCCTTCATTTTTTTCTATTCAGCCATAAAATAATAATAAAAAAAAAACTTCATGGAACAATTCAAAAAGAACTTTGGATTTTCTTTAACAAAGATTCAGAGAGAGAGAGAGAGAGAGAGAGTAGTTTAAATTGCATAGAAGCCTTGCGTTTCAATAGGTCACAAATATTATTATTCAACTGTCCCTGTCGCATTGCCTCGTATTCCTGGAAGAGATCTACCTGGGCTTTATTTCGACGAAAGAAGAAAACTCAATTTTTGTGCGGATTGAAAATTTTATTTGATTTATATATTATGCTCAATGTGTTGCATTTTGTAATTGGATTGCAATTCAATCCGCAGAAGGTTTTGTAGATAGGGGTAGCTTGCCTTCAAGATGAAGAAACGAAAATATATGGCTCTAAGATCAATACTACTTAGAAAAACGGAAAAAAAAAAAGAAGCAGTACCATATTTCGAATTTAAGAAATACCTTCCAATTCCCAGTTCCCACCCTCAAGAAAATTTCAATATTTTTGTGAATTGAGGCTGAACGGACATGAAAGCAAAAATATATGTATGTACCAAATCAATGGTCATGAACTGTTTATTATTATTATTATTATTATTATTTACAATTCTTGAGTATATTTCATATTAGACTGGGGGTGTGTATGGATACATATATGTTCATGGGGCAACGTGTTACTCTCTTGTTAGGATTCATAGTCCGGGATAAAATCTGAAAAACAATATATACTGCCAATGCTAATGTTCTTCTAAAGTTACAATGAGAATTTCGGAGAAATTTGGCAAGATGTTTGGAGAAAGTTGGAGAAAATAGTAGGCAATATGGAGTAATGTTAAGACGAGGAGAGATTGCCCGCTTAGTTTCTCCGAAACTTCTTTTCATCTACCCACAACAGCTGTAATAATTAATATAGTAGTATATCGAAACAGGGGAATATGACATTGGGCATCTTGAAAGGAAGAAATCTGGGGTGTTAGATTTGCTTTTGGAAGAACAAGGCTGCTTATCGAGAAGGAATAAAGTAGATTCAAAACCGTCAAGAAAAGGTTCTCTCTGCTGTCATCAAAATAAATAAATAAATGAATAAATAAATTTCTCCTGTTATCAAATTCCAAATTGCAAACGTAATATTACAGTAAATCACAGAGTGACATGCATTAACGACTGTTGGAGAAGTATTCGTTGTAATTATCAATTACTTTTGTATTAGCCGCAGTTAAATGAGGGCCAACCAAAACTCTCATCTTAAAATCATGCATCAAATTAACTTCGGATTAACACATGGCAATATAATGTGATGGTGAAAGCATTGTTTGGAAGCGAGATTGGCAATATATGTGTTGTTTCTCATAGATACCCAATAATTAAAAATTTAAATTTCTAGTTATATATATATATATATTAAAAAAAAGTAAAAATTGGGGGGGGGGGGGGTGGGGAGCTTGAGGCTCTCCTGAGAGGGCCTCGGTTCCTCTCAATCTCTTTCCGTATATGTTAAAGACAACTTGGCACTACTGCTTGAGTTTGGAACGGTGGCTTGGGACTAGGATTCCGAGAAAACGGTGGAGGTCCAAATGAAACTATTATGGACGCGAGGACAGCGGTCTCAAAAGACTCCAAAATGCCACTTGACCCACGACCGAAGAAAAATCATAATGAGGGATTTCATAAAAGTTAGTCAAAGAATTCTCGAGGTCTGTTGTGGAAGAATATATGACCGAAGAATGACTACTGCAACGGCATGCATTAATGGAGCCGGATCGATTTGAGTCAAAGTGAACCTTGTTTTCTTTGTTTGCTGGGAGATCACAAGAAATGGACCAAATTATTATGAAATTGGAACGGAATGTCTGACTCCGACGCTTTCTAAATGCGACGCCATGAGCGCGTGTACTTCAGGTAATCTCTCATTTATTTATTTATAATTATTTTTATTTTTTTTCTGTCAGGGCTGTGGACCGATTGCAATCCAAGAGGTAATAAGTAAGAGATTTTAATTTTAATTTTATCTCGTTTTTATGTTTCCAAAACACTATGAATCTCACAACACAAGGTAACGATAATCTTTATTTTCTTTCTCACAGATCTGACATCCACATTTTAAGAATTGAAAAATAAACACGGGGGGTTTTGCCAACGAAAACCCCCTTGTTTATGAGCTTTTGGCTTCGTCCACACAAAAATTTACTTTTTTCTATTTCCGAGACATGACTTAAAAACTTGAATATACTAATGCTCAATATTAGTGCAATTTGGAATTGGATTGCAATTCAATCCCCCGAAAATCTGTAGATAGGTTTGGCCGTGGAGCTTGCCCATCAAGATAATATAGGACTCTAAAATGAATACCACGAAGGAAAAAATTAGAAAAGAAAAAAATCAATTCTACTAAGAATTAAGAAGTACCCCACCTGAAATATAAACCAAATCAATGGACATGAACGTTCATGGGAAGTGTGTTACTCTCTTCTTACTAGCTCTTAGGATTCATTATCCACGATAAAAACTAAGAAATAATATCTATTGCTATTGCTATTGCTATTGCTAAGCTTCTTCTGAATTACCGACGAAATTTGCGGAGAAATTTAGTAAGATGTTTGGAGAAAGAAAGACAAAATAGTAGGCAACACGGAGTAAACTTGGTGCCATAGTACTGGACCAATCCTCAAAATGGTAAAATATATATATTTATTTATTTTTATTTTTATTTTTTTTGTTGGGGGGGGGGGGGGGGGGATGGGGGAGGTGGGGTTGAAAAGGAAAGAGGAGATTGCCCTCTTTTTAGTTTCTTAGAAACTTCCTCCTTCTTCCTTCATCCCAACAATAGATGTGTAATAATATTATTGTCCGGAGAATATATTTGCCACCTTGAAAGAAAGGAATCTGATGTGTTTGATTTGCTTTTGCAAGAACCAAGGCTGCTTACCATGAAGGAATAAAGCAGATTCAGAACCGCCAAGAAAAAGTGCTCTCTCTCCCATAAACGAGTAGTCTTAAAGGTGAGGGAGAGAGAGAGAGAGAGAGAGAGAGAGAGAGAGAGAGAGAGAGAGCATTGTTGTGGATTGGTCGGTTGGCTTCGCTGTGTCCATTAATTAAAGGAGAGTCATATTAGTCCTATATCCATGCAACCAAATGAGTATTGTTCTCAACCTATTGATCAAATTTTGAATCATACGATTATGCTATGCGGAGGTGATTTCTTATTAATTTAATCTTTGCAGGTATATGTCTTTTTTTTTTTTTTTTATGAATAACTCAATCTCCGAAAATTTTTCGACTACTGGACGTGGATAATTAATTTTAGTAGGTATTCTTTTTTTTTTTTTTTAATGTCTAACTAAGAAGGATCACCATCGAGCTGTCGAATGAGGAGGGCTCGGAAATCCAAGCCAAATCTGATCCTGTATCCATATTCTTCTATTTCTTCAACATATTACCCAGGTTCCAAACAAGAATGATTCCATACTGTTGATGCATGAATTTCTACGAAAATTCTTTTTACTCTAAGGAAACATGCATACAGCAGAAGCTTTCACTTTTTGTAATGGGCGTCCCTCGCCATTTCTCTTACTGATTTGCCTTTAGTTTTCGTTTGCCATCCTGACCCCACCGGAGTCAGTGCACCCCACTTTGGCATCACCCCTCTGCCGTATATTTGCCTGACTTTACTTTCCTTCTCGGGGTTGAAATCGCCTGCTTTCCAAACGATGTGTTTTCCCTCATCCTAGATTGCCCTTGTATGATGAGAATTTCTCAAATGTAATAAATTGTCTAGATACGCATGAAGTTAGAGCAAATACGCAAATATATTCATATAGGAAGAGATAGTTAAAGAGTTGGGAATTTTTTGGTACATGAGATGTGAAAGTCCCTTGTTTTTTCGAAAATTTTCAAATGTATATTACACCTTTTTTTTACTGTGCAGCATACCAAACAATTAAATTCATTAACTAAATGTAATCATAATATCTTTAAAGAATTCTATTATATAGAGGTGAAAATTAAACGTAGAGATTGAAAACGTATCAAAATCACTTTATCTTTACTATTGATTTTTCATTAAAAAATATTAATTGTAACCAATGATTAAAATTTAATAACATATATATGCATTCAATTCCTATATCTATATAAACTTTTTGATATTTAAAATCCTTCATACTAAAATTTCTGTAATAAATGCACTCCCCTCCCATTCCTCGCAACATGAGATTCTTCATTCTTCACACGAGGGCATCTCTTTACGTTTATGGCAATCCGAGGATGAACTTTATCAATAGCCCCAAAAATCCATGGATTTGACTACTTGCATTTCTAATTTAATAGGTTACATCTGCAGACAACGCCCTAGTTGGCATTAGGTCATTGGTTTCTTTGGCCATTTTCAAATATCGGGAATAAAAATTCAGATGACACAGTGATTTACCTGTTTATAAGATCAACCAAATATGAGAGGACTACATTGCAGACCAAATCCACCTGAAACTGGCTCCTTTGTGAAAATGACCTAATTACCATGATCCTCTATATCTCAGTTGTCATCCATCCATGTCTTTACTCGTAAGGTTTCTGAATCAAATGCAATGTTTTACAGTGAATCGTTGAGTCTTTGATCTTTAATAACATTAAGGCGTATTGCATGATGATGACGTTTTGCCGGTGTTCATTGATTCTCAAATGCACGTTGTGTGAATATAAAAACTATCCTTTTTGCCATGTTGAACCATGACAGATAATGCATTGCTAACAGAACGATAATATTCTTCCTTGTCCACTGCTCAGGATTCGGCATGTGCACGAATGACTTCATAACCCTTTTTTTAATTTTTTTTTTCTATTCATCCTCACTCAATTTTGATTCCTGGTTACTGGAACTGAAAGTCCAATTCCATGACCTTCTATAGTGAAAATAGGGCATGTGTTTTCTTTGGCTACTTATCTTTCTTCGTTTATACTTGTTACAGTCATGCTTATTTTTACTAAATCACACAAAGAGAGAGAGAGAGAGAGAGAGAGAGAGAGAGAGAGAGAGAGAGAGAGAGAGAGAACAGGAACTTGAATCACATCTTCTTGTCCGAGAGATTAGATACCTAGTCGCTACAAGAGTGTTACTCGTGTTTCTCGTTAACAACAAGTGTTTCTAATGTAATGTGATCATTCAAAAGTCAAAACCATCCCAATTAGTGTGATAGTATGCACTTCACATAGGATTCCACCGAGTGGATAAAACTAATTAATAATGCAGTGGGCTGATATGTTTAATCATCAATCTTTTGCAAAGTGAGCTGTCTTGTTTTCATTGCCAATTTAAACAAGCTTTTCGTTCCTTTCTTTAATAGAATTCCCGTCTTTTGAAGATTAGGTAAGAAAGTGGACAACGACTATTTTTGGTTGTCTTGTAAGCTAATTTTGATTGATGAAAAATGCCCAAAAATACATGGCCACCGTCTTTTTTGACCGATGATTGCATTGTTGTAAGTGCAAACAAGCATATTATTGTCCTTTAAAACCGGGAAGCACCCTTTTTTTTTTTTTTTTTTTTTTTTTTTTGGTTCATCTGAGCAAGAAGTTGGACTTTAGTGGCAGGATTGGGAACGCGCTCGTCAGGAAGCACCAAGTTGAGTGCAATTGTTGACCAGTTCGTTTCTTATCTTTTAGTGTCTCATCAGTCAGGAATTCCTTTCCCACTCAAGATAGAAAAGCACGTACAAACATTTTTGTTGTAGCTAGGCCATGTCTTTAAGGGAGATGTTTAGTCCCCCAAAAGTCGCCAGCTGTGACATGTAGCATAGCATCCTTTAATTATGAATTTTAAAAGGTCCACGTTTCTTGAAAGTTAATTGCTTCCCCCCCCCCCTCTCTCCTTGAATGATGGGTTGTGCTCCGACTATTTAAGACGTCGAAACTGACCAGATTCACCCGGATGCCGGCAACGCGTAAATGCCACATTCCCCCCCCCCCCAAAAAAAAAAAACCATAGGCCAGAATAGAAGTAAAGCTTTTTGTGATCATAACTGTTTTCATCAAAGCTATAGATTCCTTGGTAGGCCTACTAGAAAGTTTTACCATTTTTTAACAGACGTGGATTGGTCTTCAACTGATGTCGATTAGCACTTCATATCAGCCACCAAGTGTTGGCCTTAAAAAATCTGTTTCTTGATATTCCGTCTCATTGTTGCTTGATGGGATCCATTTTTCTTTTGCCCACTTGTGGAGAGGGCTCCACCGTTGGGACCACGGTTCCATTTTTCTCCACGAGGAAAACCCTGTTGCTCTCTAGAATCGAAACTAAACTGAATTTTACTTACGGTCCGGTCCTCTGAGTCAGTCGTCAGAATATTAGGAGTGGACATCTAAAATACGTGATCCAACTGGACTTTTGGTTTTCACTAACCCACCCCCCACCCCGAGGTGCCCGGCCCATATTATACGTAACCCTATTTGATAGGTGATTGCACAATGCATTTTCTTTTTCAAAACAAAAATTGAGATCACAACGTCTAAAGAATATACCTGACGTAAGCTCCGCGCAGAAATCCACTCCACAATTACAATGATGTTGCTATACAAACACTTACGCACACAAGATCGTCAAACGGAGCACTTTTTTTCTTTTTAATTTAATGGATCTTTCGAGCTTTTAGTTCTAATTTATTTTCTTTCTTCTGTCCTTTTTTTTTTTTTATATGGGTCTCTTTTACTAGGATGCCGGTCGTTTGCTTGCCACTCGTTGAGACAACGTTTCTTTCCAAGAAAACTGTAAGATAAGTTCAGAATAAATAAGAATAAGAAACTGAAGCCGCTTCCTCGTAGCAACCACTAACAAGCCATTTCCCAAGCCACACGGATGGAGCTGCAGCCACTGATAGATCCACTTCGTACGAAGGCTACTTGGGGAGACGACAGTGAAGCGCCTTGTTCACCAAAATTCAAGTCTCAAAAACCTTCAGTCGGAAGAGTACTCTGTATATTTGAAGGCATTAGGATATTAAAGCCATCCGCTGCAGTAGACACAAGCATTCCCGGAATCTGAGCATGCCAATGAAGTTCCTTCAAATCCTTCTGCCCCTGTTCAAGGTTTACAAGTGAGCTAAAATTAAATTAACTACAGTTAAGCATTATGGAATTAGATGTTCTGGTATCAGTAAGCTTGACAGTTTACCTGGTGAATAAAGAGAAGTTGAGGGGGCAAATCTGTTGGGGCGTTTACTTCCTCTTTTGTTTTAGCCTTGAATTCTGCTTCCTCTTCCTCATCCTTTTCCAATGAAAGGTCCCATATTCTGGCAGAGTGAAGCAAATTTGCAAATAGCATCAATGCGCGCATATGCACATATGTTCACCCAATGCTATTTTCTAAATGCTAATCATTATGTATTACATACGTCAACTGATTGTCAGATGATGAAACTCCCAACATGGAGGCCTCATGTGGACTCCACTCAATGGATGTAACTGGGTATTTATGGTATTCAAAGTGTGCTACTAAAGATTTATCTTCATCCTGCCCATATGAAAAGGCAAATGCAACGACATCAGAACCTTTATTTGGAAACATAACAGCAGTTGAGACATGCTAGCGCACAACCAGAGTAACATTTAGTGTTAATCATCCTACCAGATAAGGGACAGGGGGAGAAAGATAGCCAGACAGATTCTGCCAATATTAGCTCGATCCGAAACTTATACAAAGAGAATGGCTAAGAAGCATCCCAAGAAAATGTGCCATATGTCAGAGACATCATACCATTTTTTGTGATAGCAACCTAAGATCACGGATAGAAAATGAGCCATCATCACTTCCAGATGCAAGCATAACACTAGCCAACCTGTCCAAGCCAACACCATAGCAAATGAGTTCCTTACCAATAAAGAGGAGCCAAAAGTGTCGCTATGGAGAATAAACCAAATCACATTGACTCAATTACCTGTTCCATGAGATGACATTCACATCTGCATTATGTGCCTTAAAAGAAATTGCTGGTGACTTCCCTAGGCGGGTATCCCATATTGCAATAGTCCCATCCACAGAACAAGAGGCAAACACTGCATCTTCTGTAGGGCTCCACTGCATTAACAGAAAATTGGGACAAAAACACTTCACAAGATTGAGAAATTAAAAAAGAATGCTATTGACAAAGGATTGCAAGCAGTTTTCTACTTGTATATCTTCGATACTTCCTGCATGTCCAATAAATGGTGTAGGATCAACATTCCATGATGCAGCAGATGCAGGCTCCCATAAATGTATATAATTCTTGCAGTCACCTTCAAAAAGAAAAATCCCAACAAATCAGACCATTTACAACTCTCACATTGACCATATGAAAAAGGTCACTGAGTATGATAATATCAAAAACAAAACCCAGCATACCAGATACCAGCCTTCCAGCAACACAAGGACTCCAATCTATAGCATACCCTTCGTCCTTATGCCGGAACTTACTTAATGGTGTCTGATTAAAAACTGAAGAAGCTCCCTTTGTGGCATCAGTTTCTGTCTCTGCCAAAGTATTCAGATGTGCATTGAAGTCCCATATCTGCATGTAAATTGGTCACTTAAAACTTGCACAAAAGAAACTAGAAGCCTAGAACGAAAATCAGCCCAAACAACCATATCTGTGCACTCCAATGCACCATTTTTCTACATCTTATATCAGGCAATAAAAATCACCTGAAACACGAGAGTATGCAAATGATGGAAATATATGTGACCTTTAAAAGACTGTATATACAATGAGGAAACAACCTAACCTGCACAAGACCGGTATCTGACCATGATGCACATATATGGGGACTTTGTGTCATGGCACGAATACGATTTACACAGCCTTCATGAGCTACCTTGCGCAGCTGTGGAGCAGAACTTCAGAATGTGAAAATACAAAGAAAAGATCCATAATTTAAAAAGGCCATTCATGAAAAAGGCCATAAGTTCAAATCAAACAAGACCTGCCTGCAAAACTGGTGCTAGGGATCCACCATGCTCCTCATCTTCACTATCTTCATCACTATCACTACTATCATTATCCATGTCAGATTCGCCAGCTGTGGCTTTAGCAGGCACCAAGTCACGCCTTTTACCAGAAACATTGGACACTTTAAAGATTCCAATAGAGTTCCAAGAAGATTTCTCTGCCTGCAGATAATTTTCGTGTAAAATCAACCAGAAGAAAAAGATAATGTGTAGAGTTCCCTCAATCCTTCCCATTCTCTTTTGATTATGATTGTCTATAGCATTAACAGCCAATGCTCAGTAAAACTGGAAAATTAAGTAACCTAATCACCACATAATTAAAAATGTCACATTTTGAATGGATACAAACATCCCTGTAAGAATAAATCTTGGGTTCACTAATGCAAGCTTCCATATTTATGAAAAGTTGGATCTCACCTGAGTACCAGCAACAAAATACACTGTATGTGGAAAACCCGTGCGTATCAAACCCAATGAATCGCGGACTATATCAAAACTGTCAAAATTAGTTATTATCAGGATAAGTTGAAGCATATTCTTCTCTTCCATGCCAAACTGAAGAAAGTAAATTAAAAATATCAAACAACACAGGGGTTTAAGGATATGAAATGTGTGGATAATAAAGGGTTGGGCATATTTCAATTCATGTTGCAATGCAGATAAGTCAATCCCTTGTAATTCTTTTCATTCTAATTAACCACAGGATACTAACAAATGAGCTGTTAATTATGTTCAAAGAATTAACTCCCCAAAACAAATATGTAATAATTGCAATTAGAGCTCTAGTCCAATCCCAATGAACTTCAACTTTCTTCTTCATTGATCACTCGAAACTAAATGCAGAAATGAACGGTGATATGGCA